>JAWZYV010012727.1:0-220867 GCA_038373885.1 Cheiracanthium punctorium | reverse complement strand
ATTTTATTTGACTTTTGGATCCTGAACAGCCATTAAAAGATCCGTGTAAGATTCGCTAAAAGGAAGCGGATACGGATAATGTTTTCTTCAAATATCTACGGATACGGATATCCGGCACACCTCTGTTTCGTAATGGGCTTCTTCTGGCCCGACGTAACTAGGCTTATCTTTATTCACGAATTCACGGGACTTTCGCAATTAGAATTCGGGACGTGATTACTCAGCTTACTAATTACAGAAAGGCGAGAAAACGAAAAGCGGATTTAATTTTTACGTTTTAAATATATTTATTGAATATTATGGGGTTTTTTGGCATCATTATACATGCAATATGGTTAACAAATATTAAAACAATCAGGCCAACTAATGAAAAATGAAAATTAATTATTACGGAATCCTTTATCTCTCTTCTTTATAATCTGAACAAACAATACTATCATTAGTAATTAAATTAAATGAACTTTTTTATTCCTTTCACAAACAAAAGCTAAACTTATTTTTACTTTGGCATGTAAGAAATAATTAGAAACAACCTATTAGTACGTTTCAAAGTCGTAAATCACATGTTCTACTAATATTATGATAATTATTTTTTTTTAATCATAAGCTACATTAAACCACTTTTACGGAAATCATAATATTACCTATCAGGGGCGTAGCCAGAAATTTTTCATAGGGGGGGGGGTTACGACTACTGCAACTCACATATATGCATACATGTGTGTGATAAGGGAGTGAAGAACTGTACATCATGGGTACATTTTGTATGTCAAAAAATTCCTCATGGGGGGGTTATGACCCCCTAACACCCCCCCTCCCTTGGCTACGGCCCTGTTACCTATTTATAAAAGAAGCTTAATGTTTAAAATTCCTTTTATCAAAATATTAAATTACTTATTATGTTTCAAAAACGGGACATTGGGTGTCCCGCGCCCACCTTTCGAGGGAGGTGTCCCCCTAAAGCCCCAAAACCGGCCGTCCCCGAATTCGCCGGATGGTTGGCAACTCTAAACTAAGGCGACCACATTTCTAAACGGTAATTTGGGGACAAATCAAGCATTGGTCCTCGAATCTAAACAAAACTTGGGGACACTAGAAAATATTTTCGAAGACATAACGTATTACCATGTACACCCTCCAAAAAAAGCATTCGAGGGCAAGAAAATGTTTGTACGTCAATTTCATATTTAAAGGTGATTAATCATTAACAAAACTGAAAGGGGAAATTTGGCTCATAGTTGGATACTTTATGAATGTCTGTGCACGCTACACACACAATGACAACAAACGTTTTCAGAGATCGAATTTCATTTTTTCTCCGAGTAAATGGCGTTTTTAATTGGTTTATTTTTCTTTTTTCTAGTATTTACGGGTAGGGCAGGTATTTAGTTTTTTCTGAAAGAAATAAACTAAACTGAAACTTTCAGGGGAAAAAAGTACAAATCTTTAAATTTGGGGACATTTGGGGACAAAATGAAAAAAAAATCTATATTTGGGGACTGTCCTCGAATTTCGAGGACGTATGGTCACCTTACTCCAAACATAACACTAGAACAAGCACAAATGGATAACTGTCAGCCAACTGCAAATACATATAAAGCTAAGAAATAAAAATCTGATGCAGACAGCACAGGACTTCCTTTTAAGTCCGTTAAATCATTAATATTTTCGGTGCATATCATCTAAATATTACTTATGGCTATATAATTATCCTATACTATTTATGGCGCCAAATCGCGATATTTTGGCTAAACTTGCCAAATTCGATGACAGTGGACGAGATTAAGGGCATGGCCCAAACAATGACCGGCTATAAACACGATATATTGAAGATGGCCAAATACCTAAAATTCCTTTGGGTGTCCCTGTCAATAAACTATCCAGTAGATTGGAAGCAAAAAGACGGATGCACAACTCTATGTTACAACAATCCTAAATGTTAAATTTCAACATTCTAAGACTGATAGTTTTTGAGATATTCGAATTACGTAAGTGACGTTGAAATTCTTCGCAATCTCTACACTTCCTTTTACTTCGTACAAGGATTTCCCTGTTTTGATAAGATGCACTTAACTGAATATCCTAACAGTACAGGTATAGATCGTGTATTTAAAATTTCTTTTGCATCACGTAATTGCATTTTGTAAAGTTGTACAGAGTTACTTTAAGCTAGGAAAAAAAGTAGCTTTTATTATGAGTTGCAATATTTGCTTCCCTTTTGGCGCCTCTAAAATGGTAGGGAGGCCATGGGCTTCATGCCATTCCGTCCAATGCGTAATCAGGCCCTGACGTTAAACCAAAAATGACTCGAAATTTCGAAGAAATGGTATCTTAATCCTGTTGAATTCTTAAGTGTTAAGCAATGGATGATATCGGTACACGTTCCCCTCTGGTACGTACTAGGGTCAGGGCCATCGACAGGATTCTCGGGCCCAGGGCAGGTATTTACGACGGACCCAACCCCAACTCCTAAAAAAAAAATCTTCCATTTCTTTTATCCAGAAAAGTTTAACACTTTAGAATTAGTACACTTTAAATTGACCGTCGGCCATATGTTCAAAACGTTGTAAATGATAAAACTTCCATCAGAAATTGCAAGTATCTTATCAGAATTATTTTAAAGTAATGTACATAAATTCTTTCTTAATGCATACAGAGAATGACTTGATGCAATTAAATCTACGACTTTTTTAAATGTTGGATACACATTATTTGAAAACTAAAGCAAAGTTATTGTAAAATTCGTAGCCGAATGAATAACGCAGAAAGAAAAACGTTAGCAAACAACAATGACAGTGAATGCCGCAGAACGATTTCGGTAAGTATGATTTACCAAGATCTGTGCAAGAATGCATTCTACAGCAGTTATACCGCGATCTACATCAGATTCAAAAGTGTAATGTAATCGTATCTGCTTTTCTTAATTCCAACTTCAAACAATGTCTGTCTTCCTTTCTTACTAGCCTCTGATTTCAGTTCACTATCTTTACATTTTCGAGGCACAGATTCACGCTTACAGTAGACTCTTGACTTATGCGAGAAATGCGTTCCAAGACTCCTCGCGTGCCTGAAAATTTCGCGTCGTGAGGATAGGGTATATATTAGACGTTTTGAAATACATACACAGTGATTGTGTACACCTATTACACCCTCCTCAGACAATTTTAAACCATTCCCTAACTATACGTATCCGTTCAAAGCTTCACTTATAATCAGTCAAATACATTGACGCCTTTCTTTTTCTTTCTTATTGCACATTTAGACTTTACCCCAGCAAGCACACACAGGTTCTCTGAAAGTCTATTAACGTTCAGAAGACGTCTTCTGAACGTTAATAGACGTTCAGAGAACCTGCGTGTGTTTGCTGGGACCATTATGAATGTCGCTGAGTGAGACCAAAAAAGGTTTTGGAAGACAATATTTCATTTTTCCCCCGGTATTCGTACACAAACATTTCGTAACATATATCCTCCAGCCCCGGGACAAGGAACAATAGTTCCCCCTGACAACTTTCATCTTGTCGGAAGACCTGCTAGGGTATTACAGGGCAGAAAACAAACGGGCCTCGGAATAAACCCCTATCTCCTTGAAACAACAGCTGTGTGGTGCAGTTATATGGCTTCTAAAAAAAGTACGTGCAAGATAAACTTGCAGAATAGAAAGTCGCCGCTCTATTTTAGGGAGATGAAAAACGCTATCCCAGGGATGCCACAACCTATGGCTCGCAACGCCTGTTCGAGCCAACGAACAGGCGTGGCGAATTTCATGAAAAATTAATTTGCATGGAAGGCTTTTGTTCATCTTTTGCGCGGACCCTTTTATTTTCCAATTTGAAGAAATACATTAATATACACACGGATCAAAGCAAAAGAAATTCGGGTATGTTTTCCACTGAAATGAAATCGGGCATCACAATAACAGAAATCTTTTGTAAGCAGTTCAAGAACCAAAATCTCGTTTGGTGCTCTGATCAGAAACGCGCTCCTGAGAGGTTACTTTTCACTGCACCAGGAAAACCACTGTGGCTTAGTTTATCAGGAAATTCCGTGTCTAAACATATTTTACCTAGAGGAGGGGGGGTAAATACTTTTTATTTTCGACTGTCGGAATTGCGTTTCATAATTACATACTTACCATTTATTACATAATCAGAGCTATCGGGGCTTTTTACGTCTTCTCTTTTAAGATGTTATTGACTGATACAATGCGGGTTAATATTGCTGTCGACAAGTCTTTTGACTTGCTAATTCAACGCAAGTGGAAATTTGTCTTGTAGGACACTTTCAACTTGACCAGCCCATTTATTACGGATTAAATTCTGTATGCTTCTTGGGTGAAGTAAAGCATATTGACGGTCTTATACGCGCTTGCATGGACATGCAGTCTTTATTGGAAAAATAAAAAGCGTTTTGGTTAACTTACTGAAAAAAAAAAAAAATAGAGAAATTAGTTACAGACAAGTGTGAACAAATTTTGAAACTATCAAACTTTTGTTTTATTTTGCGTACTGTTTACAGTTAAAAAAAAAAGAATAATTTTAACTTTTTTCTCTTAAATAGTGCGGTATTTAGCAATTTGGGATCCGTTTTGTAAGATGTGAAAGTCCTCCAAACATAACTTTTTAATTCAGAAAATCCATTGATATCAACATTTGGCTATGTATTGGGTTATTAATTCCATAAATATCTATCGTTTGTTTTCTTTTCGAATAAAGCCATGTCTGCACTGCATCATAAAAATTCACGTAAAATGTCATTTTTTAGGTTCTCCAGTTTAGAGATGAAAAATTTCGGTCTCATGTTATATAACGAAAAATGCGGCCCCAGCATTGTTCAACACAATAAGAATTTCCCATATTGTCGATTCTGTATATTCAGAATTGTGCATGTTTTCATCAATCTGATCTATTACCTTGCACTTTAGAATGAGCAACCTTCCCCCTCCCCCCCGCCAAAAAAAGAACCACATATGTTTATGACTGCAAATTTGCGTTGCAGACTGAAGTGGCGTAGCAAGGGGGTGTTTTTTTTTGAGGGGGGTCAGAAATCCCCTAAATTTTTCATAAAGGACGTTATTCTTGGCAGGGAGAAGTGGGATAGCTTCTAATCTTTAGTAAGAAGTTTTAGAGCTATTTTATGCATTATTTCCTTTTACTGTTGTAAATATTAAATAGAAGTTGTTTTTGTGCAGTGGAAATATCCGATGACGAAGACGGGTTCTTATCAATAGATTAGGGGAATCTCGCAACCAATGATAATAACGCCTCATTTTCACTACTTTTTCCACGCTTAACCACTGTTAATGGAATTATGGTCTACATTTCTCGCATGCGGGCCATCTCCTAAGCTCGGGGCACAGGTGAACTTCCCGGGGTGTCCAGTAGTCATTATGGCCCTGGCTAAAGGACCTCAATGTACCTTAAAAAGAGCCTTTTTGAACCCCATGGAAAATCTCAAAATATGTTTAATAAATTCGAAAATTTTCATAAGCGGCTCGATACGTGATCATGGTGAAGCAATTCTACAACTAATCTTACATAAATGCTTAGTGTCTTCTCCATTTCAACTGTCAATAAATTATCCTTATTCGACCCAATATGTTTTGAAAAATACCCTTTATCCGAAGTTCCTATTTTTCTTCCTAAGTAGCTACCACAAAATGCGAGTTTACTTCACCTGCTCTCCTAACCAATTGGGTGCAGATTTTTTTGAAGACTTTCTTCCATTTGGAACGGATATCACGGCCAAATTTAGCCATATAGTGGCTCAGTTGTCAACACTGACTGGAAGAAACGGTCCCCTACGGCTGTTAAAAGTCGCTCTTGCTCGAACAAGACTGGGGCATGTTGCTTGTCCTAATTTGGATGACAAAACCTACTCGTCATCCCTTACTTAGGTGAAGTTAAAAGGCCACTGCATATTGAGCTAGCTCATGATCGCTTTGCTTGTTTCCAACCAATTTGTTTTCAGCGAAACGAAACCATGAGGAGGCTCATACTTGGCGCGGTAATAGTCTGAAATGGCGAGTAAATTGGTATATGTACCAATGCTGGTACTTGGTATTTTTCTAAGGGGTTGGAAGTACAAAAATACGCTCCTCCCCCCCACACATGTAGTGAGAGAATTGTGCATGTTAGTAAGAAAAATCTTCAGGGGGCTAAAACGAGGATTTCAACATATGGACATTCAAATATTATACATATTTATATTATAAAGTTATTTTGGCGCCCCCATACAGAGGGTGCCTAGTGCGGTTGCACCGTTCATTCCGCACTAGGACGGGCCCGGATTTGTACCGGCGCAGGACCAAGTGCAGAGGGTTTTATTTTTTCCCCGTCACATTTATTGACAGAAAACAAAATAGCACCTATTGCTTTGGAAAAAATAGCTGCGCCGGTACAAATATAGACCCAATCCATTTACTCGCCATTTCAGACGATAAGGGTTTCAAGTCACGAGCCACCAGTTGAGCTCTCTCTAAACAGAAGTCTCAAAAAAAATAATCACGGGGCTCCATCACCTGTCTACTAAAGTACGAAATCTCAAGCACTTGCCACCGCGGGGTGGCGCAATCCCGAGCAAGCCAGCTTGCGCGGCGCTGTATTCCGGCGACCTGGGTAGATTCCAGCTTCCTTCGAGTGCGGGACTGCTGCGGTCACGTGAGCATCCGAGCGCCGAGGCCTCGGTGTCGGAGGCGGGTCCTGTCCGGCAACACCCGACCCCCTTCATCCGGCGGCGGTTCCATCGTGCGCACGCGCACAGCTGTCTGCTCCCTTTCACTCTGCTCCTCTCTTCGAGAGGGTGCTTGTGAATGGCATGGTGAATGGTATTATGAAAGGGTCGGAAAGGTGGTTGCTGGATCATTTAAGAAAGAATATATTTTTTTAAAAGGTGCTTTACGTTTCGAGTGTTACCCAAGACCCAGCCTCCTTCAGTACTAAAATGACCAACCATAGAACTGAGTGACGGGTCCTTTTACTGCTGAAGAAGGGTGGAACGTACGGGTACTTCTTATTTCTGTGTGTGTGTGTGTGTGTTCACATTATTATTTATTGTTCTCTTTTCTACTGTTATTTTATTTCACCTATTTTTTGCATTTCTGAAGGCATGGCGATCATTTTTGTTGGTTGATATTTCCTGACCTCGGTCACTTACTAGTACCTCGGGTGTAATCAATTAAACATGCAACATACTAGTATCACTTCGGCTTAGCATTTTGGAAATGGGCAAATAATGCGAAGTAATATTCACGGTAAAATTTTCATGCTGCTTTTAAATTATATGTTAAAAAAAAAATTGAGATTTATAATTATTATAAAATAGGTTCCTAAATTACATACAAACTTTAATATCGAAACATATTTTATGATATCTCGATATCACAAAATACTGTTATAAATAATTTATATTATCCTTGTAGCACTGCAGTGGAAAGTGGAATAAAGTGGACGGGATCTTACGTCAGAGCCGCTTGGAGGATTAAAAATAATAAAATAAAGTTAAATTACAGTTTTGGTCACTATTTTGTGAACAATCCTTTAACGCTAAAGACCTGCGTATAATTATTGCGAAGACCACAAAGTAATGTTGTTTGTTCATTTTTTTCGTTAGGTCGATATTTCTCTTAGCCGAAATGACTGAAGATAATCATGTGAAATCGGGCATGAACATGCGGCTTTTCAACACAGGTGCTAGGTTAGACAGCATTTTCTTAAAAAAAAAAAAAAAAAAAAAAAAAAAACCTATAGGGAGTTGCGGAACAAAATGTTATCTTCACATATCCTGCATTATCTCAGACATCCTTAAATTTTTTCCAGTAAAGTACCGCTAGGGTTCTGGTCCAACCAGTAGTGTTCATAGTTTTCCATAGCGTGGGGGACCGACCAGGTATTTTAAACTTTATTGTTACTAGAGTTAATATGAATGATTTGAAATAATACTTTTTTAAGAGTTGCTTTATATTTTCAAGGGGAATTCGGAGACCCCCCCCCTTATATACGCCCCTGGGTACAACCGCGCGGCTGTCAATCTAATGGTCTGAAGTTTGGGACGGTTTCTTCCAGCTATATCGTGAGTGCATGTTAGAGTCCTGCGCCCAAGGCATACCCCTTTTGCACAAGTAGCCCTTGCCTTAACCGCAAAACCAAACCAAAAACTTCCCGTTTGAATTCTAATAAATTTCCTACAAACAAACAACAAGGAAGCAACTGTATTATAAGCATTAACTTCTTCCCCCCCCCTCCCGCAAAAAAATAAATAAATAAATAAAACCACTCAAAAGAAACTGGTGTTTAAAACAACAAGACTTAAAAAACGATGAATAAAATGTTACTGACCGCACTGACAAGTGTTTCGGCCGAAGAATTTTTTGCCCTTCTTCAGCAGAGTTTCCATACACAGAAGGTTTTAGATATTTATTAAAAGTGGTAAAATGTAAACACAAAATAAAAATTCCGGAACACCTTGTAGATATACAAATAAAATTAAATACACTTTAAAAAATATAAGACCCATAAAAAGGAGTAACTTTCCTTAAGTATTCATTTACCTTATTTTTTTTAAAATAAGATATATTTTAACGTGATAACATGTATAAATAACATACACCTTAAAATATAAACATGTGAGTGGAGTACTGGGTGCCTAGGACACGGAATTCTCGTCACACAAAGGCGCAATCCAAATCATTACAAAATGATCGCCATGCTGCCTTTGACACAGCCGGCTGTGTCAGAGGCACCGCGTTAAAGGGGGGTTAACGAATGCAGAGAAAGTTCTTTAGAGCAGTTCAAACGAATAGTTTCAGAGTTACATCTAAAGCCTGATATTTTAATGATCCAGCAACCAACGTTTTTTTTTTTTTTTTTTTTTTTTTTTTTTTTTTTTTAAACTATTTCTTATTGATTGACCCTTTGTTGAGTCATTCTGTGTTCCGTAGCAAAAAAGTCCGTGTTTAGGGGATGGGGCAATTTGCCAGCAAAAATGTATTTTTTCGCTTGGACCATGACAAAAACTGGCAAAAATTGACTGACTCGTATCTACTATGCGATAATTTGTATCTTTGTAATTTATCCAGATTGATTAATTAGTATTATTAGTTTAATTAGTATACCAGTTTAAAATATTTTAGCTAGTGAAATATAATTTCGGAATGCTTTAATTTCTGGAGAACATTCTCTTAGTGTTTGATTTATTGCTTTATCTGCGGTACATAGAAATAGTAACACCAAGAAATAAATTTAAATTGCTTTTTAGAGTACAATACTTGATAGCTATTGTCGTTATTTTCATAGCCTGTAGTCTTACAAAAATAAAAAAGATAGATATATTAATATCATTTAATGAGAGAAAATTAGTAAACTTGCAGTATACTTTACATAAGTTGGTTTTTCTCAGTCAGAACGTTTCAAAGTTAAATATTCATTAGAAAATTACAAAGAATAAATAGAAATTTGAATTCTGAAAAAAATATTATAATTACTTTTTTATTCATTTAATTGTCTAGCACTACAAAGGCAGAGTGGGTAAGATGCTGAAAATGTAGATAGCGGGTGTGTGAAGGTTAAGAGTTCTGGTCCCATCGCACGGCTGTCGATCAAACGATCTGGACTTTGGGTCGGTTTCCTCGATAAATAACGTAAATAGGCGTCAGAACATTTTAGAAAGTTCTCACAATCAGCCGTACAAAATTCACAAGCACGATCAAACAGTAATGTGCTTTTAACAGTCCGTTTAGATCAGAAGCTTCCTCAAACGCTGTATGTCTCACATAAAATAAAACTCATCCACAGGTAAAACTTCAGTGGAAATATTCGAGGAATAACACTAACAGTCCCTCAAGACTCAGCAATCAAGAATTTACACACAGCACTTAAAATCAGCTTCATAAACAAGCACAAGACACCGCTTCTTTCACACAGCAAAGCAGGCGTATTCACTGAGAGAGCTCCATTCACGACGGGAACTAACGACACTGAACTGGGGCCGATGAAAAACACCGGTACTTTTAGAGGAGGCAGAAGCTGCGGGCAGCTTCCACAAAAGTCTATTTCTCGAAGATTCTACATAAAGCGGAAATTTTGATTACGTCATAGAAGAGAAATGTTCGGTTATTATGCGTTATTAATGCGGAAAAACCCACTTTCAGGTCCCATTCGGAAAATCGCGTTCAATGACCAAAATGTCGCCAAGTTTGGCGACTTTTGGTGAAATATCGCCAAATTGGGTGCCAAAAATAAGTTCCTAAAAGTGAAGAGATCGAAGCCCTAGGACCCATATTTCTCGAGATTTCTAGAAACCCATAGAAAATACAATAGGGAAACCAAAACCTCCGTATCTCCGATTCTAGTGGACTGATTTTGATGCAACAAAAAGCAAAATTTAACTATTGGACGCATAGAATACTAATTTTGAACTATTTTAAGCACCAGAACAGCGAGTTTCCCCGAAAATTCGTAACAATACGTATGTGTGTGATAAGGAAATGAAGAATATACATTTTGTATGACGAAAAAATTCATTTCCCCTAAGCCGTTGTTCCGTTTTGAGGTTAGGTTAGAGTCCATGTGGAGAATTATCCTTGAACAGTGTTCTTTAAATCATAATTTCGTCTGCTGCATAGGTTCGAATGCCAAAAGTGTGAATTTGTGTTCTCGAATACCGCGTTCGTAAACTATTTTTTATTTGTGTATGAGGCTTAATGTGGCGAGATTTTTGAACTGTTTTGTTGTCAGAATCTGGGACATGTCCCCGATTCTGAAACAAAGTTGGGGACAATCATAGTTAATGCAATAATTAACAGTAATTTAATTAAAAAACAATGCAATAATTAAAAATTGTCCCCAATTCTTGTTTAACATTCTGGGGACAATTTGTAAATTGCCCTGAAAATGGGGACTGGACCCGGGAAATGGGGACGTTTGGTCACCTTAATCAGGATGCGTTCAAATCCTTTTCACGTTCGTATAAAGTGTTTTCAGCGTAGAAGTATTTTCTTTAGCCATGTCCTTAAACCCTTGTTCCATCTAGAGTGTGGGTTAGATTCCAGGCAGTGCCCACGTGGGAAGATTATTTTTGTCGTGTTCTTAAACTAAAATTTTTTTGAAGAGGCTGCATTGGAATTTCCTTCCTCGATTACGCGAGTGGTCAGGGTATTTTTCTTTAACCGTGTACTGCCCGTAGGTTGGATTAGAATGCAGGCGTATCCATGTAGCGGTAGAGTTGAAGTTGTCATTTGGAACACATATATCGGATTTGTGTGCTTGGCTTTATACCCGCTTATAAATCCTCCTCAGAAGGACAGCACAATTGCCGATGGGGATGAATAACCATGGGATGAATAACCGTGGATGGAATTGGGATGAATAACCGTGTGTTTTACCCGTATTTACGCTAACTTTCGGAGAAAACCACGGAAAAATTCAAACCGTTAGATCGACGGACGCGCGGTGGGACCCGAAGCCGGAACCTTCACACTTCGCCTGCCTACCATTTCCTGTGACATAAGCACCGTGCCATGGTGTGGCTGTAGCGGTAAAATTCTCTAACTCCTAGAAGTACATTTCGATAACCGTAATCGGAAACCGTTGTTCCCTGTGAAAATGGTTTGAGTCCAGGTCTCGTCCATGTAGTATTTGTAATTAGCCCTGTTCTAAACTTGTTTTCCACTTGTGGTTGGGTTCAGATGATTTTTGCGCAGATTTCTTTGTGTTTCTGTCATAAGCTGCTGAATCAGTTGTTCCTTTTTGTGTTTAGGTAAGATTCCATGCAGAGTATTATCCTTTAGCAGTGTTCTTTAACTGATAATTTCGTCTGCTGCATAGGTTCCAATGCAGAAATTATGAATTTCTGTTTTCGAATACCGTGTTCGTAAACTTCGTTTTTGTGATGGTATGAGACTGCCTTCGAATCCCTTTCACATTCGGATAAAGTGTTTTCAGCTTCGACCATGTCTTTTACCATGTTCTTAAACCCTTCTTCGATCTAAAGTTTGGGTTAGATTCCAAGCAATCTCCATGTAGGAGTATTATTTTTTCTCGCTTTCTTAAACTGAAGTTTTTGTAAAAAGCTGCAGTGGAATTTTCGTATTCGAACTCACCGGTCGTATGGGAATTTTTCTTTAACCCTGTGCTCTCACTAGGTCTGTTTATAATGCGGGGAGCATCCATGTTGTGGTTGTTGTAGGAACATGTATTCGGATTTGTTTGCTTGGTTACGAGGAACCGCTTTTATATCCACCCATGTAGTGGTAGTATTCTCTTATCTAGATGTATTTGTCTATAGCAGTGTTCCTAAACCCTTTTTCGGTCTGGAGGTTGGGTTAGAGTCCAAGGAGTGTCCATGTAGTAGTATTATTTTTGCAGTGATCTTAAACCTTAGTTTTTGAGAAGAAGCTGCATGGGAATTTTCTTCTTGGATTACACTGCTGGTAAGAATATTTTTCTTTCACCGTGTACTGTCTCTAAGTTGGTTTCAGAATGCAGGGAGCATCCATGTAGTAGTAGTATTCTCTAAACTAGAAATATATTTCGATAACCGTAATCGGAAACCAATGTTCCCATTGTTTTGTCTAGAGGTTGGGTTAGATTCCAGGCAGCGTCCATGTAGTATTAGTCTGCAAACATGTTAACTTGTTTTCGTTTTCATGGTTGGGTTCGAATGAAGGTTGCGCACATTTATTTATGTGTATCTGTCACAGTGTGCTTGAACCGTTGTTCCGTTTTGAGGTTAGTACCATGGACTCTAACCTATATTTAAGCCGTGTTCTTTAATTGATAATTTCGTCTGCTGCATAGGTTCAAATGCCAAAAGTATGAATTTGCGTTTTGAAATACCGCATTCGTAAAATCTTTTTTTGTTTGGGTATGAAGCTGCGTTCGTATTCTTTTAACACTTCGATAAAGTGTTTTCAGCCTAGAAGTATTTTTCTTAAACCATGCGCACGTTTACATGGGAAGATGGAAAATCCCGGTTAAAAGCAGAGTATAGGAGAAAATACACAATGCATTATGAGAAAGCGAGCTCATCTATGCATTCACCCTTAACTGAAAGAGGAATCTTTCTATCCCATTTTTCCCCTACGAAGAGAAAGCAGCAAAAGTTCCGGCATTTACCCTGAAATTGCGTCCATGTAAACGGGCCCCATGTTCAATCTAGTGTTCTGGTTAGATTCCAGGCAGTGTCGATGTAGGAGTATTATATTTGTTGTGTTCTTAAACTACAGAGTGTGAAAAAACTGCATTGGAATTTTCTTACTAGATTATACAGGGGGTGAGGGTATTTTTCTTTAACTGTGTACTGCGTCTAGGTTCATTTAGAATGCTTGGAGTATCTAATTAGTAGAAGTATTCTCTAACCTAGAAGTACAATTTAATATCGGTAAACGGAAACCGTTGTTGCATTTGGTGTTTGGGTTAGATTCCAGGCAGTATCCATCTAGGGGTATTATTTTCATCGTGTTCTTAAACTGTTGTTTTTGTGAAAAAGCTGCAGTTAAACTTTCTTATTCGATCTCACGGGTCGTAAGGGAATTTTTCTTCAACCGGTTACTATCTCTAGGTTGTTTTAGAATGCAGGGAGCATCTATATAGTAGTATTAATCTCTAACCTAGAACTATTTTACTATAACCATGTTCCTAAACCATTCTCGGGTGGAGGTTAGATTAGAGTCCAGGGAGTGTCCATGTGGTGGTATTATTCTTGAGGTGTTCTTAAACTAAAAGTTTTGTGAATAGGCTGCCTTTTAATTTTTTTATTCACGATTACACTGGAAAAAGGTCGCGGGCTATTTTTCTTTAACCGTGTACTGTCTCTAAGTTGCATAAGAGTGCAGGGAGGTTGCATGAGGTAGTAGTATTTCTCTAACCTAGAAGTAAATTTCGGAAACCGTTCTTCCGTCTGGAGAATGGGTTAGAGTCCGGGGAGCATCCATGTTGAATTAGTCATTAGCTCTTATAAATTTGTTTCGTCTTGGGTTCGAATGATGGTTGCGCAAATTTTTTAGTATGTTTTTTTCGCAATGTGCTTAAGCCGTTGAGTTTTCTGGTTAGGTTAGAGTACATTTGGAGAACTATCTTTGAGTCGTGTTCTTTAAATGATAATTTAGTCTACTGCCGAACAGTGTGAATGCCGAAAGTGTGAATTTTATTTTCCAACACCGTGTTCGTAAACTCCTTTTTTGCTAAGGTGTGAGGCTGTGTTCGAATCCCATTCATATTCCGATAAAGTGTTTCCGGCTTCCACCATGTCTATAACCATGTTCTTAAACCCTTCTTCCATCTAAACTTTGGGTTAAATTCCGTGCAGTGTACATGTAGGAGTATTATTTCGTCGTGTTCTTATACTCCCTAATAGCAATTTTGCTCGGGCCGTCATCGGCTGGCTGCGTGGCCGGTGGTAGCCCGATCAAAATTGCTAGTAGGGCTGGAGTATCTCTGAAGAAGTTGCATATGTGGAACCGTGTTCATGTACCCTATAATAGGTTAAAATTCCGAAAGTGTGAACTTTATTTTCGAATACCGTGTTCGTAAACTCCTTTTTTGCTATGGTGCTAGGCTGCGTTCGAATCCCATACATATTCCGAAAGTGTGCACTTTAATTTCGAATACCGTGTTCGTAAACCCCTCTTTTGCTATGGTGTGAGGCTGCGTTCGAACTTGCTCGGCCGTGTTGAACCGTGTTCATAAACCCCAGCATAGGTTCGAAAGCCGAAAGTGGGATTTGTGTTTTCGAAAACCGTGTTCGTACACTCCTTTTTTGCTGTGGTGTGAGGGTGCGTTCGAATCCTATTCATATTCAGATAAAGTATTTGAGACTTCCACAAAGTTCTGAAAAACTTGTTCCATTCAACGTTTGGGTTAGTTTCCGGGCATTGTCTATGTAGGAGTATTATTTTGTAGTGTTCTTAAACTGGAGTTTTCTTGAAGAAGTTGCATGTGTGGAACCGCGCTCATATACCCTAGACCAGGTTGAAATTCAGATAGTGCGAACTTTATTTTCGAATACTGTGTTCATCAACTCCCTTTTCGCTATGGTGTGAGGCTGCGTTCGAATCCCATTCATATTCCGATAAAGTGTTTTCGGCTTCCACCATGTTCTTAAACCCTTGTTCCATACAACGTTTGGGTTAGATTCCGGGCAGTGTCAATGTAGGAGTATTATTTTGTAGTGTTCTTAAACTGGAGTTCTTGTGAAGAAGTTGCATGTGTGGAACCGTGTTCATAAATTCTTGCATAGGTTCAAATTACGAAAGTGTGAACTTTATATTCGAATACTGTGTTCGTAAACACCTTTTTTGCTATGGTGTGAGGCTGCGTTCGAATCCCATTCATATTCCGATAAAGTGTTTCCGGCTTCCACCATGTCTTTAACCATGTTCTTAAACCCTCTTTCAATCTAAACTTTGGGTTAAATTCCGTGCAGTGCCATGTAGGTGTATTATTTCGTCGTGTTTTTAAACTGGAGTATCTCTGAAGAGTTGCATATGTGGAACCGTGTTCATGTACCCTAGAATAGGTTAAAATTCGAAAGTGTGAACTTTATTTTCGAATACCGTGTTCGTAAACTCCTTTTTTGCTATGGTGTGAGGCTGCGTTCGAATCCCATTCATATTCCGATAAAGTGTTTTCGGCTTCCACCATGTCTTTAACCATGTTCTTAAACCCTTGTTCCATCTAAACTTTGGGTTAGATTCCGGGCAGTGTCCATGTAGGAGTATTATTTTGTAGTGTTCTTAAACTGAAGTTTTTGTGAAGAAGTTGCATGTTCTTAACGCTTTGAAGACGGGCGGTCGATTTTTCAACCAAGCAGTAGAACACCTTAAAGGACGGGCTTGGTTCATATTTCGACCAACTAATGCTTTCCCCCTCTGTAATTGTTCACCTGTACTGGACCGGGGGGGAGATATGTTAACATCCATCCATCAATTCAGTTGCACCCCAGTTCCTGAAGAGGAGAATATATGCATACAGGTAATCCACTTGTTCAAGAAGTTCGTTTTACTTCGGGGGCGGGAAAGAGTAATCCATCAATGATTGTTGCACAAATAGCAGCTTCAGCTAAGAGTCACTGAAATGGGGGAAAGCACTTTACAGGTGCTCCCGTCCTTCTGAAACAGCACGGCCAAAATTTCCCCGCCGGGAAAAGGTTAAACCATTGTTCCCTCTAAAGTTTGCGTTAGATTCCGGGTAGTGTCCATGTAGGAGTATTTTTTTCTCGTGTTCTTAAACTCAAGTTTTTGAGAAGAAATTTAATGTGTTGTACCGTGCTTATAAATCCTATAATAGGTTCAAATTCCGAAAGTGTCATCTTTATTTTCGAATACCGTGTTCGTAATTTCCTTTTTTGCTATGGTGTAAGGCTGCGTTCGAATCCCATTCATATACTGATAGAGTGTTTCAGCTCCCACCATGTCTTTAATCATGTTCTTAAACACTTCTTCCATCTAAACTTTGGGTTAAATTCCGTGCAGTGTACATGTAGGAGTATTATTTCGTCGTGTTTTTAAACTGGAGTTTTTGTGATGAAGTTGCTTGTGTGGAACCGTGTTCATGTACCCTAGCATAAGTTCAAATTTCGATAGTGTGAACTTTATTTTCGAATACCGTGTTCGTAAACTCCTTTTTTGCTATGGTGTACGGCTGTGTTCGAATCCCATTCATATACTGATAGAGTGTTTCAGCTCCCACCATGTCTTTAATCATGTTCTTAAACCCTTCTTCCATCTAAACTTTGGGTTAAATTCCGTGCAGTGTCCATGTAGGAGTATTTTTTTCTCGTGTTCTTAAACTCAAGTTTTTGAGAAGAAATTTCATGTGTTGAACCGTGTTTATAAATCCTATAATAGGTTCAAATTCCGAAAGTGTCATCTTTTTTTTCCAATACCGTGTTCGTAATTTCCTTTTTTGCTATGGTGTAAGGCTGCGTTCGAATCCCATTCATATTCTGATAGTGTTTCGTCTCCCACCATGTTTTTAATCAAGTTCTTAAACCCTTGTTCCATATAAACTTTCGGATAGATTACAGGAAGTGTCCATGTAGGAGTATTATTTTGTTTGTTCTTAAACTGAAGTTTTTGTGAAGAAGTTGCATGTTCTTAAACCGGAACTCCAAAGTTTGGGTTATATTCCGGGCAGTGTCCATGTAGGAGCATAAATTTGTCGTGTTCTTAAAATGGAGTATCTGTGAAGAAGTTATTTTCGAATACCGTGTTCGTAAACTCCTTTTTTGCAATGGTGTGAGGCTGCGTACGTATCCCATTAATTTTCCGATAGTGTTTTCGGCTTCACCATTTCTTTAACCATGTTCTTAAACCCTTGTTCCATACAATGTTTGGGTTAGATTCGGGCAGTGTCCATGCAGGTGTATTATTTTGTAGTGTTCTTAAACTGGAGTTTTTTTTGAAGAAGTTGCTTGTGTTGAACCGTGTTCATAAACCCTAGCATAGGTTCAAATTCCGAAAGTGTGAACTTATTTTCGAACACCGTGTTCGTAAACTCATTTTTCGCTATGGTGTGACGCTGCGTTCGAATCCCATTCATATTCCGATAGTGTGAACTTTATTTTCGAATACCGTGTTCGTAAACTCCTCTTTTGCTATGGTGTGAGGCTGCGTTTGAATCCCATTCATAATTCCGATAGAGTGTTTTCGGCTTCCACCATGTCTTTAATCATGTTCTTAAACCTTTGTCCATCTAAATATTGGGTTAGATTCCGGGCAGTGTCCAAGTAGGAGTATTATTTTATAGTATTCTTAAACTGAAGTTCATGTGAAGAAGTTGCATGTCCTTAATCCATTGTTCCCTCTAAAGTTTGGGTTAGATTCCGGGTAGTGTCCATGTAGGAGTAATTTTTTCTCGTGTTCTTAAACTCAAGTTTTTGAGAAGAAATTTCATGTGTTGAACCGTGTTTATAAATCCTATAATAGGTTGAAATTCCGAAAGTGTCATCTTTATTTTCCAATACCGTGTTCGTAATTTCCTTTTTTGCTATGGTGTAAGGCTGCGTTCGAATCCCATTCATATTCTGATAGAGTGTTTCGTCTCCCACCATGTCTTTAATCAAGTTCTTAAACCCTTGTTCCATATAAACATTCGGATAGATTACTGGAAGTGTCCATGTAGGAGTATTATTTTGTTTGTTCTTAAACTGAAGTTTTTGTGAAGAAGTTGCATGTTCTTAAACCGTTGCTCCAAAGTTAGGGTTATATTCCGGGCAGTGTCCATGTAGGAGCATTAATTTGTCATGTTCTTAAACTGGAGTATCTGTGAAGAAGTTATTTTCGAATACCGTGTTCGTAAACTCCTTTTTTGCTATGGTGTGAGGCTGCGTTCGAATCCCATTCTTATTCCGATAGAATGAACTTTATTTTCGAATACGGTGTTCCTAAACTCCTTTTATGCTATGGTGTGAGGCTGCGTTCGAATCCCATTCATATTCCGATAATGTGTTTCCGGCTCCCACCATGTCTTTAACCATGTTCTTAAACCCTCTTTCCATCTAAACTTTGGGTTAGATTCCGGGAAGTGTCCATGTAGGAGTATTATTTTGTTTGTTCTTAAACTGAAGTTTTCGTGAAGAAGTTGCATGTTCTTAAACCCTTCTTCCATCCTAACTTTGGGTTAAATTCCGTGCAGTGCCCATGTAGGTGTATTATTTCGTCGTGTTTTTAAACTGGAGTATCTCTGAAGAAGTTGCATATGTAGAACCGTGTTCATGTACCCTATAATAGGTTAAAATTTCGAAAGTGTGAACTTTATTTTCGAATGCCGTGTTCGTAGTTTCCTTTTTTGCTATGGTGTAAGGCTGCGTTCGAATCCCATTCATATTCCAATAGAGTGTTTTCGGCTTCCACCATGTCTTTAACCATGTTCTTAAACCCTTGTTCCATCTAAACTTTGGGTTAAATTCCGGGCAGTGTCCATGTAGGAGTATTATTTTGTAGTTTTCTTAAACTGTAGTTTTTATGAAGAAATTGCATGTCCTTAACGCTTTGAAGACGGGCGGTCGATTTTTCAACCAAGCAGTAGAACACCTTAAAGGACGGGCTTGGTTCATATTTCGACCAACTAATGCTTTCCCCCTCTGTAATTGTTCACCTGTACTGGACCGGGGGGGGAGATATGTCAACATCCATCCATCAATTCAGTTGCACCCCAGTTCCTGAAAAGGAGAATATATGCATACAGGTAATCCACTTGTTCAAGAAGTTCGTTTTACTTCGGGGGCGGGAAAGAGTAATCCATCAATGATTGTTGCACAAATAGCAGCTTCAGCTAAGAGTCACTGAAATGGGGGAAAGCACTTTACAGGTGCTCCCGTCCTTCTGAAACAGCAAGGCCAAAATTTCCCCGCCGGGAAAAGGTTAAACCATTGTTCCCTCTAAAGTTTGGGTTAGATTCCGGGTAGTGTCCATGTAGGAGTATTTTTTTCTCGTGTTCTTAAACTCAAGTTTTTGAGAAGAAATTTAATGTGTTGTACTGTGCTTATAAATCCTATAATAGGTTCAAATTCCGAAAGTGTCATCTTTATTTTCGAATACCGTGTTCGTAATTTCCTTTTTTGCTATGGTGTAAGGCTGCGTTCGAATCCCATTCATATACTGATAGAGTGTTTCAGCTCCCACCATGTCTTTAATCATGTTCTTAAACCCTTCTTCCATCTAAACTTTGGGTTAAATTCCGTGCAGTGTCCATGTAGGAGTATTTTTTTCTCGTGTTCTTAAACTCAAGTTTTTGAGAAGAAATTTCATGTGTTGAACCGTGTTTATAAATCCTATAATAGGTTCAAATTCCGAAAGTGTCATCTTTTTTTTCCAATACCGTGTTCGTAATTTCCTTTTTTGCTATGGTGTAAGGCTGCGTTCGAATCCCATTCATATTCTGATAGAGTGTTTCGTCTCCCACCATGTTTTTAATCAAGTTCTTAAACCCTTGTTCCATATAAACTTTCGGATAGATTACAGGAAGTGTCCATGTAGGAGTATTATTTTGTTTGTTCTTAAACTGAAGTTTTTGTGAAGAAGTTGCATGTTCTTAAACCGGAACTCCAAAGTTTGGGTTATATTCCGGGCAGTGTCCATGTAGGAGCATAAATTTGTCGTGTTCTTAAACTGGAGTATCTGTGAATAAGTTATTTTCGAATACCGTGTTCGTAAACTCCTTTTTTGCTATGGTGTGAGGCTGCGTACGTATCCCATTAATTTTCCGATAGTGTTTTCGGCTTCACCATTTCTTTAACCATGTTCTTAAACCCTTGTTCCATACAATGTTTGGGTTAGATTCGGGCAGTGTCCATGTAGGTGTATTATTTTGTAGTGTTCTTAAACTGGAGTTTTTTTGAAGAAGTTGCTTGTGTTGAACCGTGTTCATAAACCCTAGCATAGGTTCAAATTCCGAAAGTGTGAACTTATTTTCGAACACCGTGTTCGTAAACTCATTTTTCGCTATGGTGTGACGCTGCGTTCGAATCCCATTCATATTCCGATAGTGTGAACTTTATTTTCGAATACCGTGTTCGTAAACTCCTCTTTTGCTATGGTGTGAGGCTGCGTTTGAATCCCATTCATAATTCCGATAGAGTGTTTTCGGCTTCCACCATGTCTTTAATCATGTTCTTAAACCTTTGTCCATCTAAATCTTGGGTTAGATTCCGGGCAGTGTCCAAGTAGGAGTATTATTTTATAGTATTCTTCAACTGAAGTTCATGTGAAGAAGTTGCATGTCCTTAATCCATTGTTCCCTCTAAAGTTTGGGTTAGATTCCGGGTAGTGTCCATGTAGGAGTATTTTTTTCTCGTGTTCTTAAACTCAAGTTTTTGAGAAGAAATTTCATGTGTTGAAACGTGTTTATAAATCCTATAATAGGTTGAAATTCCGAAAGTGTCATCTTTATTTTCCAATACCGTGTTCGTAATTTCCTTTTTTGCTATGGTGTAAGGCTGCGTTCGAATCCCATTCATATTCTGATAGAGTGTTTCGTCTCCCACCATGTCTTTAATCAAGTTCTTAAACCCTTGTTCCATATAAACATTCGGATAGATTACTGGAAGTGTCCATGTAGGAGTATTATTTTGTTTGTTCTTAAACTGAAGTTTTTGTGAAGAAGTTGCATGTTCTTAAACCGTTGCTCCAAAGTTAGGGTTATATTCCGGGCAGTGTCCATCTAGGAGCATTAATTTGTCGTGTTCTTAAACTGGAGTATCTGTGAAGAAGTTATTTTCGAATACCGTGTTCGTAAACTCCTTTTTTGCTATGGTGTGAGGCTGCGTTCGAATCCCATTCTTATTCCGATAGAATGAACTTTATTTTCGAATACGGTGTTCCTAAACTCCTTTTATGCTATGGTGTGAGGCTGCGTTCGAATCCCATTCATATTCCGATAAAGTGTTTCCGGCTTCCACCATGTCGTTAACCATGTTCTTAAACCCTCTTTCAATCTAAACTTTGGGTTAGATTCCGTGCAGTGCCCATGTAGGTGTATTATTTCGTCGTGTTTTTAAACTGGAGTATCTCTGAAGAAGTTGCATATGTAGAACTGTGTTCATGTACCCTATAATAGGTTAAAATTTCGAAAGTGTGAACTTTATTTTCGAATGCCGTGTTCGTAGTTTCCTTTTTTGCTATGGTGTAAGGCTGCGTTCGAATCCCATTTATATTCCTATGGTGTGAACTTAATTTTCGAATACTGTGCTCGTAAACTCCTTTTTTGGTATGGTGTGAGGCATCGTTCCAATCCTATTCATATTCCGATAGAGTGTTTTCGGCTTCACCATTTCTTTAACCATGTTCTTAAACCCTTGTTCCATCTAAAATTTGGGTTAGATTCCGGGCAGTTCCCATGTAGGGGTGTTATTTTGTTTTCTACTTAAACTGGAGATTTTATGAAGAAGTTGTATGTGGGACCGTGTTAGTGTACCCTAGCATAGGATAAAATTCGGAAAGTGTGAACATATTTTCGAACACCGTGTTCGTAAACTCCTCTTTTGCTATGGTGTGAGGCTGCGTTCGAATCCCATTCATATTCCGATAGTATGAACTTTATTTTCGAATACCGTGCTCGTAAACTCCTTTTTTGCTATGGTGTGAGGCTGCGTTCCAATCCTATTCATATTCCGATAAAGTGTTTTCGGCTTAAACCATGTTCTTAAAACCTTGTTCCATATAATGTTTGGGTTAGATTCGGGCAGTGTCCATGCAGGTGTATTATTTTGTAGTGTTCTTAAACTGGAGTTTTTTTGAAGAAGTTGCTTGTGTTGAACCGTGTTCATAAACCCTAGCATAGTTTCAAATTCCGAAAGTGTGAACTTTATTTTCGAATACCGTGTTCGTAAACTCCATTTTTGCTATGGTGTGAGGCTGCGTTCGAATCCCATTCATATTCCAATAGAGTGTTTTCGGCTTCCACCATGTCTTTAACCATGTTCTTAAACCCTTGTTCCATCTAAACTTTGGGTTAAATTCCGGGCAGTGTCCATGTAGGAGTATTATTTCGTCGTGTTTTTAAACTGGAGTATCTCTGATGAAGTTGCATATGTGGAACCGTGCTCATGTACCCTATAATAGGTTAAAATTTCAAAAGTGTGAACTTTATTTTCGAATACCGTGTTCGTAAACTCCTTTTTTGCTATGGTGCTAGGCTTCGTTCGAATCCCATACATATTCCGAAAGTGTGCACTTTATTTTCGAATACCGTGTTCGTAAACTTCTTTTTTGCTATGGTGTGAGGCTGCGTTCGAATCCCATTCATATTCCAATAGAGTGTTTTAGGCTTCCACCATGTCTTTAACCATGTTCTTAAACCCTTGTTCCATCTAAACTTTGGGTTAAATTCCGGGCAGTGTCCATGTAGGAGTATTATTTTGTAGTTTTCTTAAACTGTAGTTTTTATGAAGAAATTGCATGTCCTTAAACCATTGTTCCCTCTAAAGTTTGGGTTAGATTCCGGGTAGTGTCCATGTAGGAGTATTTTTTTCTCGTGTTCTTAAACTCAAGTTTTTGAGAAGAAATTTCATGTGTTGTACCGTGCTTATAAATCCTATAATAGGTTCAAATTCCGAAAGTGTCATCTTTATTTTCGAATACCGTGTTCGTAATTTCCTTTTTTGCTATGGTGTAAGGCTGCGTTCGAATCCCATTCCTATTCTGATAGAGTGTTTCGGCTCCCACCATGTCTTTAATCATGTTCTTAAACCCTTCTTCCATATAAACTTTCGGTTAGATTACAGGAAGTATCCATTTAGGAGTATTATTTTGTTTGTTCTTAAACTGAAATTTTTGTGAAGAAATTGCATGTTCTTAACCCGTTGCTCCAAAGTTTGGGTTATATTCCGGGCAGTGTGCATGTAGGAGCATTAATTTGTCGTGTTCTTAAACTGGAGTATCTGTGAAGAAGTTATTTTCGAATACCGTGTTCATAAACTCCTTTTTTGCTATGGTGTGAGGCTGCGTACCAATCCCATTAATTTTCCGATAGAGTGTTTTCGGCTTACCCATTTCTTTAACCATGTTCATAAACCCTTGTTCCATCTAAAATTTGGGATAGATTCCGGGCAGTTCCCATGTAGGGGTATTATTTTGTCGTGTTTTTAAACTGGAGTTTTTGTGATGAAGTTGCTTGTGTGGAACCGTGTTCATGTACCCTAGCATTGGTTAAAATTCCGAAAGTGTGAACTTATTTTCGAACACCCAGTTCGTAAACTCCCTTTTCGCTATGGTGTGACGCTGCGTTCGAATCCCATTCATATTCCGATAGTGTGCACTTTATTTTCGAATACCGTGTACGTAAACCCCTTTTCTGCTATGGTGTGAGGCTGCGTTCGAATCCCGTTCATATTTCGATAAATCGTTTTCGGCTTCCACCATGTCTTTTACCATCTTCTTAAACCCTTCTTCCATCTAAACTTTGGGTTAAATTCCGTGCAGTGTCCATGTAGGAGTATTATTTCGTCGTGTTTTTAAACTGGAGTTTTTGTGATGAAGTTGCTTGTGTGGAACCGTGTTCATGTACCCTAGCATAAGTTCAAATTCCGATAGTGTGAACTTTATTTTCGAATACCGTGTTCGTAAACTCCTTTTTGACTAAGGTGTGA
Organism: Cheiracanthium punctorium; assembly: GCA_038373885.1. Taxonomy (NCBI): domain Eukaryota; kingdom Metazoa; phylum Arthropoda; class Arachnida; order Araneae; family Cheiracanthiidae; genus Cheiracanthium; species Cheiracanthium punctorium. The sequence goes on along the minus strand of JAWZYV010012727.1, from coordinate 196,784 downwards.
GGCTGCGTACGAATCCAATTAATATTCCGATAGAGTGTTTTCGGCTTCACCATTTCTTTAACCATGTTCTTAAACCCTTGTTCCATCTAAAATTTGGGTTAGATTCCGGGCAGTTCCCATGTAGGGGTGTTATTTTGTTTTCTACTTAAACTGGAGATTTTATGAAGAAGTTGTATGTGGAACCGTGTTAGTGTACCCTAGCATAGGATAAAATTCGGAAAGTGTGAACATATTTTCGAACACCGTGTTCGTAATCTCCTCTTTTGCTATGGTGTGAGGCTGCGTTCGAATCCCATTCATATTCTGATAGAGTCTTTCGGCTCCCACCATGTCTTTAATCATGTTCTTAAACCCTTGTTCCATATAAACTTTCGGTTAGATTACAGGAAGTGTCCATGTAGGAGTATTATTTTGTTTGTTCTTAAACTGAAGTTTTTGTGAAGAAGTTGCATGTTCTTAAACCGTTGCTCCAAAGTTTGGGTTATATTCCGGGCAGTGTCCATGTAGGAGCATTAATTTGTCGTGTTCTTAAACTGGAGTATCTGTGAAGAAAATATTTTCGAATACCGTATTCGTAAACTCCTTTTTTGCGATGGGGTGAGGCTGCGTTCCAATCCTATTCATATTCCGATAAAGTATTTTCGGCTTCCACCATGTTCTTAAAACCTTGTTCCATACAATGTTTGGGTTAGATTCGGGCAGTGTCCATGCAGGTGTATTATTTTGTAGTGTTCTTAAACTGGAGTTTTTTTGAAGAAGTTGCTTGTGTTGAACCGTGTTCATAAACCCTAGCATAGGTTCAAATTCCGAAAGTTGAACTTTATATTCGAATACCGTGTTCGTAAACTCCTTTTTGCTATGGTGTACGGCTGCGTTCGAATCCCATTCATATTCCGATAAAGTGTTTCCGGCTTCCACCATGTCTTTTACCATGTTCTTAAACCCTTGTTCCATCTAAACTTTGGGTTAAATTCCGAGCAGTGGCCATGTAGGAGTATTATTTTGTAGTTTTCTTAAACTGGAGTTTTTATGAAGAAATTGCACGTCCTTAAACCATTTTTCTCTATAAAGTTTGGCTTAGATTCCGGGTAGTGTCCATGTAGGTGTATTTTATTTCATGTGCTAAACCATGTTCATAAACACTAGCATAGGTTCAAATTCCCAAAGTGTGAACTTTATTTTCGAATACCGTGTTCGCAAACTCCTTTTTTGCAATGGTGAGAGGCTGCGTTCGAATCCCATTCATATTCCGATAAAGTGTTTCCGGCTTCCACCATGTCTTTTAAAATGTTCTTTAACCCTCTTTGCATCTAAACTTTGGGTTAAATTCCGTGCAGTGTCCATGTAGAAGTATTATTTCGTCGTGTTCTTAAACTGGAGTATCTCTGAAAAATTTGCATATGTGGAACCGTGTTCATGTACCCTATAATAGGTTAAAATTCCGAAAGTGTGAACTTTATTTTTGAATACCGTGTTCGTAAACTCATTTTTTGCTATGGTGCTAGGCTGCGTTCGAATCCCATACATATTCCGAAATTGTGCACTTTATTTTCGAATACCGTGTTCGTAAACTCCTTTTTTGTTATGGTGTGAGGCTGCGTTCGAATCCCATTCTCATTCCGATAGAGCGTTTTCGGCTTCCACCATGTTTTTAAACCGTTGTTCCATACTAAGTTTGGGTTAGATTCCGGGCAGTGCCATGTAGGAGTATTATTTTGTAGTGTTCTTAAACTGAAGTTTTTGTGAAGAAGTTGCATGTGTTGAACCGTGTTTATAAATCCTAAAATAGGTTCAAATTCCGAAAGTGTCATCTTTATTATCGAATACCGTGTTCGTAATTTCCTTTTTTGCTATGGTGTAAGGCTGCGTTCGAATCCCATTCATATTCTGATAGAGTGTTTCGGCTCCCACCATGTCTTTAATCATGTTCTTAAACCCTGGTTCCATATAAACTTTCGGTTAGATTACAGGAAGTGTCCATGTAGGAGTATTATTTTGTTTGTTCTTAAACTGAAGTTTTTGTGAAGAAGTTGCATATGTGGAACCGTGTTCATGTACCCTAGCATAGGATAAAATTCCAAAAGTGTGAACATTTTATTTTCGAGTACCGTGTTCTTAAACTCCTTTTTTGGTACGGTGTGAGGCTGCGTACCAATCCCATTAATTTTCCGATAGAGTGTTTTCGGCGTCACCATTTGTTTAACCATGTTCTTAAACCCTGGTTCCATCTAAAATTTGGGTTAGATTCCGGGCAGTTCCCATGTAGGGGTATTATTTTGCCGTCTACTTAAACTGGAGATTTTATGAAGAAGTTGCATATGTGGAACCGTGTTCATGTACCCTAGAATAGGTTAAAATTCCGAAAGTGTGAACTTATTTTCGAACACCGTGTTCGTAAACTCCTTTTTCGCTATGGTGTGAGGCTGCGTTCGAATCCCATTTATATTCCGATGGTGTGAACTTAATTTTCGAATACCGTGCTCGTAAACTCCTCTTTTGGTATGGTGTGAGGCTGCGTTCCAATCCTATTCATATTCCGATAAAGTGTTTTCGGCTTCCACCATGTTCTTAAAACCTTGTTCCATACAATATTTCGGTTAGATTCGGGCAGTGTCCATGCAGGTGTATTATTTTGTAGTGTTCTTAAACTGGAGTTTTTTTGAAGAAGTTGCTTGTGTTGAACCGTGTTCATAAACCCTAGCATAGTTTCAAATTCCGAAAGTGTGAACTTTATTTTCGAATACCGTGCTCGTAAACTCCTCTTTTGGTACGGTGTGAGGCTGCGTACCAATCCCATTAATTTTCCGATAGACTGTTTTCGGCTTCACCATTTCTTTAACCATGCTCTTAAACCCTGGTTCCATCTAAACTTTGGGTTAAATTCCGTGCAGTGTCCATTTAGAAGTATTATTTCGTCGTGTTCTTAAACTGGAGTATCTCTGAAAAATTTGCATATGTGGAACCGTGTTCATTACCCTATAATAGGTTAAAATTCCGAATGTGTGAACTTTATTTTCGAGTACCGTGCTCGTAAACTCCTTTTTTGCTATGGTGTGAGGCTGCGTTCGAATCCCATTCTCATTCCGATAGAGCGTTTTTGGCTTCCACCATGTTTTTAAACCGTTGTTCCATACTAAGTTTGGGTTAGATTCCGGGCAGTGCCCATGTAGGAGTATTATTTTTTAGTGTTCTTAAACTGAAGATTTTGTGAAGAAGTTGCATGTGTTGAACCTTGTTCATAAACCCCAGCATAGGTTGGAATGCCGAAAGTGTGATTTGTGTTTTCGAAAACCGTGTTCGTACACTCCTTTTTTCCTGTTATGTGAGGGTGCGTTCAAATCCTCTTCATATTCCGATAAAGTGTTTTCGACTTCCACAACGTTCTGAAAAACTTGTTCCTTTCAACGTTTGGGTTAGTTTCCGGGCATTGTCCATGTAGAAGTATTATTTCGTCGTGTTCTTAAACTGGAGTATCTCTGAAAAATTTGCATATGTGGAACCGTGCTCATGTACCCTATAATAGGTTAAAATTCCGAAAGTGTGAACTTTATTTTCGAATACCGTGTTCGTAAACTCATTTTTTGCTATGGTGCTAGGCTGCGTTCGAATCCCATACATATTCCGAAATTGTGCAATTTATTTTCGAATACCGTGTTCGTAAACTCCTTTTTTGCTATGGTGTGAGGCTGCGTTCGAATCCCATTCTCATTCCGATAGAGCGTTTTCGGCTTCCACCATGTTTTTAAACCGTTGTTCCATACTAAGTTTGGGTTAGATTCCGGGCAGTGCCCATGTAGGAGTATTATTTTGTAGTGTTCTTAAACTGAAGTGTTTGTGAAGAAGTTGCATGTTCTTAAACCGTTGCTCCAAAGTTTGGGTTATATTCCGGGCAGTGTCCATGTATGAGCATTAATTTGTCGTGTTCTTTAACTGGAGTATCTGTGAAGTTATTTTCGAATACCGTGTTCGTAAACTCCTTTTTTGCTATGGTGTGAGGCTGCCTACGAATCCCATTAATTTTCCGATAGAGTGTTTTCGGCTTCACCATTTCTTTAACCATGTTCTTAAACCCTTGTTCCATCTAAAATATGGGCTAGATTCCGGTCAGTTCCCATGTAGGGGTATTATTTTGTTGTTTTCTTAAACTGGAGATTTTATGAAGAAGTTGCATGTGTGGAACCGTGTTCATGTACCCTATAATAAGTTAAAATTCCGAAAGTGTGAACTTTATTTTCGAATACCGTGCTCGTAAACTCCTTTTTTGGTATGGTGTGAGGCTGCGTTCCAATCCTATTCATATTCCGATAAAGTGTTTTCGGCTTCCACCATGTTCTTAAAACCTTGTTCCATGCAATGTTTGGGTTAGATTCGGGCAGTGTCCATGTAGGAGTATTATTTTGTCGTGTTCTTAAACTGGAGTATCTGTGAAGAAGTTGCATATGTGGAACCGTGTTCATGTACCCTAGCATAGGATCAAATTCCGAAAGTGTGAACATTTTATTTTCGACTACCGTGTTCGTAAACTCCTCTTTTGCTATGGTTTGAGGCTGCGTTCGAATCCCATTCATAATTCCGATAGAGTGTTTTCGGCTTCCACCATGTCTTTAATCATGTTCTTAAACCCTTGTTCCATCTAAACATTGGGTTAGATTCCGGGCAGTGTCCAAGTAGGAGTATTATTTTATAGTATTCTTAAACTGAAGTTTTTGTGAAGAAGTTGCATGTCCTTAATCCATTGTTCCCTCTAAAGTTTGGGTTAGATTCCGGGTAGTGTCCATGTAGGAGCATTAATTTGTCGTGTTCTTAAACTGGAGTATCTGTGAAGAAGTTATTTTCAAATACCGAGTTCGTAAACTACTTTTTTGCTATGGTGTGAGGCTGCGTACGAATGCCATTAATTTTCCGATAGAGTGTTTTCGGCTTCACCATTTCTTTAACCATGTTCTTAAACCCTTGTTCCATCTAAAATTTGTGTTAGATTCCGGGCAGTTCCCATGTAGGGGTATTATTTTGTCGTTTTCTTAAACTGGAGATTTTATGTAGAAGTTGCATTCGTGGAACCCTGTTCATGTACCCTATAGTAAGTTAAAATTCCGAAAGTGTGAACTTTATTTTCGAATACCGTGTTCGTAAACTCCCTTTTTGCAATGGTATGAGGCTCCGTTCGAATCCCATTCATATTCCGATAAGAGTGTTTTCGGCTTCCACCATGTCTTTAACAATGTTTTTAAACCCTTTTTCCATCTAAACTGTGGTTAAAATTCCGGGCAGTGCCCATGTAGGAGTATTATTTTTTAGTGTTCTTAAACTGAAGTTTTTGTAAAGAAGTTGCATGTCCTTAAACCATTGTTCCCTCTAAAGTTTTTGTTAGATTCCGGGTAGTGTCCATGTAGGAGTATTTTTTCTCGTGTTCTTAAACTGAAGTTTTTGTGAAGAAATTTCATGTGTTGAACCGTGTTCATAAACCCAGCATAGGTTCGAATGCCGAAAGTGTGATTTGTGTTTTCGAAAACCGTGTTCGTACACTCCTTTTTTGCTGTGGTGTGAGGGTGCGTTCGAATCCTATTCATATTCGGATAGAGTGTTTTCGTCTTCCACCATGTCTTTAACCATGTTCTTAAAGCCTTCTTCCTTCTAAACTTTGGGTTAGATTGCGGACAGTGTTCATGTACGAGAATCATTTTGTAGTTTTCTTAAACTGAAGTTTTTGTGAAGAAGTTCCATGTTCTTAAACCCTTGTTCCATCTAAAGTTTTTGTTAGATTTCGGGCAGTTTCCATGTAGGAGTATTATTTCTGTCGTGTTCTTCAACTGAAGTTTTTCTGAAGAAGTTCATGTGTTGAACCATGTTCATCAGAGACGGCCCGAAGGGCGTGCGGGGCCCCAGGTGAAGCCCAAGAGCGGGGCCTCTTCTCTATCATGTCTTATGAGACAGCAATAAAATAGCCCAGGAACGGGGCCTCTTCTCTATCATGTCTTATGAGACAGCAATAAAATAGCCCAGGAACGGGGCCTCTATAAGCGCGGGGCCTTAGGCGATCGCCTACATTCGCACCCCCCTTGGGCCGGCCCTGTGTTCATAAATCCTAGCATCGGTTGGAATGCCGAAAATGTGAATTTGTGTTTCCAATACCGTGTCCGTAAACTTCTTTTTTGCTGTGGTATTAGGCTGCGTTTGAATCGTTTTCAGGATGTGATTCACATTCAGATAAAGTGTTTTCAGCCTAGAAGTATTTTCTTAACCATGTCCTTAAAGCCTTGTTCCACCTAAAGTTTGTTTTACATTCCTGCCAATGTCCATGTAAGAGTATTAGTTTTGTTGTATACTTAAACTGATGTTTTGCGAAGAAGTTTCATGTGTTTTATCGTGTTCATAAGCCCTAGCATAAGTTGGATTGCCGAAAGTGTGAATTTGTAATTTCGTAAACTCCTTTTTTTGTTATGGTATTAGGCTGTGTTCGAATCCTTTTCATATTCAGATAAAGTGTTTCAGCTTCGACCATGTCTTTAACCATTTTTTTAAGCCCTTGTTCCATACAAAGTTTTGGTTACATTCCGGGCATAGTCCATGTAGGAGTATTAGTTTTGCCGTGTTCTTAAACTGAAGTTTTTGTGACGTTTCGTGTGTTTTAACGTAGTCATACACCCTAGCATAGGTTCAAATTCCAAAAGTGTGAACTTCATTTTCGAATACCGTGCTCGTAAAATCCTTTTTTGATATTTTATGAGGCTGTGTTCGAATCCTTTTCACATTCGGATAAAGTGTTTTCACCTTCGACCATGTCTTTAACCTTGTTCTTAAACCCTGGTTCCATATAAAGTTTGGGTGAGATTCAAGGCAGGAGTACTATTTTTGTCCTGTTCTTAAACTGGAGTTTTTACGAAAAAGCTGCATTGGATATTTCTTCCTGGATTACACGGGTGGTCAGGGAATTTTTTATAATCGTGTACTGACTTAGGTTTGGTTAAAATTCATGGAATATCCCTGTTGTAGTATGATTTTCTAATCTAGAAGTATTTTTCCATAAAGGTGTTCCTAAACCCTTGTATGGTCGGGAGTTTTGATTGGATTTATTGTTGTGTCCATGCAGTAGCATTATTTTACTTGTTCTTAAACTACAGATCTTATGAATTAGTTTTATTTGTATTTTGTTATTCGATTACTCGGGTGGTCAGGGCTCGGAGTATTTTTCTTTTACCGTGTAGTGTCGCTAGATTGAAATAGAATGATGGGAGCATGCATTCATTTGTAGTATTCTCTAAAATAGAAGTATGTTCATAGATAACCGTATAGGGAAACCATTGTTCATTCTTGAGGATGTGTTAGAGTCCAAGGAGCGTTCATCTAGTAATTGTCTACAAACCTGTTGTTAACTTGATTTCGTTTTTCGGTTGGGTTCGAAAGAAGGTTGTGCACATTTCTTTAATTGCTTCTATCACAGTGAGCTTTAGTTGTTGCTCTGTTTTGAGGTTAGGCTAGAGTCCATGTGGAGTATTATTTTTAAGTCTTGGTCTTTACCTGATAATTTTGTCTGCTGCATAGGTTCCAATGGTAAAAATGTGAATTTTCGTTCTCGAATACCGTTTTCGTAAACTCTTTTTTTTGTTTGTGTAGGAGGCTGCGTTCGAATTGTTTTCATATTCTGATAAAAACCGCATTTGTAAACGCTAAATGAGTTACACTCGTACAACGAGCTTACATCTCTAATCTAAGGTGTTCTGAAAGGAAACTGAGTGCATTCATTTTATAAAGTAGAGCGTTCGTATACAAAACTGAGTTCGATTAGTTTCAAACGAAATAAACTGAGCTCGAATTAGGTTTTTTTCAGTTATTAAGAAGATATATTTGCTGTTTTTAAATGGCGACCATTTCTTTAGAAAAGTGTGTTGTTTCGAAAAGTATTTTCCGTTTGCTGAAGCTGCAAATATTATTTTTTCATGTGGGAAATTCATGCATACGTTAGAAACTGCTCGGAAAGTACATAATTTTTCAAACGTAATCATTTTCTTGTATTTTGAATTTTAGTAACTTCAAAAGTGCATATTTTAGTGTTGAGATATAAGTTGATTTAAACCGTTATTGGCGAAATTTGAACTTCTCTTGGTAAATACTTTAGAAAAAATGAAGTTGAATTTGTTTAATTTACATCTGTGCACTTCAATTACGGCCACTCTTTCCTTAAAAAATCCTGTTTATTTTACATTGAGTATGTACTATAAACTCTCTCTGCAAAAATAACGCATACGGAAACAAACGCGTCTCCTAGGCCTCGAAACTAACTAAACTGAAGTTGTTCGTAAAGTCAAACGATACTTTTTGCACTAAAAACACGCTTCCAGTTTTCTTACGAAAACTCGTGCAACGATTTTGTCGTTTCAACGATTTTGTTGCACACAATATGTTTTCAACCTAGAAGTATTTTTCTTTAACCCTGTTCTTAAACCGTTGTTCCATCTAGAGTTTGGTGTAAGTTCTAGGCATTTTGCATGTAGGAGTATTATTTTTGTCGTGTTCTTAAACTGTAGTTTTTATGAAAAAGCTGCGTTCCAATTTTCTTATTCTATTTCACGGGTCGTAAGTGTATTTTTCTTTAACAGTGTAGTGTCTCTCTAGGTCTGTTTACAATGCAGGGAGCATCCATGTAGTAGTATTTTTCTCTAATCTAGAAGCATTTTTCTAAAACCGCAGAAGTATTTTTCTATAACAGTGTCCCTAAACCATTCCCCGGTCGAGGTTGGGTTTAAGTCTAGAAAGTGTCCATGTAGTGGAATTATTTTTGCTTGTTCTTAAACTATTGATTTTGTGAAGAAGCTGCATTGGAATTTTCTTATTCCATTACACGGGTGCTCAGGACTCAGACTATTTTTTTTAACCGTGTACTGTCTCTAGGTTGTATTAGAATGCAGGGAGCATCCATGTAGTAGTAGTATTCTCTAAACTAGAAATTTATTGCGATAACCGTAATTGGAAACCGTTGTTCCGTCTGGAGGTTGGGTTGTAGTCCAAGGAGCGTCCATGTAGCATCAGTCCGCAAACATGTTCTTAATTTTTTTTCCGTTTTTAGGTTGGGCTCGAATGAAGTTTGTGCTTATTTCTCGATGTGTTTCTGTCATAGTGTGGTTAAGCTGTTATTGCATTTTGAGGTTAGGTTAGAGTCCTTATGGAGTGTTATCTTCAATCGGTGTTCTTTAACTGATAGTTTCGTCCGCAGCATAGGTTCGAATTCGGAAAGTGTGCATTTGTGTTTTCGAATATCGTGTTCTTAAACTCTTGTTTTGTTTGGGTAGAAATCTGCATTCGAATTCTTTTCACATTCGGATAACGTGTTTTCAGCCTAGAAGTATTTTTCTGTAACCATGTTCTTAACCCATTTATGCCTAGCGTCCCAATTTTGGGACGGCATTTTCGCTATTAGTCGAAAACGTTATTTATTTTTCCTAGCCTTTATTCATGAGTATTGAGCCTCAACTCTACAAAATATTTTAACATGACCAAGTAGGATGTTGATATTTCGATTTTTATGCATAATGATTTTAAAAGAAATCATCGCTTGTTCAAGAAGTTGACATCAGAAATTTATCTATTATTTCTGTTATCAGTAAAAATCGAAGAAAGTCGCAAAAATATCCAGGCGCAAATGGGTTAAAACCTTGTTCTGTCTAGAGTTTCGGTTAGATTCCAGGCAGTGTCCTTGTAATAGTACTTTTTTCCCGTGTTCTTAAACTCTAGTTTTTGTGATGAAGCTGAATTGGAATTTTTTTTACTCGATTACACTCGTTGTAAGGGCATTTTCCTACAATCGTGTACTGTCTCTAGATTGGCTTAGAATGCAAGGGGCATCAGTGTAGTGATAGTAATCTCTAACCTAGAAGTATTTTTATATAACAGTGTTTCTAAGCCTTTGTCCGGTCTAGTGGTTGGGTTAGAGTCCAGGGAGTGTCTATGTAGTGGTATAATTTTTGCCGTCTTCCTAAACTATAGTTTCTGTGAAGAAGCTGCATTGGAATTCTGTAATCTAAAAAGAGAAGTTGTAAAGTTATTTTTCTTTCACCGTGTACTCTGTCTAGATTTGCTTAGAATGCAGGGAGTATCCATGCAGTGGTAATTCTCTAACCTAGAAGTAATTTTCTATAATTTTAGAAGTGTTTTTCTATAAGCGTGTGCCTAAACCTTTTTTTTTTTTTGGTCTGGAATTTGAGTTAGATTTCAGTCAGTGTCCATGTAGGAGTATTATTTTTTTAGTATTCTTAAAGTGTAGTTTTTTTTTTTGAAAAAGCTGCGTTTCAATTTTCTTATTCGATTCCACGGGTCTTAAAGGGTATTTTCCTTCTATCGTGTACTTTCTCCAGGTCAGATAAGAATGCAGGGAACATCGTTTTACTAGTATTATTCTCTAACCTACAAGTGTTTTTGTATAATCGTAAAAGTATTTTTTTTTATAACGGTGTTCCTAAACCGGTCTGGAGGTTGGATTAAAGTCCTTGGAGTTTCCATGTAGTAGTATTATTTTTTCGGTGTTCTTTAACTGTAGATTTAGTGAAGAAGCTACATTGGAATTTTCTAATCGTTTATACGGGTGGTCAGGGCTCAGTGTATTTCTCGTTCGTGTACTATCTCTAGGTTGTATTAGAATGGAGGGAGCATCCATGTTGTGGTATTGTCTAAACTAGAAGTATATTTCGACAACCGTAGTCGGAAACCGTTGTTCCTCCTGGAGGATGGGTTAGAGTCCAGGAAACGCCCATGTAGTATTAGTCTGTAACCCCGTTCTAAAGTTGTTTTCGACTTGTGTTTGGGTACCAATGCAGGTTGCACACATTTCTCTATGTTTTTCTGTCACCGTGTGCTTAAGCCGTTTGTCCGTTTTGTGGTTAGGTTAGAGCGCATGTCTAGTATCATCCTTTACCCGTTATCTTTAACCCATTTATGCCTAGCGTCCCTTTTTTGGGACGGCATTTTCGCTATCCTTCGAAAACGTTATTTATTTTTCCTAGCCTTTATTCGCGAGTATTGAACCTCAATTCCACAAAATCTTTTAATATGGCCAAGTAGGATGTTGACATTTCAATTTTTATACATAATGATTTTAAATGAAATCATCCCTTGTTCAAAAAGTTGACATCAGAAATTTATCAATTACTGCTGGTGTTAGCAAAAATCGAGGAAAGTCGCAAAAATATCCAGGCACGAATGGGTTAACAGATGATTTCGTCTGCTGCATAGGTTCGAAAGCCGAAAGTGCGATTTCTTTTTTTTTTAAATTCGTGTTCGAAAACTCTTTTTTCTGTTTGGGCATGATGCTTTGTTCGAATTCTTTTCACATTCGGATAAATTGTGTTTAGTCTAGAAGTATTTTTATTAACCGCGTTCCTAAAGCTTTGTCCGGTTATGAGGTTGGGTTACAGTCCAGGGAGTGTACATGTAGTGGTATTATTTTTCCCGTGTTCTTAAACGATAGTTTTTGCGAAGAAGAGAATTATTAGAATTCTCTTTTTCGATTATAGAAGCAAGGGTATTTTTCTTTAACATTGCTCTGTCTTTAGGTTGGTTTAGGATGCAGGGAGTATCCGTATAGTTGTATTCTTCCATATAGTTGTATTAACCTAGAAGTATTTTTCTATAATCGTAGAAGTATTGTTCTGTAATCGTGTTCCTAAACCGTTGTCCGGTGTGAAGGTAGGTTAGAGTCCATCCCAACCTTTTCCCGATTATCCTTTACCCGTTTGACTGCTATCCATCAAAATCCTCATACACCCTCCAATAAAAGTATTCGAGCAAGAGATAAATTTCCTATTTTAGATTTGCGAAAAATAATTGAGTTTTTGAAAAACGCACAACTTAATAGAAATATGGAATGTCATATTTCTATCAACCCATTTATGCCTAGTGTCCGTTTTTTGGGACGGCATTTTCGCTATTAGTCGAAAACGTTATTTATTTTTCCTAGCCTTTATTCATGAGCATTGAGCCTCAACTCTGCAAAATATTTTAACATGACCAATTAGGATGTTGATATTTCGATTTTTATGCATAATGATTTTAAAAGAAATCATCCCTTGTTCAAGAAGTTGACATCAGAAATTTATCTATTATTTCTGTTATCAGTAAAAATCGAAGAAAGTCGCAAAAATATCCAGGCACAAATGGGTTAAGTTGTGCATAGCGTAAATCACATTCTATGATAAAAAAAATTTAATATACGAAACCAACGTAGGAAATTTCTCTCTTGTTCGACTGCTTCTTTTTGAGGATATACATTCCAAAAGCGCAATAGTGCTACATAGCAGTCAAACGATTAATAGATAATTTCGTCTGCTGCGTAGGTTCGAATGCCGAAAGTGTGATTTTTTTTTTTTCATACTGTGTTTGTAAACCTTTTTTTTTTTTTTCTTTGTTCGGATATGAGGCTGCGTTGGAATTCTTTTCACATTCGGATAAAGTGTTTTCAGCCCAGAAGTATTTTTCTTTAACCATGTTCTTAAACCCTTGTCCTATCTAGGGTTTGGGTTAGATTCCTTGCAGTGTCCTTGTGATTTGTTAGTATTATTGTTTCCGTGTTCTGAAACTATAGTTTTTGTGAAGAAGCTGCATTGGAATTTCCTTATTTGGTTAAACGGTTCGTCAGGGTATTTTTCTTTAACCTTGTACTGTCTCTAGGTTTGATTAGAATTCAGGGAGCATCCATGTAGTAGTAGAAATATTCTCTAACCTAGAAGCATTTTTCGATAACCGTTGTTCTGACCGGTGGATGGGTCTTATCTGGGAATTACATTGGACAGGTCACTCACATGGAAACCACACATTACTGAAATTAGAAACCGCATGGCGGCTGCCCCCCAAAAGATTGCTCCTATATTTTATTCTAAAAAACTCAGCAAGCAAAACAAAACGCTTTTTTACAAAACAATGATCAGGCCTATCGCTACTTACGCAGCCCCAGTATGGGCTTTTGCAGCTAAATCGCACATGAAATCCCTGCAAGCTAAACAAAGTGCAATACTTGGATGCTGCAGGGACCAAAAATCCGTAAAGGAAACCACTTCCTAAGAAACACTACGATTCAAAATGACCTGGCCATTGAGCCGATTAAGCACACAATCCACAGACTTGCCGCCAACTTTTACGATAATATATCCAGTATCAATAACGACATTCTTGCCGAATTTCCGGATTACGACTTTCGTTATCCCTCTAACAGCAAAAGACCGAAGGCGGTTCTCGCCAAATGCTCTCCATATCTTGACATATTTGATCCTCCACAATAACGTACTTCATACCGCGGCTTTTAAAATTAAATAAAAAATAAAAAACTCTTTCCCTACTAACATGCTTTTGGCCGGGCTGTTCATGCAGATCACTTCTTACTGTACTTGACTGATATTCATCTCAACCCGTCCTGTTTGGGGACTCATTACAAGACTGAAAATACCCGACTGAAAGATCTTATATACTGGAGTTAAAGGCCTAGTGCTCAGGGCACTCCTACAAGAATCTATCATCAGTCAGTCAGTCGGTGGATGGGTTTGAGTCCACAAAGCGTCTATGTAGTGTTCGTCTGTCACCCTGTTGTAAGCTTGTTTTCGTCTTGTGTTGTGGTACGAATCGCGGAAATCGTTATTGGCAACCAGGCCTGATTGTTCGTTGCCACCGCAAAAAAATGAGTGAATTATTGAGTCGTAATATTTACATTTGCGGTGTTCTATTGTAAAAGATTTGAGATTATAAATACTTAAAATGTTATTTTATTTTATTCTTAAAAGAGAATTTTGTTTTGTTTTAACATAGTGATTTTATGATTGTGATTTAGTTGTAAGTAATTATTTTTTGTAAGATTGCGCCATTATTTTACGGAAATAATCATCTAATTGAACGTTTTCTTCTGAATGTAAAGGTAAGTGTACATTGCATAAATTATTTAGAAGTTCTACAAATACATAGGATATAAAGCATGATTTGTGAATTAATATTCGTGTATTATTTATAAATTATTTTAATCTAAAATCGTCTTGCTTGGCTAGTTTATTAATTCAGTAAATAAACCCGTTTTAATACTAGTTAAATATTCTTGCTTAGTTTTTTGGGTTGAAAATGTTATATATCATCAATTATATATACATTAATTTTGTGATTTAGACTTTGTGAGATATTGATTTCAGTGCAGAAGTACTGTAAAAAAAAAAATTATTAATCTTTGCCTATGTTTACGTAGAAACTTTGATTGTATTTTGCGTAAGCATCCATTATATTCAATTCCAAATTTGGATTAGAGATATTGATAAAAAACACTCGCAATTACTGTAATAAAGAATCATCAATTCGTTTTTTTAAAGTTTATTACAGTGTATAATGCAGTTTGTGAAGAGGTATTCTAAAATTTTTGAGTCCTAGAGCGGTTAGTTTATCTTAATTTGTATTTAAAGGCCGTGAAGCAGGTTGTGTTCTTTCCAGCTACAACCTCAGTATACAGCAATGCAGGGACGAAAACGTTGACTTCAAGCACCAGTTAATAATCACTTTAAAAAAAGGTCTTGAAATATCAGTAGTATTTCCTCGTATGTTTTTCTAAGACTTTATATTTTTCTTTAGAAAAAAAAATATTTATATAGAACTAAAAACAAAAATTATAAATCTTTTCCTTTTAAATTTTTATTAAATAAACTCCTTTTTAATTTTTTACTAAATAACTGTTTTAGAACCAAAATAAAAACAGTTCGAAAGCACTTAAAACCTTGTAAACCTTTCTTGTTAGAATTATTAACCGGAGTATGAAAACAACGTGTTTGACCATACACTGTTACACAATTATTAAACCATTTGATATCCTTTATCTTACTATTTGAAAATTGTCAACTTTGTGTAACACATTTTGAGTTACTTATTTCATATAGTTTTTATTTTGACGTAAAATGGGCGTAATTCTAACTCATGCTTGTAAATTTCACGCGATTCTAGATACTTCGAAACGCTTTGTTGCAAAGGAATGAATTATTTTATGCCAAATATGGCAACCGTTTCGGTTTATTTTTTTCAGCTTTTTATTAATATCTTCTAAAATAATTCTATTTTCAAAATTTAAATCAGCTTAGCAGGTTCCTCGGAATTTTTCGAATCTGTGGGCACCTTAGTCGAAACTCAAATCCTTACGGTTTAGGAGGAGATAGGTCCACAAGCTTTGGCAGTGCCAGCGGCCTTTACTCTTTTTTGGAATAGAGAGATACTTATTTAATAGTAATATGTAACAGGAAGAGTGAAATTATAAATATGAATGAAAACTACGAAAAGTTATCAGAGGAAAAAAGGAGGTGAGGACTGTGATAAGAGACAAAAATAATATATATACAAAATTTTAAAACGCAGATCAAATAAATAGCTGCATTAGCATTGTGGATTGTCACAATAATCGTTTAAATATGCTGACATAAAAGCAGTTTCTGCATATTTCACAGCACATACGTCAAAACTTACAATTGGATTTTATCTTGAGAGCATAACTTTAAAAAGTATTATTTTTTATTAATTTTTAAGCACTATAATAAATTGTTTTGTTCTGAAACACAAAAAATAAAATAAAATTACTGCTTCAAATAAAATTTACGAGAAACTTTTATTATTAATTCAGTGGAATTATTTGCACTTATTACTGCCAGAAGGCAGCATCAGATTTACATATCATTCATTTGTAAGTTGACCATACATCCACAATTTTCGAGGACAGTCCCCAATTTCTGTGTTTTTATGGGATTAGTCTGCAAAATGTAAAGAAGCATTTGAGGACAATTTTAATTACTACATTGTTTTTAGATATAAAATTTCCCTCATTTTATTTCATAATTGGGGACTGTCCTCAATTCTACGTTCGAAAATATGGTCACCGTACTCATTTATGAATTCAACTTGGTGCATTTTCACAGCATTGGGTGTGTCCTTCTTGTAGACCTCCGTGCCTTCTGTTTTTGGCCGAGGAATTCTGTTAGTAAAACGTCAGAAACTAGTCTAATGCTCAAATAAAAGGAAAATGCTAGTATACCACTGTGGTGTCGCCGGCCGTTTAACGATACTTTACGTACGACACCACTGTGGTTTCACCAGACGACATAGTGTTAAAAATCAAGCTAAAGTAACGAATCCTGAGCGTATGCACTACTTTGGTTTTACTTCAAGTTACATGCATTTATTCATTTTAATGTCCACACACAGGTATCATAGTCAAAGAACTAATAATCGCACGTGAATAGTAACAGAATTATGACGTAAAGCTATATTAAAAATCAAAGCATGGGAAAGCTTAAAAAATGCTTGATGCATACTTGAAGACGTGAGCAACCGTAGACCTCCTTGGATGACTCATCGAAATATACGCGCAGGCTACGAATGCAGGTTGGGCACATTTCTTTGTTTTTCTGTCACCGTGTGCTTAAGCCGTTGTTCCGTTTTGTGGGTAGGCTAGAGTTCATGTCTAGTATTATCCTTTATCCGTGCTCTTTAACAGATAATTTCGTCAGCTGCATAGGTTCAAATGCCAAAAGTGCGATTTCTTTCTTTCTTTCTTTCTTTTTTTTCGAATACCGGGTGCATTCGTAAACGACAAACTTGTTGCACGAGTTTTCGTAAGAAAACTGGAATATGTGTGTTTAGTGCTGTTAGTGGTTATCAGTTTCTTTTCACTATACAAACAACTTCAGTTTATTTAATTTCGCCGCCTTGGAGACATGTTTGTTTACAATTCGCGAATGCGTTAATTTTGCCGAGGACAGCTTTTAGAATATATTCAATATAAAGGCCTCACCATGGCACAGTGGTTATATCAATGGAAATGGTAGACGGGCGAAGTGTGCAGGTCCCGTTCTCTGGTCCTATCGCCCGTCCATCGACCTAACCGTTCGGAGTTTTCCGTGTTTTTCTCAAAAACTTAGCGTAAATACGGTTTAGGACCACTTAGAAAGCCCTCCAAGGGGGGGCATTCCCCCTTGTATTGTCCTACTGGCGAGGATTTATAAGCGGATTCCGAGCCAAGCACATAAATACGATATACGTGTTCACACTCAATATAAAATCGACAGGATTTTTAAGAGAAAGAGAGGCCATAATTGAAGTGAACAGATCAAATTTAGAAATTTCAACTTAATCTGCATTTTTTCAAAAGTACTTAGAAAGAGAAGTTCAAATTTCGCTAATAACGGTTTAAAACAACTTCAATCTCAACACTAAAACATGCATTTATGAATTGACTCAAATGAAAAAAAAAATGATTATCTTTGAAAAATTATGTACCTTCGTAGCAGTTTCTAATGTATGCATGGATTTTCTGCTCGAAAAAATAATAGTTTCGAAAATCTTATATCTTACACTTTTATGATTTTACAATAAAATTACACAGGATAAAAAATTTATAAGTTAGAAGATTTTTTAATTATAAAGTATGAACAATGAAAATAATTCAAATTTACATTTGTATGAATTAATTTAAACTTATTTTTAATTATTCGAAATGCAAATTTGAACTTATTTTTAATTCATGGAGATTATTATTTTTAATTCTTCTTTCAGTATCAACCAATCATAATCTGCTCTTTATTTATTTATTTATTTATTTATTTTATGGTAAGGTTATTACAGGGGGCACGATTATTTTCTTCTGCCCTGGGCCCACAGTTGTCTTGATAGGGCTCTGTGCATAACAAAAGCTTAGGAATCATGACTGCTCTAGTAACATCCCTAGTGAGTTAGAAAATGCATACAAGAAGCTCGAAAACTAATCCTAATTCTGAAAATTTCGTTAAAGTAGAACATTTCTGAAACTCCCATTTCAATATCACTTTCAAAATGACGACGGTTCAGATTAAAATCGAGAAAAATATTTCCACCACCGGCCAACGAAGAAAATTATCCAATAAACGGGGAGAAAAAAAGTATATAAACAGCTTTCAAACTTCATGTAGCCATCGCACCTTCTTGATTGAGAATTTTCCCCACGACGGCGCGAACTTCTTTTCCTTAAAAATATACGCAGGCATCTATAAATTGCAATTCATTTCACTTTGAGGGTAATCAAAATTTCCGTTCTTAAATTGTGATTTTTTACGGCCTTTTCTGTCGATAACTTTCGGCGCTGTCACTGCGTATGCTCCTTATTGATCTCGGAGTTTCGGTAAATTGGCTTTTTTCTGGAAAACAGCTTTATTTTTTCCCTCTTTATAGCCATGCGGCCGTAAGTCACTATCTCTGGGTCACTGCGAACACGTTCCGTAAACTGGCGGGGACAGGGGGTGCGGTAGGATATCTTATGTATTTTTGCGGCAAATGATACTTTTTAACTACTGTATTAAAATCTAGGCGTATCGTATTTCAAGGTGACTGGATTAGTGCTATCGAATTTCTTTGATAGAAACAATTTAGTAGATAATCTGAAATATTCTTATCGATAATCGGAAATACGTAAGAATATTGCATAATTTATGGTAATGATATTTTAATGTATCAGGTGAAAGTTTTCCGCCATATTTGCCTGAAAAACTAACTTCTAACTCCTTAGATAACTGTATTTGAACTTTCGGTACCAAACCTGCACAGTGTCACTTTATACAACAATAGTACTTAAAGCTGTACTCATAATTTGTTGATATTCTAGAGCTGACTTTTTGCAACACAACTGGAAGTTAATGATGGTTCTAATCCTCTAGAGCTATAGTTCCATTTGGAGACACCTTGCACTTATTGATAACTCTATTTTTCAGAGATTTCACAACACAGTGTTATAAAGTAAGCCTCTTTCTTTCAAATGTCAAAAATAGTTCGACAAAATATGAGCCAATACGCCAATGCGAACTGTGTTCTGACGATGTTTGCGGTGGCGGGAAACTTTCGTTACAACCTAATAAAACTTTTCAAAAATCAGATGTGGGCAGCACATGACTTCCTTTTACGTATATTCATCTCTCCATTGTTTAAAACAATTTGACTTTCCACGTTTGTCTGAGTATCCGCTAACTCCTAAACCACGTAATGGATTTTGATGTGGTTTCCACAGTCAGTTTTTTCAGTACGAACATTCTTCACTCTGTCTTCAAGCCATGCTTCCATGTTTCACGCTTTCGGCCATCTTGCCTCCATTTTTGGTTTTGATAACAGGATAGTCCCCCGTAGTTACACATCTAGCTTTCTTTGTGCTAAGTAACTAAACTGAAATCCTGTTACTTTATTTTTATTTTGGTAGTAAGTTATTCGGATTGTGGGACCTGACGAGTATAGCCCATGCTTACTACCCATGTTTTATTCCTTACAATTCCATTTCATTTTTCAATTTTACCGCCTGTTCGGATATTCTATTTAATGGATATATCAACTTATGCCTTTTTAGATAAGATTTTACGTTCATTGAATATATTAGGATACCACAACTGATGTGTGAATGACTTCTTGATTCGTACGTTTAGCCATTTTATTATATATATATATATATACAGGGTGGCCATAATTAAACTGCAAGTGTTCAAGAGGGGCTGGAGAGAAAACTACCGAGAATATTTTAGTGAAATTTGGTATCGACACGTTTCAGAACATGCGCAAGTCAAATATGCAATAAAAAAATCGTCATTTTCACCCGATAGATTTCGCTGTATCGTATTTCAAGGCTCACCGGTGGCATATACAACTTCCAAAACCGATAGACAGAGCATAGTGACATTCTAAGAGGCATATAAACAATATAAAACATCATTTACAGTTTATCAAAATTCCATACAATTCGCTTCAGTAATTAAATTTTTGCAGTAACATGTAATCAAAAATTAACGTAAATTAAGATCACAAATTAAACAATTCATAAAGACGCTTTGGAAAACAATTAAACCATTATTTATTCTCATTGACCCTCATTGGACCTCTTCTTAATCGTTTCATACGTCGGTATTCTTTCAGAGTAGCTGAATAATTGCTACCATTCTGATAGAATATCTTCACTAACAATGCACGTTCCTTCTTATTCAGAATCATGATTGACCATTACTCAATGCGGTCTTGTTTTTACACTGTTCCATGTGCTTAAAATTTGCATATATGACGTCCATAAGCATTGAAACTCGATATAGCGCCATCTATTGGGTGAAAATGGCGATTTTTTTAATTGCATATTTGACTTGCGCATGTTCTGAAACGTGTAGATTCCAAGTTTCACTGGAATATTCCTGGTAGTTTTCTCTCCAGCACCCCTTGAACACTTGCAGTTTAATTATGGCCACCCTGTATATATATATACTAGCCGAAATACCCGTTCTTCACACGACAGTGAATGAATTTTTTTGGTATTACGGTTTGTTATAATTAGTACTTATTGTAATCAATATATATAGCCTAAATAAAGGTTGTCCAGGTCTAACGGGGCCCACTCTGTAGCCCGGCAAGGAATCACCTGTAGTTTCTTTGCTAAAGTTTTTCAGGCAGAGGATTTTCTACAGCGATCAGTCTTACCAGCCATTAATATTATATACATTAATTATATTATTTTGTAACATATTTATACAATATATAAATGCATCATTATATAATTGATATGTAATTAATAAATATTGAAACCAGCTCAAAGTACCAAAATATAGAGACCTAAACTTAAATACCACCAGAAACTTTTAAGGCATTTTTTTGTTATAAAAATGCAATGTTTCAATATTGTCACAACAGCAAGCCTTTAGCTATCAAGAAATGAGACTCCAGCTCGCAGTTGAGAATTCTAAGAAACTGCCCACGTTCCAGTGATGACCGTGTCTGTGAATCGGTGACATTTTGGGGAACAGACGAGAAGGGTGTTATTCAATAATTTTCGCCAAATTCTAGACTTTTTTTAGATTTACAACATCGAATTAAATTTCCCTACTAGGAAAAAACTTTAGCTAAATATGTGGGTAAACGAACATTTAAAAAAGCATTTTGAGAGAAACACAATTGATGCGTTTCTACAGCTTAGTTACGGGGCAGGCTGCTTAGATATTAAGGCTGTTTCAACTGCAGAAGCAACACCGCCGGGGGGGGGGGACTTTAAAAATGGGCTGGTTTTGGGATTTAAGGATACATGTTGAGCCGTTTTAATTCATTTAATGGAAGCAATTGGTAGTTTCGTTTTGCAAGTACTCTGTACTCCCTCATGACTGCTTACAAAATCGAATGGGGAAATAATTAATAAATTCAGTAAAAAACAACTTTAATAGTTTATTACTACTGAAATAGAATATGAATTTTATTATGAATTACTTTTACAAATATGTGGGCGTATCCAGAGGAGGAGATAACAAACTGTATCCTCCCACTCGTGTAGTTGCGAGGAGAAATGATAAAACTAGCATCTAATTTTTATTTATCTGATAAATGCTATATATATATGTAATGTATAAAAAGGTAATTTGGGTTTTACTAGTTTGGGTATTGGTCAAGCGGGTACTTTCACTGTAAATTTTACTTTCCTGTCATACTTGCCACGCGCGCTCTGGAGCTATGTTTTATTTATTTTGTTATTTGTCAGACATCAGGCCGTCGATTCTGAGTTCTTTAGATGTACACGTGTCCTCACGCCCTCGTAGCCCCGGATGCGGGTCATCTTGGTAAATGTGTGTGGTTCGATCAGAGATAAGAGAGAGGAGGAGTTGTGTCTTCGCAGATCACGTGGTGTGGTAAGCGTAAATACTCCCGCACATCGAAAATCGGGGGACTTCTGCCACTGGAACTGCTTCATGAGTCCACGCTGATTCTTGTACCCGTCTCCCCTCCCCTCTTCTCATTCTAAATTGTAACTTAATTGTAATGTTCAATAAACCATATTACCTGCCTTAACTCTGAACTTTACTTGAAATATCGGACGTCTCTGTTTTAATGAATATAGTATTTTCATTAAGGTAAGTTTACAATTGAATTGTGTTATTAAATATTTTATTTCAATTGAAGTTTTATACTGCTCTTACTATTATTAAATTAATGCTTAAATTACTACTGCATTACCTATATTTCCTGAAGATTTGAAAATTGAAATTTTGTTATTTGCATACTATGACGTAGTTTAGATTCATTTGATTATTTCCCTGAAATGACTTACCGATTGGGACTCTCAACTTGACACGAATTCTAATTTACTTGAGATAATGTCATTTATTCACTGAAAAGTCACTTGAAAATTTATGACAAATTCATGCACCCGGGTACAATAACATAATGAAAACAACAAATACTTATTGTGTCAATGTAACTAAAAAATTTTCTTGCATTATATTAGGTTTGCTTAAATGTAGATGTTTTATTTTGAATATTTACTGTGTAAATTTTTCTGTGCCAAAATGATCGTATATTATTTCCTTTATTGAATAATGATGCCAACCATTTTTTTTTTTCATGTAATATAATTTAAATTTGCCTAGACGGTTAACTAGTAATTAAACCTCTGAGGAGAGTATTCGCCCTCAGATTGTTAAGAAGTACTAGTAATAGCCAATTAAGAAAGCACAATAAGCCATTGCTAGAAATAAAAATATGTCAGGTCACATAAATGCAGTACCTCATGCAGGCTATCATTTATTGTATTACCTTGAAAAATTCTTCTAGCAAGCGTTCCTGTTAATACTGCTGTTTCACAGCTATGGTTTTCGAAATTTTCTACACACTACGCACTTTTTTACATTGCCTTTACACTAAATAAATTTACTCCATTTTGCCAACTATATTGCCTACCATTTTTCCAAGTTATTTTCACTCCATTCACTTTATGCCATGCAAGCCAAAGCCATAAGTATTTGCCAAAGAAAATGAATGTCAGCCATATTTATACCATTTTGTTTAATTATATTACTATATTGTTGTACAGTATTATTGTATCCCACCTAGGTTGTAAATATTACTTGTGATAATTTGAAAAAAAAAAAAAAAAATTGTGCGCACTCATTGTTTTATTTTTATTGTCGTACTATTGCATCATTATGTTTTGTCAAATTTTAGAAACTGCATCCTGCCTCTCAAGTATTGTACAACATAACTCCAGAATTCTAGCCAGAAAAATTTAAGGTGTCTAAACTTGAAAATTAGATTAGTTCGCAGTTTTAAGATTAGGTTGCAAGGACGTCTGACTCGCAAGTGAGAGACTGGACACCTCAATGATATTACTCGTCAGACTTCTTTTGCCGGGGGGGATATTGTAATGTATAAAAAGGTAATTTGGGTTTTACTAGTTTGGGTATTGGTCAAGCGGGTACTTTCACTGTAAGTTTTACTTTCCTGTCATACTTGCCACGCGCGCTTTGGAGCTATGTTTTATTTATTTTGTTATTTGTCAGACATCAGGCCGTCGATTCTGAGTTCTTTAGATGTACACGTGTCCTCACGCCCTCGTAGCCCCGGATGCGGGTCATGTTGGTAAATGTGTGTGGTTCGATCAGAGATAAGAGAGAGGAGGAGTTGTGTCTTCGCAGACCACGTGGTGTGGTAAGCGTAAATACTCCCGCACATCGAAAATCGGGGGACTTCTGCCACTGGAACTGCTTCATGAGTCCACGCTGATTCTTGTACCCGTCTCCCCTCCCCTCT
Organism: Cheiracanthium punctorium; assembly: GCA_038373885.1. Lineage (NCBI taxonomy): Eukaryota > Metazoa > Arthropoda > Arachnida > Araneae > Cheiracanthiidae > Cheiracanthium > Cheiracanthium punctorium. Next base: position 173,228 of record JAWZYV010012727.1, on the reverse strand, counting down.
TCTCATTCTAAATTGTAACTTAATTGTAATGTTCAATAAACCATATTTCCTGCCTTAACTCTGAAGCTTACTTGAAATATCTGACGTCTCATATATATATATATATATATATATATATATATATATCGAACGAGGCATTTTTTAAAGAAGAAATTATAAATAAATGAATATTTCATTGCTTGTAACAAGCAGAATATGGTATTTGCGTTTTCACAGAAATGAGGGAGTAACCAGAGGAGGATCTAACAGATTGTATACTCCCACAAATGCAGTATTGATGAAACTTAAATCTACTTAATGTTGCTTTTGTGCTTACTGATAAATTGCATAAAGTATCAAAAGAAATTTGATAAATTCGGTAAAAATAAAGATTTTACTGTTTGTAACTATTCAAACAGATCATGGATTTACGTATACGCATTAATGCGTCTTTGTTTTACAAATATGTGGGCGTAACCAGAGGAGGAGAAAACAAACTCAATCCTTCCATTCATACGATTGGCAAAAAACATATATCCGTAAAAACAAAGAACAACAATACAAATAATAAAAACAAGCATCTACATTTCATCTTATGATCGCTCAATGATAAATGCTTAAAAAAAAACTGCATGAGACACTTAAATTGAATTAATTCGTTGAAAATATGTATTAATTCGTTTAACAAATATGTGGGCGTAGACAGAGAAGGAGATAACAAATTCTACCCTCACACTCATAGAGTTGCAAAGAGAAATGATAAAGCTAACTTTTCTAATTTTTATTTTGCTCAAACTTACTGATATATGCTTAAAAAAATATCGAATGAGATTTTGAAGAAATTATACATAAATCGGTAAAAATAAAAAGATTTCTTTGTTACAATTCAATCAGAATACGATCTTTGTGCACTTTACAGAAATGAGGGAGTAGCCAGAAGAGAAGATAACGAACTGTATATTCCATTTATGCAATATTAATGAAAACTGTCGTCTTCTTGTTAATACTGCTTGTGCTCACTGATAAATGCTTTAACAAAAGAGAAATTATAAATAAATTCGGTAAAACTAAAAAGATTTTACTGCTTGTAACTTCTCTACGGAATACGGATTTACGTATATGAATTAATCTTTGAAACTTTTAAAATAAGTGGGTGCAACCAGAGGAGGAGATTAACAAACTCGTACGATCGTAAATCCGCCTACTCGTACGATCGTAAATCCCCCTACTCGTACGATCGTAAATCCGCCTACTCGTACGATCATAAATCCCCCTACTCGTACGATTGGCCAAAAAACATATCCATAAAAACACAGAATAATTAAACGCAAATAATAAACAAATAGTAAAAGCAAGCATCTACATTTTATATTACACTCCCTCAATGGTAAATACTTAAAAAATTGAAAGAGACACTTAAATAAATTTCTTTTCCCAGCAGCTATCATGTTGATTAACTTGCCTTGTGAATAGCAATGTTGAAAACGAGGTGAAAATTTTGGAATGATAGTTTCAAGGCTAGAGTAAAACGCTTCATTGTATTCTGAAATACTTTGTTTTGTTGCACAATACGTCTATCGATTATACGAAAACATAAATGTGAAACATTATTGATTCAAAGACAATGAATAAAAATTTTAATTTTCCATGTGCTCCCCCCCCACACATACACATAGTTCAAGAATGGCTAGGCTATATAATAAGAATATATGTACGTGTACATGTTCGATATTTACTCCTAAATGAGTGGACTGATAGGTTTAAAAGTTTGTACAGATTGCAGGCAGACATAGAAAAAAACATAGGCTACATTATACACATTTTGACTGCCTTCCTAGTTAATTAGTAAGGTAATTAGTTCACAGATTTAGTTCTATGATGGAGCAATATTATAACTTTAAACGATTTTGAAATTTTTGTTTCTTTTCGTGGGATAGTTATGTTTAGAACGTAATCCTACATTACAAAATCAATGACACACTGATTAAGCAACGTCTCTACTACACTGGCACTTATTAGGCAATGAAATGTCTCAAGAAAATACCACTTTTGGAAGCCCCGAATTCTTCCGCGTTCACGGAGATGTTGGACATGTCCCAGATTTAATCATTGTCTCTAAAAGTTTTAAACAAAGGCCTTTTCGAGTTTGTTCTCTTTTGCATTCTTCGTCGTTACTCATTTACCTGCGTAATATAGTAAAGAGGAATTTAATGCGGACCTGTAGAAACGGAGCAAGATTTTGGTAATTAATTTCGGCATGTAAATTATAGGCGTGGGAATTGGACGTAATAATGAACTGGCGGAGACTTGGGGCATTCTTCCCCTTTCAGAGAGCCTGCTTTCGACGAGGATTCAGACTTTGGGGCGAGGGTAAAATGACGGTTTTAAAATTGTTTAGAATGTAATTTTCTGGCTTAAATATAGATTAGAATGAAGATTGCGTCTCTTATGGAATCTGGCGAGGCTATAATAGAAGGAAAAAGTAATGTTTCAAAGGCTGTAATTTGAACGCTTTAGTCTGCTCTGTCAATTTGTAGCTGTTTTAACCCTTTAACGCGCAATGTTCCCGCTCTGGGAACACCCAACTATGAAGTTTTGACTGTTGCCAGTCACGAAGAATAGAGCGGATTTCTATAAAAATAGTTGCGGATGACATAGCTCCATGAGAATTCTTTACTTTTAGGACGTCATTTCCCGTCAAAAATTGGTCACGATTCTTTTTAACAGCACTGACATCTGCTGAAAAATGGAAGAATGCGAGAACAGCTGGATAGCCCCATGCTGAAAAAAGGGCAGCCGCTCGACTTAACGACCAGCAAGAGGGCGGACGATAGAAACGTTCATCGTGTGCCACAGATCTAGAGACCCTTTTTTGATGACAGCTGGCTGTGCGGCACAGCGAGCTGTCGTCAAAAACGGGTCTCTAGATCTGTGGCACGCGATGAACGTTTCGATCGTCCGCCGTCTTGCTGGTCGTTAAGTCGAACGATGGCAACGACTGCCCTTTTTCCAGCATTGAGAAAGGGTTGCGCCTCAAAGGGTTAATACACCGGATTAACGGTGCAGTTCGAAAAAATCATGTGATTTTGGTACATAGGAAAAAATAAACTAATTATGTCAGGCACTTCAAAATTTTGAAGCTGGCTCTTTACAAGCTGTACTACATACTGAAATAGACGATAAACCTGTATCAGTTCCAAAACGTTTAGAAAAAATTCTTAAAAATCGGAAATTTTGGCAGAACGTGTCACTCTTCGAAAAGTCTTGCTGCTCAGATGCATGTTTAAGAATTTTTTCCGAAAATTTCACAAAAGGCAAAGCTTTTTCGCTTATCACAATGTGTAAAGTAGCTCATGAAGAACCATCTGTAATTTTTTTGAGACCATAGTGCTATTAGTTTATTTCAATTTATGTACCAAGTCCGAAATCAGAGGGTTTTTTTTTTCCTTCGAACTACAGCCTTAACCGTAGTTTTTTAAAGATTGAAGTAATTCTTTATATTTATGAGTGGCGTACGCTGTGTACCGAAGGTGAGATATATCACACTGCAGACTGCAGGAGATCTGTTCAACCGCGACTTTTGCAAGCCGGCAGTCATTTGTTTATTATTACTTTTCTCACTCAGGCTTCAGTTATCGACCGGGTTTAAAACCGGGTTCAACTTGTTCATCCAATAAGAAGTCCCCCTTGACTCTCTTGGAATTGGGTCGGACTTGGCAGTAGAGGGAAAATTTGATTTTATAAAGGCTGTAATTTGAACGTTTTGCAACGAAAGTTTCAGCTTGCAGTATTTGAGAGCTACTTAAAGACACAAGTTAAAATGCTGTTAAGTAAAAGATAGAAGCAATTCTTTCAATGCATCTGTGTGAGTATCCAGGGTTCCGAAGTTGTTCTATCTCATTACTTTTCAATCAATTTACTCTCGACTTTTAGGAAGAAATATGAGTTAATACTGGATTTTCACAAAAATTTCATGTTTTTATAAACCTATATAATTTTTTTTTTATCTGAATGACCACGAAAGTTGAAACGATTAAAGAAAATTTATTTTCATCCCTATCTTGAGTTTCTATGATAAATTTTATAACACTTTTTTTTAAAATTGTGTCACAAGGGGCATTTTAAAGACACAGAATTATGAAAAATATTTCACACAAATTTTTCCGGAAATTTAAAGGGCCTTTGTGAGATGCTTTAAATGCTGATTTTTTTTTTTTACTGGTAAGTTAGAGACAACGCGGTTTTCCATTTTCTCTCGCGGTTTTCCGGTCTCTCCAAATTTGGCAACGTATTGCCGTCACACTTGGCGAGATTTTTGATCTAACGTCTAAAAGCTGCGTATCACTATCAATATAATTTTACGAGACCTTGTAGGAAAAAACTTTTAATATTATTTTCATCCTTTAAATTAAAAGTAAAAAGTATTGGAATTACTTGAGTGCTCCTGTGGAAGAACAGTGAATGCTACATACGCATTTTTTAATAGGGCTCATGGATCAGTACATAGGAGTGAAGTGGCAGATGATAACTTTTTGCCCTTCTCATTGTACAAGTGTGTATTCACGATTGAACACAACTTTTCCCAACATAACACTTTATTAAAACGAAAACATAAAACAGATAAAACACAAACTGGCACCTTGTGCCGCATACAAAAAGGGGACTATACCCCAGGCGTAGTAACTCGCTACATACGTTAGTAACTAGCTGCAGACCTTATATAGTGTCGCTGTTCACATAGCAACACGGTTCACATTAGCATATCTCTGCTTTAGCATAAATCTGCTTTTGTGGAAAAAACTGGCCTGGTTGCGAAAACCCTCTCGTTCATTCAAGTCGATTCTCTTGGAGACTCGTGTCCTGGAGGTGGAGAGGCACATAACGCAAAGTGCTGCCGCCGCAGGAGTAACATACATAAATTTCGCAGGAAGCGATGATATTTACGACAGTTAGAGCTCAAACTGACACACTGAAATCATAAACACATTTCAATTTGTAGAAAGTAATAAAAGTGTACGCATGTATATAGAGGGTCGTATACTGACCCTATGAATTGATGAATTACTATGTGTTTCTAATTAAAAGCAGGACATTTACGCAAGTTACTGACACACACACATTCAATAAATAGAAGATTTATTAAATGTGTGTGTGTCAGTAACTTACACACATTTAATAAATCTTCTATTTACACAGGTATGCTTGAAATTGGTACCACTTAGGTACGTAAACAAAACATCATCCACACAGGATTCACTTCTTTAAAAAAGAACAAGAATACACGCCACCCAGGCATGCACGAAAAGTTCCATCTCTGTTCAAATCTCTCCGTCGGTCTCTGTCAACTTCATTCTAACTCCTCGCCTCTTCCGAATACTAGAGCCGCGAAAAACAACACGTGACCTCCCACGTCAGAGGGGGGATCTCAAAGGAAGGGGTGAAGCAGCTGCGCTCTGTTCGAAACTTCGGATTCTACATGTATACACATGGGTGTGCGTCTTCATAGTTTACTCTTAAACAACTGGAGCTGAATGGTTTGGAATTGTGTACAGACATGCAGACAAACGTAGAAGAAAAAAAGAAATGAAAAAATGAAGAATCTGTATTAAAATTTCTGAAGATCCACCATTTACCCGTATTTTAGAGTTTTTTTAGCGGATTCAGTTTCAGAAAGCTTCTCAGATATGCGTCGATAAAATCGTGAACCGACAAAGTTAGAAATAGTAAGTGAGATTGACGTCATTTTGTTATCATGCGTTATAACATGGATCGAGGCTTTGACATAAAAAAAATTACATCGAGGGCGAAATAATGAAATGTGTATACATGTCTTAGTACACTCTCCAAAAAAAAGTATTCGAGGAAGAGATAAATTTCCTAGTTTAGATTTGAATTGTTTAGATAATAATTGAGATTTTGAAAAACGCACAGTTATTTTTATACATAGCCTAATTCATATTCTATGATGAATAGTTTTTAATATACTAAACCAACTTAGGAAACTCATCTCTCACTCGAATACCTTTTTTGGAGGGTATACATATGAGCAGTTATTATTTAAAATGCTTTTCATAGAATTTCCTTTATTGCGAAAGAATTTCTTCTATTGGAAATTTCAAAATACCAATACATTTTGTTCGAAAAAGCGTAAGCATAATTTATAGATCCTTTACAGGAGCACATAAAATTGTGTCAGAGATTTAGGCTATAAAAACGGTATAATTAAAATAAATTTTCTGTGTTGTTGGTTATATTCTGTCCTTCTGTTTTTATTTATTTATTTTTTTTTGTTCGAAGCCATTGTTGCTTCCAAGCAATGACTCTCTAAAGGCCTTCCCGTAACCCAACGTTTTGCACTTTAACGTATTATAAGTGCACATGTGTACAAACGTAACATTACATTATTCATGTTATACAGTGTTTATGCATTGTTTACGTTATGCAGCGTTTTGCACTTTAACGTATTATAACCGCACTTGAATACAAACACTACATCATTAATGTTCTGCTGTGTTTATGCATTGTTCATCTCAGTATACCAGTGTAAATCCCTCTAGACCAGTGTTTACCAATCTTTCTACTTCTGCGGACCGGTAAAAATAGATAAAATATTTGACTGTCCAGCGTCAGTCATAAACAAGAAATTTTACATCAACATATGCTTACAAAATAAAGGGCTATAAAAATGCAATATTTAATTACATTTACATTTTCTGATATTTTTTTAATGATTTTGATATATGGACCTATAATAAGTTCTCGCGAACTGGCACAGGCTATCGGACCTCAGGATGGGGAACGCTGCATTAGACTACTGATAATAAATTTTCAGTCTTTTCGATTTCGCAAGTAAAACTTTACATATGCCTTTTTGTTGTTGTATGCTGAAAAATCGGTAAAGGGTAGTAATTATCTCGACGCGTATCAAATTTGTTTATTTTTACAGCTGCTTTTGGGGTATAACACAAAATGTATTCATTTTTGGTGAATCCTTTATAACTCCACAATTTCATGGGGAGGTTCATTTCCCCAGTCTAGCATATTGCATCTGTTGATATTTTTTGAAAAAACACTTCCGCATATTTTTCTTTAATCTCGCCTATCGCCTATTGAAATAAATAAAATAATTTCGAGAATATAAATTTCTAAAATCCGGTCTTTAATCTGTGCTAATCCTTTTTATTGAAGAACACTTTATTTCCGAATCAGAAGTCGAAAACTTCCTTTAGATTTCAATGGCTTCTTTATTTAAGAGGGTACAAAGCTAGGTAAAGTAACGGCCGGCCACTTCTCGACTAAGCATTCGCCATTAGAAATGTCCCGAAGCTATTGGCCATTCTACCCGATGGGCTGCCAACATTACCCAGCAAGCGCACACACGTTTAAATTACGTATTCCCGATGTCGAAATGTCGAAAATAGGTCGAGGAAAAATTACAGCAAAAAATAACGTTTAAAAGAGATCAAACATACATTGTGTTGTCGACGTTATAAACAGCCGTTGTATTTTGGTCAGGGAGGCGGCTATCTTCGACTGTTAATGTTGGTCACCCTCAGGAGGTCTATGATCCGTCAATACATCGCCGATTTTCCGCTCATGGCTTCGACGGTCTGAGAGACCACCCACTGAGAAGAGATGGATGAATTAACACCCAACTCATCCGTCTTGGGTCCGGAGACGGGAATCGAATCCGGACCCAAGTCGTGATGGATGCTTCTTTAGCCACAAAACTACCATGACGATACACAAGATAAATTTCTCGCATTTTATACGCCAGTTACATTGCCCAATTTTTGCAGCGCTCCGGGGCATCTTATTTGTAACAGAAAATGCAATTTGCTATTTTTATATAGCTCCTCCAATCGAACCCGGACCTAAGGCCTCATAAAATGGGTCTTAGGCTACTACACGACCTGGGTGGCACACGAAGTCTAAATAAAATCCTAATCTTGCTTGACATATTAAACAAAAGAAATAAATTCTATACTATGCCGTAATAAAGAGAAGTTATTTCTACGCAATGCATAAAATAATAAAAATAAATAAATTCTATGCATTGTATAATATAATAAATAAATTCTGTTCAGTGCATAACTTTACGAATAAATTCTATTGTCTGAGTACATCTCTTTCAAATCCAAAGCACCGAAACTTGTTACACTTTGCCTAATTCTGTTGAGAGGCACACGCGCCATTTTGAAATAACAGCCCATGAAAGTAACACACAAGGGAATAATTATCGAAAGGAGATTTCGGCTGAGAGATTGGCTTGACACGTGTCTGGGAAACGTAAAGAATTTGCTTACCAAATTAGAAGTGGATATTCGGAAAAGCTTTGTTGCGGACTTTTCCGCGTCGCATGACAAGAAGGTTTCTAATCTGTGCGGTGACAATTTTCTGATTGTTCCGATTTAAGCATTCACTGCCAAGAAACAGGAGCTATTTTATTTATTTACTTATTTATTTTCTGAAAAGTACACAAGGAATTCCTTAAAATACGCGCTATATCTATACAACCGAATCCTGTTTTAACAAGTCCAGCGGACAGCGAATATTTGATTTAACCATTCGTGCCTGGATATTTGCGACTTTCTCGATTTTGCTACACAGCAGTAATGATAATTCTGATGTCACTTTTGAACAAGGACTGATACATTTAATCTTATGTAAAAAATTGAAATGTCACATCTACTGGTCATTAAAATTTTGTGAGTTGAGGTCACTCGAATAAGGCTGAAAATAAAACGTTTCGACTAATCGAAATGCCGTCCCAAAAAAAGACCTAGCTAAATGGTTAACGAAATTCGTTATACCGATACAAAGAAATGTTACAATAACCAAAAAAAAAGTTCCTTATAACAATTTTTTCAAGTGTTAGCGAAATTATACATTTTTAAAAGTTATACCAAACCATTCAAATCCAATAAGCTTCGATTTTATTGAAATTTTTCACTTACTTGAAGTGGAGATATCGTGCGTTATTTTTCTTTGCACAAACACCTCATACTCGCAGAAGCGATTACACACTTTCCTAAATTAAATACATATTCAAGCAAGCTGTCATTGACAAAATTTGAATGATAAATAACGTTTTAAACTCTCTACACTTGCTAAAGCTTTGGACGTTCTCAGTAGATGAGGTTCTAATCCGAACATTCCTGTTCGCCACCGCTGTCCTGCAGAGAATGTTCATTTTTTTTTTTCTTGAATCCTACAAATAATATCATCACCCGGCAAAGTTTCGAAGGTTGTGATATTATTACCAGCAGAAAGGAAATCATCTAAAATTGCATCCATAATCACGAATGTTTTCTTTCGTAATGTGCTCCCACAAAGATTGCAAGTCTGTGGTGAAGTGACTTTCACCCACATCACCATAAATACTGGCATCAGGGTGCGAATTGACGGGGGGAATGCCGGGGATTGTCCCCGGCTGACGAATGTAATATCCCTGGCTAGAGAAATATTAATGGATCCCTGCCAGGGATACTATTTATCCCCTGCTGGAGAAATGTTAAAATGAGTCTCTGTCCTTACAAATTCAGTACCTAACGATGTTAAGTATTGAGAATCGAAATTCTTTTTGTTTACTAGACATAGGAGCAAGTTTCAAACATCCCTTTGAAATAGATATATACATGCCTGATGCCACTTCTCTTATGCAACTGGGGTCAGGTTTCAAATTAAGACTGCGAAATGGTGGAACAAGCGCTGCTCTGCCGCGAGCCGAATTTGAGTGTAGACGAGAATCGCTGTGCATTGAAAATCGGTGGTCGACTTCTATTTGAATTTAAGTCCCTTCCAAGACATCCTGGCGACTGCATTTGTCATGTAATACCTAATATATTATGTGAGTGGATCATTTTACGCCTTCCCTCCTTTTTTTTTTCTTTTCAAATGTCCCCTCCTGGAGAATGTTTTCTTTCAAATGTCCCCTGCTTGAGAAAATGTTCAATTCGCACCCTGACTGGCATGTATGTTCGAGATAGCATTTTGCCCCCTTTTCCGGTTTCGTTATAACGGATATCATCGTTCGTACAATCCGAAATTTTAATATAATAACTCCTATGCCATTTGATTTGGGGATTACGAAAGTTTTCGCTGTTACGGACATCGGTAAAACGTGATTTGACGTTTATAAATATAATTTTGTTTTTTCAAAAAAGGAAATTATATATATTCTGTGTAAGATTTTTTGCTAAACAAATGTAGGAAGTGAGTAAAATTAGAACACATTTCCATCAGAACACATACAGAGGGCGTTTGAAAAGAGGGGCGACTGCGTTTATGTTGTATGAATCCTGTATTAATTTAATGTATTGGAAATCTTTTGGGTGCTCTAGAAAATGAGCTATTTTAAATGCTATATACAGTGTTTTCGATGCAGACCATTTTTTCCTAATCCTTAAAATGTATAATGTATCCCCAATGTATTCTCTTTCCTCTAAAATCGTTTATTTGAAATTTCAGATAAATTGCTAGAAAAAATGGGAACGAAAGTTGTAAATCAACAAATGAAGATAAATAAATAAAATTATACAGGAGCTTATATTCAAGAATAATTCACACAGAGAAAAAATTACAGTTAAATTATTTGTCTCTGACGTCCCAACCAACGTGAAGATTTACTAAATCATTTTGGAAGCTACGGTTCTAATAGCAATTGTATAAGCGCGACTAATCTAATAGCTGATAGTACTACCTAGCCTAGAATGAAGCGTGAAACCGCGAGCAGATACAGTTCACAGCATTTTTTCCGATTTTAAGGCTTTAATTTTGAAAGTTTTTATCCAAAATCTTTCAAATGATGTGCAATTTAACAAGCTATTGCTTGTATGAGTACTTTGTAATAAAATTCAGAATTTTGAGCAGCTACAGTTTTAACAATAAACCGCTCGTATTTCGTTATGAACGACTTCACAGATTACAGTCTCATTCTTGGCGGAAAATTAAGACTTCACCATGTTTTGAGTTTGAGGGTTTAACTGGCAACCCCTGCTTTCGCCTCCTCTCCAAACCTAATCTTAATGGGACTTCCTTCAGTTTCTTTTTCTTGTACAACAGTTTAGCTTAAAATTCAAAAGCAGAGTTCAAGGGAAGAACACGCTACAGTAACCCCGCCTTCAGATACGCCCCCGAGATTTAATTCCACGAACAGTTAATTACTAAAATTGTTTACTATATTAATTAAAATACAAAATATTGAAAAAAAAGTGTTCAAAAAAAAGCTTCTTGATAGATGTTTCGGTGACTTTTCAGGGATAATTTATTTTAAATAAAGTAATGCATTATTAAAAGGATCAATATTCAGTTTGAACCATGTCATTTGTTACATATGCTTTTTTAATTTTTCTTTCCCCCTCAGGCTATTGGAAATGGTAATGTTATAGGCCTTCCAGCATATATGTAGATTTTTTCAACTTTACCTCTTACATTCTACAATATAAGAGTAGTGTTCGGCATATGTAAAGTAGGCGTAACCTAATTTCGTTTACATTCATTGGGGTTTGCGGCATTCGTTATGATGATTCGTGTCATTCGTGAAGATTGTTTTCCTTAAATGAAACATTTTAAACAATAGAGGTAAAAAATATTTGTTTAATTGGTTAAATACACTATTTTTATACATTATTGGATAACAAAGAATTCTCTCTTTATCGTTCGTTCTTTTGTTCCCCCTCCTTTTTTTTTTTTAACTTGATGTTTTACTAAAGCATTTTGAAACTTACGATTCCAATATCTATCTATATTAAAAATCACCTTACAGGGACTTTGTTTACATATATATGTATATAAATAATTTTTTTTTGTCCAACTTGAAAATTCATCTGAAAAATATTTAAAGGGAAGTAACACATAATAATAACTCCGCCTTCAGATACGCCCTCAAGATTCAATGCCACAAACAGCTTAATACTAGGAGTTATTTAGTACGGTAATTAAACTACAAATAATTTGAAAAAAATTGTTCAAAAATCTCTTGATAAATGATTGTGCGACATGTTCAGCGATAATTTATTTTAAATAAAATTATGCGTAGGTAAAAAAAAAATAATATTCAATTTGAACCATTTTGTTTTCTAAATATAGTTTTATTTTCCTTCCCCCCTCAAGCTATTGCAAATGATAATTTGCAGGCCTTTCAGCGTATACGTAGATTTTTACAATTTTATCTCTGCATTTTACAACATAAGAACGGAACTTGCCAATATGTAAAGTAGGCGTAACCTAATTTAAGTTGCATAAATTAGGCGTGTTCGATGATCTCGATGATACGATTTTGATTTCTAAACAAAACTTTTAAACAGTAGTAAAAAATATTCGTTCATTTATTTATTATTTTTATTTTCTGTTAATCTAGTGTATTACACTGTTACATCCAGCTTTTATACTGAGCAAATAAAATCTAAGCGTTAAGTAGGCGTATGCTAGGGGACTTACTTTTCACGAGTTCAATAAATCGCTTTAAATATCAATATGATTTAATAATTTCTCACGCATGTTACGTCACGAGCAAAAGATTTTCTAAGCTTATCCGATTTCTTACTTGGAATATCTCTTTGAAATTCACAATATTGATTAATCCCCTTTTTCGTGAGACCTGGATGGTGATGAGCAAATGGGAATCCGAAATTTACGGAATTTTGTCGATATTGTAACTAGTAAAGAAAAAATGAGAGCTTTAACTTCGTAGATGTTGTCTGTCCTTCAATATTAATGCGTGATCGAAAATAATTCACTTTTAAATTGCAAATAGAGTTCTTTTCAGAGAGAGTGAAAACTTCAAAAATAGTTATTCTCGCAGGAGTTCAACAACGAGCGCCAAAATATTGTCTGCAGGAAATCAAATGCTAAAAAGTTTTTTTTTTTTCTTTTTGTTGCGCGCATGCACACACACGTGTGTATATTTGGTTCTAATCTAACAACCAAGAATAAATTTTCATACGTCATATGCGCTAAACCGCACAGATTGGGATAAAAAATATAGATTAATGGTCGACGGGCTAATGCGCAAATAGTTTCGCATGCAAGCATAGAACACTGAACCGTTTTTAGAAAGAAACTTTTAAAGTTCGACAGCAAAAAGGCAAAATGTATTTTTTTAAATTACGTTGGTTATTGGGGTGTCAAGTTACCACTTAAAGCGTTTGTCTGTTTTGCGTCGAGTGAGAAATAAAACCCTTAATTATTCTTGATAGAAAAATGTCTGCTTCCTCCCGCAGAAGAAAGAGTACTCAGCTAGTTTAAAATATAAATTAAAAAATAAAAATAAAAAATTTAATTAAACTGCTAAATTACGGTATTTGTATTAAAAATCAGAATGTTTTTTTCAGATCTTAGGAAAAAACATTAATGACGGCTTTGGAACATATCTCATTGAACATACACGTGGGTATTAAAAAGCACTGACATACTGTACTTTTATTATTTTTCATTTTAGTGAGTGCAGAAAATTCATAATACACCCCAAAACACTTAAACCATTAGCATTAAGACCACCAGAAAAATATTTTAAGGAAAAGTAATTAATAGTTTTCATCCAAAAGGCTATTGTCAATTTGATGCGTCCTAAGCTTTAGCTATCAAGGACCGACTCCGGCTCGGAGTTGAGAATTCTAAGTATCTGCCCACGTTCCAGTGATGACCGTGTCTGTGCCTCGGTGACATACTTGTGAACAGATAAGAAGGGTGTTATTCACAAGATCCGGGCCGAATCGTTCAGAGGGAGGGCCGTCAAACACTGCTATAAATGCCAAAGCTGCGGCCACTCCTCATTAACCCTTCAATGCATGATTTTTTATATTTTTACCAAACATTTTTTTTCTTCAATATCATGGCTTAAATACATGTGAAAAAATATTTAAAAAAATATTTAACTATTTTTATTGATTATTTTTTGAAATTTTAGGTTTGATGCATATATGAATCGTCATGCATTTAGCGCTAAAATGCGAGTCACAATAAAAAAATATTTATTATCACATAATTGATAAAATTTGGCATAAAACACTTAATTATTTATTGTTTTCAAAAGATATTGATTTTAATTGAAAATTTTAATTAAATTTAATTAGTAAAATTGTTAACAGAAATAAAATGACAATAACTAAATAAATAAAAACAGAAAAAATGACATGCCAAATACTTTGTACTTGATATGCATTCATTGCTATCAAATTTATGTTGAATGAAAAATTTTAAAACAATTTCTGTCCTTGTTTAGACATAATTCTACAGCACATTTTTTGCATCCAATAAATGTTTGGAACTTGCAAGTTGGCACTTTATAGCGAGTGGGGTTTTCGTTCCATACAAGCTTTATGTTCAGTTTTGTCCTGTGGAACACATGTTGGAGGATTATACGCTGCAGGACCTCTTTGCCTTTTCACATTGTATTCATTCTGTGAAAGGCTACTGGGTCTTTCCCGCTTCACAACAAAACATTCACCCATTCGACATAGTCCGACTGCAAGCTCACATCGAAAGGCAGCTAGTTTTAACAAATCATTGGTGTCTGCTCCATTTTGTTCTGAAACTCTTTTATATAGCAGCCGCGAATTTATGACTGCAAGGTCTATATGACTATCAAGCAAATCTACGCCCCCCATATGTTTAAACCCATATGTGATAAACATGACATCCACCACATGGTATACCTCTGCTCAAAACTAGTGACAACTTGCTTATGTTGGCCTGCTGAAATCGATCTTATGACACTTATCTTATGTTAAGTTCCATGTTTTTGGATCGATAACAGGGTTTTGGTAGATAAAAATGTTTTGGGTCGACAAGAACTTCACATAAAAAAATATTTTACTTTGTTAGCTATAGCACAATAATAATTTGAAAAATGCTATATAGTATTTAATACTTTTGAAATGCTATCTTTCTCCATACACACATTTTATTTATTATTAGACAATGATGATTATAATAGAATTAAAGTAACAGGAAAATAGTACTTAGTATAGTTATAAATATTACAAATTGTAAATAAAGGAATTTTGAAATGTAAAATATATATAAATATATATATATATATATATATATATATTACTTTGTTAGCAATAGCGCAATAATAATAAAAAATGCTATATGGGATTAAATACTTTTGAAATGATATGTTTCTCTATACACATTTGATTTATTATTAGATACTGATGATTACAATGAAATTTAAAAACAGTAAAATATTATTTATTAGCCAATTCTTTACTCCTAAAAGCAATTAATTACCTGCTGAATTAACATGATTATAAATAAATAATTTAGAAATTTTTCATACAAACAGTATAAATTACATAATATTTTATGTCTCTAATAAACAACAATGCATGTAAATAATGAATAGGTATGTGTGATTTAAAAATTAGATTGAAATAAAAAGTATTATGATTATTTTTTGTCTTATAATTCAATATATATTTTTTGTCTATATATTTTGATCTTATAATTATAAATTCTGCCCAAATTATAAACTGATTCATAAATGCATCAAACTGCTCTCTGCAGTGAAGCTTATTCATAAATGCATGTTGATGCATATTTGAATCAAACAAAAAAATTGAAATTTTTCACATAAAAATAATTCTTTGGTTAAATCTAAACATAAAAATGAAAAATACATACCTTGACCTATATATAGTAAATTTTACAGGTCTCTAAAGTCGAATTGAAGAACAACAACCACTTGACAAGATCATTGAAAATACAGAAATAAGATTTAAACATTTGGCGCTAATTCAATAACAAGTGCTGCTAAATACTGCCATCTACTTGGGAAAATGACAGTTACATATCAATATGGATGTATGAAGATAAAAATCAGCCCAGAAAACCGCCTGTTTTGTGAAATTTTCAAAGCGAAATTCGGTAAAAGTTGGCATGATTCATATATGCATCGCCATGCATTGAAGGGTTAACATCTCACTCCCAAGTGCCTTAAATGCGCGGGCGACCATTTTGTTTTGCAACTGCCCTACTAAGGGAAAAGATCCCGTGAAGTGTGTAAATTGCGGTGGCGGCCACGTGGCCAACTATCGTGGGTGTCCCAAAAATCCCGAATATAGAAAAAAACACTCCAAAGCAATTACCGACACAAGACAACCTAACAACACTAACCATATAAGCCAACAGTAAACTCCAACAGTTTATCCCGGCTCCTGCTCAGAAAACCAACGCCTGGAATATTGTAAATATTTCTGGAGGACTTGTGGTAATCTTGAATTATGTTGTCCGTGATTGTCCTGGCTTTCATTTCTATGTCTGTCGCACTGGAAGTATACGACATAATTATGGGTGCGTCAATGAGTGACTCCGTATAATTGATCCACTTGGTGTTTGTCCTTTTAGGATAATTTAAGTCGATGTCAACATTAATTTCAAATGCAATCGGCAGGTGATCCGAGCTAAATATTTCGAAAGTCCGACAAGACGGGGTTTGTGGTAAGTTATGCAGTGCGAAGTCCATGGTCGAATGTCCAGTGATGTAGCCGCTGGAATCGGTGGTGTAATGCGTGGGTGTGGGTGAGAAAAACATCCTAAATTTGCAGTTGAGCAGCAGCTTGAGGAGCTTGTTCCCGTTTGGGCAGTTCTTTTTGCCATTCCAGGCATAGTGGTGGGCACCAAAGTCTCCGACCACTATGCAGTTCTTGTGGTGAGTAAGGAGAGTCCGTAGGTCGCTCTCGGGAAATGGTTTACCATGTCTTCTGTAAGCCGTGGTAAGTAGTATGTCAGCCTTGTTGCCTTGAATAATAATGGAGTTTGCCTCTAGGCAGCTGATTTGGTTGGTGTAGGCACTGTGGGGAATCGAGTTCTTAATGTAGATAGCAGTTCCTCGCTGTGACATACCGGGATTATCTCTATCGTTTCGGTATAGTGTGCAGTGAGCTATTTTGTAAGAGAAAGTTTTACTGAACCGCGTTTCCTGTATGCAAACAGCGTCGAAGTCTCCGTTAGACAGAAAGTGACGAAGTTCGTCTATCTTCCCGTGCAGGCTGTTTGCGTTCCAGGATAAAATTTTAATGTGTGACGTCTTGGTCATGTTGGTTGTTAATTTGAGGGCTGTACGCCTCCATGAAGACGAAAGTCTTGTCAAGGGGGTCATCAATTTGGTTCATTTAGTTGTTTATGCTCTTGAAGAATATGAGCATATGACTTCCATTACTTCGAAGATGGTAGAAATTTGGCTTGTGCATTTTTACTTTTTACGAGATCTCTTTGACAGGAGATTTCTAGTTTTGCTCTTTTTTGGAGCAGGTCGTTTTGCAGTTTGTTTGGGTGCTTTTGGCTTGGATACCATGTTGTCCATTTGATTTTCGGTATCCATTTGATTGTCCGAACCTCCGGGCTGGCGATCAGTCACGGCAGTTTGGCTGAAATTTAGAGGGTTATCTTCCTACCTTCCTTCTGAAATCCGAAACCTTATCAAATAGCGAAACAACGCCAGGAAGTATTACCAAAGATCTCGTGACCCACGGGACAGAGCCAAATACAACCAGCTCTGTGCGCAAGTCAGCTCAGAAAAATCAAGAGTGGACGAACTATCTTACCAACCTGAATACAGAAGACAAATAGGTGTGGCATGCCATCAAAAAACTTACCAACAAAAATCTGAGATGCCACCTCTGAAAAACGGTAACTCTTATGCATTTAAGAGCACTGAAAAATCCAACATCCTCGCTAAAACTTATGCGACCCAATTTAGCGTGAACATTGATCTCACCAACAGTAGGTCAGCTGAAGTGCAAAGGACTGTGTCTAATTTTGCCTTTTCACCCCCAACGTCTACTATCACTCCGGCTCTTCCCTCCGAAGTTGATAAACCGCAGATTCGTCGTCCGTGCTGACAATGCGCTATCTGCCGAACAGCCCATCTCAAGCGGGGTGCTCCAAGGCTCCATACTTGGGTCCACATTATTCAATATTTATGCCAACGATTTTCCACAAAGCGAACATATCACTTTAGCATCATTCGCGGACGACACAGCTATTATCGGCCGATCGAATTACAAGACCACGTTACAAAAAACAATCCAACACCACCTTAATCTCATCCTCCAATGGACTGCCAAATGGCACATCACACTCAATCCTGACAAATGCCAGGCAATCTACTTTTCAAACAGGCTACCACCCTATAGAATTATGATCGACGATAATCCCATCGACTGGACTAGTAAAGCCAAATACCTCGGTATTACGTTAGATAAGAATCTAACTTGGAAAGCGCATATCACTGATGCCAGAAACAAAAGGACGGTCGCCTTCCGCCGTCTTCATCCTCTCATCTTCAATAGCAAAGTCTCCAGGCATAATAAAGTGCTATTCTACAAATACATCATTAGATCCACCGCTACTTACGCTGTCCCTGTCTGGGCAAACACGGTTAAATCCAACCTCAGCATTCTTGAACGACGTCAAAGCACCATATTAAGATCCATCAGACACGGTCACTATTTCCTGTCTAACCAGACTATTCGACGGGACCTCAAGATCGCAACCTTAAAAAAAAACTGCACACAAACTATCACGACGGTTCTATTCAAGAAACAGAAACTCACCGAATAAATCTGTGGCTGAGTTACCGGATTACGATACGACGCTCCCGATGAACAGAAAAAGGCCCATGGCCTCTCTCGCCATCCTTCACAGATATCCGCATCGACTATCTGATTGATTGAACTAACGCCCGCCATGCTTGGAGCTTCTATTTAAACACGAGATCTTAGCACTCATTGATCGTTCCACATACTGGAGATAAGCACCTCGAGTACAGGTACTAAATTGTATACCCCTTAGTCAGTCAGTCAGTCAGCCATTGTCAATTTCCATAGGATTCTCCAATCCTCTTGAGATGTTAAAGATGGTGCTCGTACTCAACGAGGATCATCTTTTAGTTAGATGTTAAACACGGACATTATATCCATGTTCAATCGCAGACGGTGCCCGTTATCGACTACAGATATCTCACGGCAGCCCACTTTTGTAAAAGTATGAGTGTAGTACAGAATAAAAATAATTAAGTTCCAGTATTTCAATATTTAAGTGTTTTTAAAATTGATTGACACTCAATTAATGCAACGGACGAGGCAGCGCAAATCACTGCACATTTTCTCAATTCGTGGAATTATACTGGACACGGTCACCTTCCTTTCCTTTTCCAGATAACCTTTGTTCTGTACTTGCATTTTGTTATAGCGTCTGCCTAAAACCCAGCTCCGCACAAGTACGACGTCGGAAATAGAATTAAAGTTTTCTGAGCACTATCCACTTACAAGTGTATATCCATCTATCAATGAAATACAAAATTCTGTCATTCTTTCATGCTGTCAAACTTTGCTTTTAACCCATTTGTGCCTGGATATTTTTGCGACTTTCTTCGATTTTTACTGATAACAGAAATAATAGATAAATTTCTGATGTCAACTTCTTGAACAAGGGATGATTTCTTTTAAAATCATTATGCATAAAAATCGAATATCAACATCCTACTTGGTCAGGTTGAAATATTTTGTGGAGTTGAGGCTCAATACTCATGAATAAAAGCTAGGAAAAATAAATAACGTTTTCGACTAATAGCGAAAATGCCGTCCCAAAAAAGGGACACTAGGCATAAATGGGTTAAATCATTGTCGCAAGATAACTCGGTGAGAGGCTCTGCCTTTGCATGAAATGAATTCAAACGGAACAATGGTGTTAAACGGATCTTGAATCTATGCAAACCTAAGAAAGTATTAATTTTGAAAATATTTCTAAAACCAGATAATTAGGTGTCGTAATTTATCCTCAAACATGAGCGTACACGGTCCCACAGTAGTCGAGCCGAGAGGAATTCGACCCTCCCAAGCCGGATGCTGCTTCACTTGCCGTGTTCTAATGGGAACGGAGTTGAGCGCCCTGACCACCGCGGGACACAAAGCATCGAATTTCGCTTATGTACTCAAACTTTACCGATAACATTATTTTATAGAAAAGACGACTCGATGCTGATGGTTAAAGAATAAAATACTGCATGTTTGTTTGTTTGAGGGATTAAGGCCGATTATCTACTCGAGGGATCTAGGCCACGGAGGAGAGATTTCCTTCCATGGGGAGGGAGGGGGGGGGGCTTTCTGAGGAGTCCTAACCCGTATTTTCAAAAAGTTTTAGAAAAAAGCCACGGGAAACTTCGAACGGCTAGGTTGGCGGACGCGACCTGGTTTTGAACCAGCACTTTATGTCTATCAGAAGAGAGCGAGCGCTATGCGCTCGACCACGGGTGGGGCGAAAATCTGAATGCATGCTGAGGGGGGGGGAGGGGGTTGATCGCCATTGTATGTCATCCTTTGTTGGGGGCACAGTGTTAAAAAGTTGGGAGCCGCTACTCCAAATATATTTTGATAAGTGTTCGGATTGTGCCATGTAGGTACTGACTTCTAATCTTGCAACTGAACACGTACAATTCCTTATCACAACATTGACCTGGCTTTCGGAAATGCTTTTTTCCCTTGTGACTAGTAGACATTTTGGAATGCTCTTGCATGTGCATGCGTTGCTTCTTTTGGAAGATAGGTGCGAACAGGTTATATCGAAGTTCAATAGACTTAAAAGTAATATATATATATATATGTAAATATATAAACACTCGGCTGTTCGAGCCTCGTCAGGGGGAGATCCCCCTGAACCCCCCTCATTTTTTAGTTTCATGATTGCCATATTAAAACGATATTCATTGACTTTGTCATTTTATCGCTCATCTTTCGCGTATTTCGCCTGGTAACCCTACGTTGAAATTTTTATGAGTGTAACCTATTTATAGAAAAATAAAAGTGATGCCTATTCTACAGCTTACGAAATAGTGTAACAATAGAGTAAGGCTGTTGTGAACTAATAGTATTTAAATACATGTAAAATTAAGTCGCATACTTTTATGTCGCATTTTTGGGACACATTATTCAATAAAGGGTGTTGAGAGATAAAATGACATAGTCATTAATACTAAATGCAGTGAAAGTTCATGAACTGAACGCGTGAGAATTATAGTGGACATAAAGCAAACGTGTTTCAATGTATTGGTGAACAGTACCTGTCGTATAGAAGTTACTGCAAGAGATGGAGCAATTCTTATGTATCACACTATAAATTATTGTACCTATCTAAACATTGTCAAAATAAACAGGAAAATCTGACAATTATGTTGTGATTTTTATGGGATCATTAACACAAGGAAAAGATTTTTCTATTTTGCATGCCAGTTAAATGACCCAATTTCTTAACAGCCTTTTGGGACATCATGAATGTAACAGAAAGTCTGTGTTGCTATTTTTATATCGCTATTAGAGAATTCTGTTGCTCTTTAACAAAATATAAAATGATTTTCAATTTTAAACTACGTTTTCAGACATCCTGTTTGTAATAAAAATTTATCTTGTGTTGGTTATATTTTGGAATAACTCACAAATGAATCATCTGATGCGCAAAATGGATCCAATTATGATGTAACGAAAACGACAAAATTTTGTTCCCAGTTTTATGCTATCTCTTTGACACGAGATAAAGTTACAATCCTTCCCAATTTAAAAATAAATCTTCGCGAAATGGCATTCTACATCTACAGAAAATGGAATCATCCCTCCCTCCCGACAAAAAAAAGGTGTGGAAAGCCGATCTATGTCAATTATAAAATGTAGAATGTCTCATACCTGTTTCCATTGACGGAAAGCTTACGACTAGAATAAAGGAGAAATGACACATAAAAGAGAAGTCTCTCTCTGGACAGCGATATATCGCAGGTTCTTAGAGAAAGACTGTACGAAGTTCAATATCCTTTTTATAGCAATTTCTATTTTGAAGTGAAAAATCATGATAGATAGTACTCTGAAGGCGGAAAATGGGAAAAGAATGTAAATAGTCAAATTAAAGGATGGTTGAAAAATAAATAATTTATACATACAGGGAGGAAAAAATGTTATGTATGTAATGTCATATGTTAGTTTTCATTCTTATACGTAGATTTTCTCATTAATTTCTTAGGGTTTTGGCATAAGAAAGATCCATTCCTGCCATAGAAAAAATGAATACAAATATTACATACACCGTTTTCGAAAGGATTCATCGTATAATAAATAAGCATATCATGTAGAAAGATCTAAGTAACGGATACTCTTTGCAGCAGTTAAAAGCTTGGACGGAGAGACAGACAAACCGCAATTGCAGAATGTCTCATACCTGTTTCCGTTGACGGAAAGCTTGGTTACTTCCCACACATCGGCACGCCAAGAGATCGCCAACAATTTCACCCCCTTTTCAAGAAGGATAAGTCAGTGACCCTGCAGATCTAGACTCACGGAAAATAACACGAGGATGGTCCCCGTTCTAAAGAGGGGATGGCAAAAGCGGGAAGATAGCAACCCATAAATTACTCCAGCCAGTGTCACTGTGAAATCCGTGTGTGGCACATGCAACGCTTTGAAGTACAGTATTTTGCAATGAATTTCGTGTATTGATATAGGAGATGTCTAGCAAGGGTATAATAAGAGTTCCTTTATCAGCAGCAATAATTAAAACTTGTCTTTAGAAAAATATTTTAAAACGCTAGAAGCATTGCACTTACTATCGCTTGTTTTGAATTTTTTTTAAATATTTTATTCTTTTTTTTTCACGATTTTAAAATTCGCTAATTTTAATTTAAAATGCGTGCGCTCACTGTCTCAGGAAGGAAGGAAAAAAAGAAAAGAAGGGAAATTTGAAGGAAGAAAATTGCGTTAACTATTTACATATATTTACGTCAAAATTTACTTATTCGTTTTAGTTGTGGTCGCAGGATCTTATTTTAGGCTGGGTATTCGGAGCACGTGACATGGCGCTTCCATTTTATAGGTGTCCTAGAAACTGCACAGATAGTATCAAAACACGTACTAAAATAACCTTTCACACATTATGAAGGTTTAATTTCTACCTGAAAATCAAAGTAAATTATCTGAATATTTTAATTGAATCCAAACAAATTATTCGAAGAGTTTAGTTTCATAAATTGACATTTATTTTCTTATTTTATAAAGATAGTTGCAAGTTATGCATAAATTTAATAATATCTGATGCTGATAACTAAGTAGTTCGACAAAATTCTATAAAGTTTTAGACATTCTAAAATTTAAACTTTTGATCAGAGAAAAGAGAAAATCAGATTTTTTTTTTCGGAAACATATATCGTAATTTATTGTGTTCTCTTGAGTATTTATAGAGCCTGAAATATTTGACCCATTAACCGTATATAGAACATTGTAAAACTAAAATTAAAAAAAAAAAACCTGTAAAAAATTTTTAAAGCATTTTCTTAAATTCATGTTAAATATTTTTTGCAATTCCCCTGAAGAACTCTTGAGCAATGTGACAGAGGCGTTTAAAAGTTTAATGTTAAGAAAATCTTCATGCACGGGTGATTTGTGAAACGTAAATTAATTTCATTTAAGTAATATTCCAATATTTTTTTTTTTCAGGGTTTCCGCAAGTACCCTACAGAGGGTGTTCACACATTTTTTGTAACGATTTTGCAAAGATATATATAGAAATAAATGTAAGAATTTTATTTTCTAATGTGTTCAGTCTGATAGCACTTTCTTTGAACCATCATATTACATCTTGATTTCAAAGATGAAAGTCCTTTTCTTAAAACATCAAGGCTGATATTGTTCCACTCCTCCATCACAATCTTGTAGTACTATAATCTTTTGTAGTAATATATGAATGCATCTTGTGAATGCAGTGCGTGATTATGGCAACGCTATACTAGGGCAATCTGCCAAGGATGGGAGGGGGGGTTGACTAGGTAGGAGAACTTTCTAAGGGGTTCTAAAGCGTATTCACGTTACATCTGGAAAAAACCTACCAAAAATCCAGACTGTTAGATCGACAGCTGCTCCATGGGACCCGATCCCGGGACCTTCACTCTTCGGCCGTCTACCATTTTCAGTGAAAAACTATTGTGCGATGGTAAGGCTATAAATGTATTTTAAAGTAGAAATATAATTCAACTCATCTTCGTTTAGAAATATATTTAATTTTATATTTCAATTCCATTCATTATCACTGAAAAATAACGTTCAATAAATACTTGTCACACATTTTTGCTTTCATGCCTTTTAAGATGCAATTTATACCAGGAAAAATTCATGTATATGTTTAAAAAAAAAGTTACTATTACATTTGTTTGTTCATCTTAAAATACACTGGAATAAAATAAACTAGAAGTTTCTGTAGAAAATTTTACTTAATTGAAGTTTTAGACGTATTTCGTATTTTGTGTGTATTAAGAAAATACATGTATTTTGTATTTTTTCAATTTATAAAGCATTTTGTATTTTGTAATTTTTTGTGTTTGAATAAATGTAATTTGTATTTTGCATCGAAAATACATTTTTTTATGTATTTTGCCCAACTCTGCTTCTGTAGCTACTTTCAAAGAGCATTGCAGAGCAAGCAGTAATTATTTTTATTTCCTGACTCTTCTACTCCCCGTTGCACTGGAGAGAGTATGGGGGAACGTCCTCTAAGTGAAACTGTACTCCCCCTCTCTAAACAACGGGGGATGAGGGGGAGAAAAGCAATAAACTTTAGGTTTACCATTGCCGATCTCTGGGAAGATAGGGGAAAGGTTACGGTTAGAATAAAGGGGGAATGAAAGAAAAAAACAGTACGGACAGCGATATATCATAGGTTCTTAGAGAAAGACTGTACGAAATTCAGTATCCTTTTTGTAGCAATTTCTATTTTGAAGTGAAAAATC
Source organism: Cheiracanthium punctorium (assembly GCA_038373885.1). NCBI lineage: Eukaryota > Metazoa > Arthropoda > Arachnida > Araneae > Cheiracanthiidae > Cheiracanthium > Cheiracanthium punctorium. The sequence goes on along the minus strand of JAWZYV010012727.1, from coordinate 148,483 downwards.
ACGATAGATATACGCTGAAAACGGGGAATGGTGAAAAACAATAGTGTATAAGCAAAAATGGTAGATGTTTCGGACTTTTTTACAGCTTTAAAATATGGAATGGACAATACTGGGCGCATGCATCGCCCATCTGAAAAATGCCACCCTGCATTGGGCTAAAGCACATTTTATCCATTGGCTGTTTCAACATCGGCTTTTATGACGAAACCCTAAATGTGTAGCAAGACTAACGTAAATAAATTGAATGACGAATACTGCTAAAACCAACGAGATGTAATGGGATAAGAAGTCGTTGTTTAACCCTTTAACGCGCAGTGTTCCCGCACTGGGAACACCCAACTCTGACGTTTTGACTGTTGCCAGTCACGAAGAATAGATTGGATTTCTATAAAAATAGTTGCGTGCGACCTAGATCCACGAGAATCCTTTACTTTTTAGCGCAACATTTCCCGTCAAAAAATGGTCACGATTATTTTTTAAGCAACACTTACATCTGCTGAAAAATGGTAGAATGCGAGAACAGCTGGATCGATTGCCCAATGCTGAAAAAAGGGCAGCCGTTGCCATCGCTCGACTTAACGACCAGCAAGATGGTAGAAGATCGAAATGTTCATCGCGTGCCACAGATCTAGAGACTCTTTTTTGACGCGCCACAGCCAGCTGTCGTCAGAAAAGGGGTCTGTAGATCTGTGTCACGCGATGTACGTTTCGATCGTCCGCCCTCTTGCTGGTAGTTAAGTCGAGCGATGGCAACGGCTGCCCTTTTTTCAGCATTGGGAAAGGGTTGCGCCTCAAAGGGTTAAAACAAAGAAGCATCACTTTCGTTGAAATGAGTCCAGAAATTGAATCAACACTGCACTGAGTATAAAGAACAGTAAGGTATGAAGGAGGCGAAGCTGGCCGCCTTGTCGGCTATAAAAAACATCGATTTTTAAAATTAAGTTTTATTGAGCGTATCTTAAGGCACATTGCCAGACTTGCGGCAACTGTAGATTTATGGAAAGTGCAATGTATGAAATCATAGACTGTGCAATGAATAGGGTGAAATCCCGTCCGAACACTTGAATTTTCGCATTAATAGCAAAAGCTTTTTCACATCAGAAAGATATCCATTCTTGCCATAGAAGATCTTTACGGTGACATCTTTGCACGCAAGGGAAGAAGTTGAACCTATTATCAAGATTCAAAATCAACAAGGACGACACATCGCACCCAGCTTAACGATTATAAAATACTTTTCAAACACAATTGAACTGTAAATGTTATCTACCAACTTTTAATAAAAAGTGAGCTATTGTATTAAACGTTTGCATACTTATTATAAATTGCTAGAAACGAATGTTTAAACTTCTGTATATCGTGATGTATTGGAATTCTTTTGAGGGATTTTGTAGAACTATGAGTGCTACATAAACTAATTTCGACAGAGAGTTATAATAACATCTATCCATTCATAAGTATCTTAATACCATTGCATACATCACTTTTGTTTTGTTTAAAATAGACTAATATATCTAAAATAAATATACGCTTTAAGCAATAATTGCCGTTTGAGAGTAAAGTGCTCCTGTTAAATAACTACAAGCTTTACGTAATAGTTTTCGATAGGATATATGGAACCCTACAAAGAAATAGCATACAGAAATACCCTAGAATCGGATGCCTATTTGTTGCAAATAAAGCATGGACGGACAGGAAAACTGAAATCATAAACACTTTGTAACCTTCAGAAAAAACACTCAAACTACTGGTGTTAAAATAAAAAAATAAAAAAAAGGTACGTCATATCAGTACTAAAGACTGAAGTAAAGCAGATTGGGTCTTAAAAGAAAAGGAGGCAGGGCAAGAAGATGCACAAGAAATTAATACTAGTACTTTTAAATATAAAAAAAAATAGACTTTGGATTTGGCGTACCGCTGAACAGCAGATAGAATGTTCTGTTAAAAATTGCGGGTGAACGCTATAGGCTGTTCCCCGCGAACATTACATAGTAGAACATTACATAGTACTGTAGCAGTATTGACCACCACAGTATAAGACGATCACAGACACATTATTTCCCAATGAGAATTTTTTTCGTACGGTGCCTGGAATTTAATTTTTGTATTTATTGAAATTTAATTTAATTGCCTGAAAATTTGAATCCAATCCATTTTTTCTTGGTAGTTTGTAATAAATTATAAATGTCTATGATGAATGTATATAAGAAATAAAAAACCGGGGTCAATGTTTTTGGGACACCCTACATATTTCTTCTCTTCCTTTTTTAGTATTTTTCATTTAAACTGAACCGTACATTTATACGTATTTGAATTTGATTTTGAATGCCACAGGAGCATTTATATGTAAAATGCTTCGAAAAGTGGTTAATAATTCTGCCATCTCCTTTACGGCTACGCCCCCGATGCGACACACAGTGAATTGGGATACGCCTTCCACGAGAAAAACAGTTTCGTTTGATTTTTAATTAAAAATACTCACGAATATGACTCCCTGGAAAACTGAAGAACAATGTTCCAATGGAATATGCGAATAGTTTTTGATGTTGCTGTGATGTTGATGTTGATGAGGAACTTTAACGGACACAGAATTCTTTTTGGAAGGGGCTCATTAAAAGAAGAAAGAAAGAAAATCTGAATTGACATAATGAAAATTTACAATAAAGCGAACTGCTACCTTTAAGCATTGGGAACGAATTTTATAGCGGCTTATTCATATAAATAGAAAATTAAATTCATTTAATTTAAAACAACAGCTGTAATAAAAAAAGTTTTTTTAAATAATAATGCGTTCTTTTTAAATGTAATTTTAATTTTGTTGTTCGATTGTTACATAACAACTCAGTAACCTTTTCTGGCTCCTGTATAATTTTTCCAAGTTCTTAATTATCTTGAAAACTACTGATTTTTGTCAGCAGATTGGGCTTCCTGCAATCTGTATTATGGCCCTCAACATAGGATAACCCGCCTGTCTGACAACCTGAATTTTGTGTTTAATGGAGCGCCTTATCTCCAGTATGAAGGTTCCAAGATTTTACCGAAAGTTACCGAAGTTACCCGAAAGGGCTGAAAATCACTACAGATCAAAATGAGTCATGCAGGCAAAGGAACGTTTAGTGAAGGGCGAAAGTTTCATATTGAGAACCTTGCGGATTCTTTTGTTAGAAATATAGGGATGGCCTCTTCAAATTTTTATGAGGAAGGCGTTCTGTTTAGCTTCGAGGCGTTTGATGTCAGTCTTGGCGGTGTACGCCCAAACAGGAGCTGTTTTCTTGGGAGGGGGTGGGACTAGAGCCTCCTTGCTCCTCCCACGGATCCGCCATCGATGACAAAATCAAAAAATCAGTCCATTATCACTCCTGAAATTGGCTGTCATTTATGTAACAATTTATTTGTTTACTCATATACCATGGACACGTCCCAAAACATTACTATTCGTTCATTTTTGTTGTTGTTGTTGTTGTAATATAAATTTTGCTTGAGAACTTCTACTATTTTTAAAGCAGATATAAGTGCATTGTATCTATTATACGTGATGCTAAGTAAAAATAAGAATTGTAAACTATTTTACAACCTGTATAATGCTTCAGTTTTTAGATTGTTTCCGAGTACAGCTAGCTGTCTTCTATCGTCTTCGCATTTCTTCAAAGCGCATGCACGCAAGTATTATTTAAAATATTTAAAACATCATTTTTTAAAAGCTAGTTTTAAAATCATACGTTTTCGCCACAATTTATTTTTATTTATTTATTTTTTGCGTGTGTTAAAGAGTGCCAAAGTAAAAACACTTTCCCTATATTAATAAAAAAATACTATTGCATCTTTTTCCATAAAAAAAAAACGATGCATATCTTTTAAAAGTTAACATTTGATAAGTAAATGTTTAAAAAGAAGATAATACTTATATTTACTTTCCACACAGGGGAAGGCTCACCGGGACAGAAGCAAAAAAGATAGGACACATCAATACTAAAGGCAGATCCTATCTTAAGAAAAACGAAGTACAGCAAGAAGACGCACCAGAAATTAATATTTGCGTGCTTAAATATATAAAATATACTTTCAATATGACTTGCTTTTTCGCAGTACTTACACTGTATTTCTTAAAATATGCGGCTGAACGCTATAGGCAGTTCTCCGCGAACATTACAAAGTAGAGTGGACCAACAGTAGAGATCACCAGTCTCTAAGACGATCACGCACTAGAGGCACATTATTTTCCATTGGGAGTTTTTTTTCGTACGGGGAGTGGATAAACATTTAATTTAATCTTTTGAAAAATTCAATCGATTCCATAAAACTCTCTATTTTTTTTGTCTTGGAACTTTGTAAATAATTATGTATGTCTATGATGAATATATAAGAAATAAAATCCGGAGTCAATGTTTTTGGGACACCCTATATATTTCTTCTCTTCCTTTTCTTGTATTTTCCATTTAAACTAAACAGTACATTTATATGTAAAATGTTGGTTTGAAAAGTGGTTAATAAATCTGCAGCCACCTGTACGGCTATGCCCCCGATGCCACACACAGTGAATTGAGACACGCCTTCCACGAGAAAAACATAGTTTCATTTGATTTTTAATTAAAAATTACTCACGAATACGCCTCCCTGGAAAATTGAAGAACAGTTTTCCAATGGAATATGCGGATAGTTTTTGATGTTGCTGTGCTGTCATGAAGAACCTTGACGGACACAGAATTCTTTTTGGGAGGGCCTCATTAGAAGAAGAAAGAAAGAAAATCTGAAATGACGTAATGAAAATTTACAATAAAGCGATTTGCTACATCTAAGCATTGTGAATGAATATTGTAGCGGCTAATTCATATAAATGGAAAATTAAATTCATTTAATTTAAAAAAACAGCAGTATTAAAAAGTTTTTTTAAAAATAATAATGCGCTCTTTTTAAGTGTAATTTTAAATATGTTGTTCGATTGCTACATAACAATTCAGTAACCTTTCCTGGCTCCTGTGTAATTTTTCCAAGTGCTTAACTATCTTGAAAACTACTGATTTTTCAGCAGATTGGGCGGTTGATGCCAGTCTTGGCGGCGTACGCCTAGACAGGAGCTTAATTCTTTAATTTTAAAACTTTCAGTCGAGTTTCATAGTTTTGGGTTTGTTGTTCGATGTCTAGTAGCACTCTGTTAATGTACAGCAAAATCTTATCCGAAGCTTACATCACGGTTCCAAAGATCAAGCATGTATGAGAAAAGCTTTTAAAAGGGGTGCAACGAAGCAAAATCTTATCAATGTTTTCTTTTGAGGGGATGGGACTAGAGCCTAATTGCTCCTCCCACGGATCCGCCTTCGATGACAAAATCAGAAAAAAAGAAAAATGTTCTATCTTAAGATTATTAAAAAAGGAAGAAAATCTGAAATAGTTTCAGATTTTAAATACGCACCGAAGTGCTATATATTAAAAGTGTATCATAGTTTATGCGTCGTCCCGATTTTTCTTCCTTATTCCATTAAGTTGGAAAGTGTATCATTATTCATGACTGTGCCGTATTTTGCTTCCCTCTTTCATAAAACCCATATTTGGAATAGAAATCTATCTTAAAATCGCCCACTTAAACTATTTTACAATCGTTGCCAAGTACATTACAACTATACTTCATCGTTTTAAATATTGTTTCGAATGTCCATCATAATCCATGCGTGTGCCGTGTTTCTCTTTCGGGGGTTGATTCCTACTGAAATGCCCCGACTCTCGCCAAGGTGGCGATCATGAAACATATGGAGCTACCACGACGATTTTTTGTATTTAAGTGGCAATCGTAGTGTAATAAATAGGGTACAGCTTTAGTATGGTTCCTTTGGCGCACTTTTTATTTGGCGACTTTTTCTTGGCTTCTACTTGGCGAAGACAAAAGAAAAAAAGAAAACCCTCCTAGATTACACAGGTTACACTGTGACCTCAAGATACTATTTTTGCGCAACAATTAAATTGATCAATTGCATGAAATAGATTTGGCATAAAATCATTCATTCCTTTGCAACAAAGCGTTTCCAAGTATCTAGAACCGCGTGAAATTGACAAACATGAGTTAGAATGACGCCCATTTTACGCCAAAATAAAAACTATATGAAATAAGTAACTCAAAATGTGTTACACAAAGTTGACAATTTTCAAATAGTAAGTTCTCTTAGACAACAGGAGTTTAGAATGAGCGATGATTCGTTTTTCCAAAACAGAATAACTAATATCTTGAAAATGAAAAATAATTAAAATGCAGATTATTTTAAAGCTGGTTCTCGTCCAGCTGGATTATTGGCTACCAGTAGAAATATTGGGCGGCGTTAACTATGCCATTATAGCAGTTATAGTACACTTTGGATATTTGCTATCGCGACGAGATGGTATAATTCGTGGTGTTAAGTACGCCAATCTGCAAACGATTATGTAAATGAAAATATAGATAACGGTTTTCCGGTAACCTTAAATGAACAGTAAATATAGGTTGTGAGCATGTGTAAATCGCCAAATAATGAAAAATCGCAATGGGTGGCAAACTCGCAAGGTGTCCAATAGGTTTTACATTATTAAAAATACAGCTGAAACAGATGTTCTGATTTTATTACGCTTTTGATCCTAATTATTATAACTTTTGAATGGCAACATTCAATATCATTGTGTTTCTGAGGATTGCAAATATTTTTTCCAGCGATTATAAGCGGAGTCCGCACTCCAGGTGGAGTATAGTTTAGGACCCGTACAACACGGATTCCCATAACAAAATATCTTTGATGCAAGAACCAAGCAATGTGTAACTCAGTAACATTCTATCTAATCCAATCTTCGGGTTTTGTCTGTTGAAATTATGTCTTTTTTACGAATAAGCCTGATTAGGGTCCGAATGCCTCGTACGAAAAGCGAGTGTAGCGTGTCTGAGGGCCTTGGCCACTAGTCTTATAAGAAATTGAACAAATAATTTACTATTGTACATTCAGTAGTTCTAATTTCCCGTGTTCCATATGCACATTTTATTTGCATAAGATTTGCGCAACTTGCCTATGAGAACCGTTTTGTTGCCATTCTGCACCATTGTATGATCCTTATAGAAAAAGATAAATGTTTCTTTCAGAAGATAACGCAAAAGATAATGGTTTTACAGGCAGGCATTGTTTTGGAAGCATTTAACAGACTCATAGAATATTAGCAGACATTATTCAGGCTTATAAATAATGACTACCTCCTCCAAGACGTCAGTTTATCTATGCAAAAGAACTCGACTATATTACGGCTTAATAGCAGGCATCGTTCAAAGTGAATTTTTAACACATTAAGCATTTACAGCTAAAATATAAAACATTTTTTTAAATCCTTTAGATTTAGAGAGGCATATTCTTACTAGAAAAATTGTTTAATTTAACTGGTGTAGTTTTTGCAATTAGTAAAAATGTTTATTTTTATCTTTAATCCTTAAGGCTCGTTTAATTTTATAAATATATTTCGAAAATCGAAGTATAACCTCCATAATTTTTTACAACCCAATCTGATTATGTAAAGATACATTTTTTCGTTAAAATGAAAATCGGAACATTTTTATGACAGATTTCCTTGCTCGCATTGTAAGTGAAAAACTAAACGGCAATTGATTTTGGAGGCATCCGAGACATAGCAAAAGAAAAGGGGGAAAGCCATATTATAAAACTAAGTCTTTAAAGCAAGAGGCTTTTATTTTATTTTTTAAATAGAAAGAAGAAAAATTTATTACCAAACAGGTTTCGATAAGGAAATTGTGCTGTATAACAAAATTTCCCCAAAGATAAAAGGCGTCCATTTTACGACCATAAATATTCGTTTTAGTGCCCAACTTGTCAATACGTGCAGTTATGTTATAGTGCGTCCGGGATCAGTTTCCTTATTTATTTTTAATCAAAAAAAGAAAAAAAAATTCGACGTATTATGAAGATTTTTTATTACTGGGTATTAAATAGTAATTTTAAAAATCGGGTACAAAACATGTTCTAGATTGGGATGTTTAGGTTTATATGTGCGTATGATTAAGCTGCATTAGTGTTTAAGTTATATCATGTTCTAGTAAGTCACGTTAAACTATTTTTTTTTTTTTTCGAAAGGGAGGGGAGGTTACAGTGACCGCATAAAAATTTAAATTTTTTATTTACATAATCTTCTGAAAATTTTATTCGATACCATAAAATGATGTGCCTGTTTTTACGTTGTAACAATGTATATGTCTATGATTAGTACTTACGGAGCTAGAAGTCAATGACCGTTGTGGAGGAATTACAACGGGCTCTAGAAAAAATGTTTGACAGAAATACGTCTGCACTCAATGTAGTTCATCTTCGTTCACCTAAGATGAATAACTTCATATTCAATTTTCGTAGTCTACAAAAATTGAATTGAATGGTCTTCTGGAAAAGCGCGAGGAATGATTTCGCTTTATATAAACGGACCCTCTTATATCAGTGCTTCATGCAGACGGTATTATTTTAATGAACAAAAATAAGGTATGTTATTTGGAAAAACTATTTTCAACGAATTGGAAACGCAACTTTCCCTTCAAAGACTGATGACCGTGCCTTCAATGGGATGTCATGCCAATTGCGATAGCACATTTTGTCGCGCAAATGATTCACTTCTTTTTGAAATAATATGGAACTGAAAACAGGAAAAAAAATCGCTTCAATATGAGGGAACGGGTGGATTTCCATATTTTTAAAGCAACGCAATTTTTTTTCTAAATTTTTTATTCATAATTATGAAAAATTTCAAGCAAATCGTACAAACGGTGTAGATTTTACTAGGCTTTTTGTGCTTAACTTTTTAATCTTTTTGGAGTAATAGCGGTAAAAGTTTTACCTTGGAGTGTTCGTCCGGTATTGTTAGAGAATGCTTGAGTCAGTGATCAGCGTAACTATATGGTAGGATGAAAGCCTAGATCAGTATTTTTTGACGCCCTGTATATGTATGTATATCTACACATACAATACATAATTTTGTTATTAAATTCATAAAATGTTTACGGGGACCCTGATTATAATAAATACAATGATCGCCGTTTATTCAGGTCACAGCCGGACGGATTGAAATTGACCGAAATCCGAAATAAACGGCGGTATCAAAGTAAAAGTGAGAAAATTTAAGAACAAAAATTGGTAAATTAAATCAAAATATATAAACTATATTACTCAATAGTTTACGTATGCACATATTTATTTAAGAATAAAGAAAAAATGAAGTGAAAAAATACGTTCATATATACTTATGTACATTTATTAAAAAAAAAAAAAATCTATTACAACTTAGCGTAAACTGTCATATAGTGTAAAATGAATTTAACTTTATGTTGAAAAGAGATAACCATTTACATTGTTATCCTCAAACGCTCAGCGTAAAGTATCTAAATCGTTTTGCAAATCTATTGATGTGTCACGTACCCGGTTCGGGTGCACATCATCGTTTCTTCATCAGGTGTTTCATTCGTTCAGTGTGATGGATTGATCATTATTAAATTTCTATTAAGAGTATTGACAATTGTTTCGAATGAATAACCGTAACACCTGAATAGAAATATGTGTCATCTTTGATTGGTTTTCACATCGCCCTAAAAGCTAACTGCGTCGAAATTTTACCTAATCTCCAGATTACTTGTCCGGAGACAAAGCGGCACTCGCTATCGAGGTAACCGGCGAAAAAGCAGTGCTGTTTGGCCATTTTGTTCTGTACATACCGATTTTCACCGGAATAGCGGCTTGCCGGATAAACCACCGACCAAGATTTATATGGCTACTGAGGTCACGAAAAATCCGTTCTCTCAACGGTGTTTCCACTTTTATTATTGAGGGCCAAATTTATATTAGTGCGGGTCACATGGCTTATACAGTAATTCCACTTTCCAGAAAAGGTGCATTTATTGGCTATTAACCATTTGAGGCGCAACCCTTTCCCAATGCTGAAAAAAGGGCAGCCGTTGCCATCGCTCTACTTAACTACCAGCAAGATGGCGGACGATCGAAACGTTCATCGCGTGCCATAGATCTAGAGACCCCTTTTTTGACGACAGCTGGCTGTGCTCGCGCACAGCCAGCTGCGTCAAAAAACGGTCTCTAGATCTATGGCACGCGATGAACGTTTCGATCGTCCGCCATCTTGCGGTAGTTCAGTAGAGCGATGGCAACGACTGCCCTTTTTTCAGCATTGGGCAATCTATCCAGCTGTTCTCGCGTTCTTCCAATTTTTTGGCAGATGTCAGTGGTGCTAAAAATAATCGTGACCATTTTTTTACGGGAAATGACGTGCTAAAAAGTAAAGGATTCTCGTGGAGCTATGTCACTCGCCACTATTTTTATAGAAATGAAATCTATTCTTCGTGACCTTCAACAGTCAAAACGCCAACAGTTTGGTGGTCTCAGAGCGAAACCACTGCGCGTTAAAGGGTTAAAATGCCGGGATCGGACAGTCCCTGGAAAATCTTGCGAGCTGTGGCGACTGAGACTGAGAAGAAGGCAAAATATATAGAGGAGAGGAGGGTATTATGGAATACCATTTGCATTTCTAACTGTAACTTCATAGATTTTTCAATAAAATCTCCCAAAACAGCATGAGTACATGCTATAATGAATCGTAATGAAATGTCAATTGCAAAGAAATGCACAATTTATTTTGTTGTTATAGAAAAAAATATTAAAAAAAAAAGTTACGAATGGAGTATAATATGGAATAGTCGGGTCATATGGAATAGATGGTTTAAACCGATGAAAAGCAATTCATATTGCTTCATATATAGTTATTCGTTACTATAAAACACTATTTTTATGTTTTTGTAGTTCAAATCATTATATTGGAGTCATTTCTCATTCGAGTCGATTTAGAAAAGTTGTAGATAGAATCTTCTTTCTTTGCTCCGGTACAGTCATGGTGACATCACAGAGAACAGCTGGATCTTTGAATCCAAACCTATCGTCGTTGATCTTTAGAGAATTTTTTGTGACAAAAGATGCATTCAGCGTCTTTGTTTTCCGGTTCTTGAGTGGATGACATGAAATCCATTACAATATTACCCAGTATTCCACAATACCCGACACGCCATCTCGGAAAACGAACCTTTAAAACTCATTGGCAAAACACTGTCATCTAAAAAATAACCACAGTACAACAAACTACCATTCCCTTAGTGTACATTATGCGTAACATCCATGTTCATGTCACGTGTTTACGAGTACGTTAAAATGTTTGAAAACGTATCTACAAAAATTCTTGAAAATCACAAAGCATACTTTGTTCTGTAGCGAGTGGTACGGCAACAGAGAGCGGTCAACTCTGACTGCATTGTTAGAGGGAATCTTTCTTGAGTTGTTCATGGTATTCCCTTGTGGCATCAGCAACTTAACAGAGCCAAGAACTCGGTATTCCATATTTCCCGACTATTCCATAATACCCTCCTCTCCTCTACCAATTGCATTTTTATTACATTCTGCCAAAAAAAGTTCCGGGAAGTAGCCAATAAAACACAAAATGTTTATTATTCATCCAAATTTATTTTATCGCCTTCAAAGTAGGCCTCTTTCGAAATAATACACTTACGCAAACCAATAATCCAATCATCAAAACATTTTCGAAACGCATTTTTCGGAATCGACTTCAGTTCTCGCAGCGAATTCTTTTTTATGCCTTCTATCGACTGAAAACGGGTACCCCGAAGTGGTCATTTAAGTTGTGGAAAGAGAAAAAAAGTCGGCTGGAGCGTTATCGGGTGAATACGGTGGTTGTTCGAGGGTATTTGCTACGTTTTGGGTCAGAAATTCGTTCTCAATGAAAGCTTTGTGAGAGGGTGCGTTGTCGTGGTGCAAAATCCAAGAGTTCTCTTTCCACAAATCCAACCATTTTCAGCGAATTTTTTTTTTCTCTCAATCGCCGTATAACGCTCAGATGATATTCTTTTTTTACCGTGTGACCTTCTGGTTAGAATTCCGAGTGCACAACGCTGCGTTAATCGAAGAAAACAGTCAACGTTACTGTGATGGAGATCACATACCTAATTTAATAATCATTTACTTTGTCTTTCTTTAAATTGAATCGATTGAAAATCAAGAATTCTAAATCTTTTCTCATTTTTCTTCCATTTCGGCTTTTAAATCTGTATATTCGCTTTTCCCGTATGCATTATTCTTAATTGTTTATTTCTCTAAATCAGACCTGGTGGCGTCGTTCTGAGCTAAAAATAGATTATATTGCGTCTGTTTGCAATCGCAGCGGACTGTTTGCTTCCCCTGTTTGGCATCCTGCTAGCGTAAGTTTTTTCTGTTGCCCTGCCACATCTTTATAATTATGGGCCGCGATTGCGTCATTTTAATTTTATGGGATTAAGCTTTAGAGTTGCTCTGAAATGGGCGTTATTTATCTCAGCTAAGTGTTTGTTCTCGCCAATGTGTCATTCTCTGCTGGCGTCATTTTCAATTCCTTCCATCTTAATTTCACTGTCCATATAGGGCGTATTTTTTATTCGCTGAGACACCACCACCACAATCCGTTGTAATAATGTTTCAATAGTTTCTTTCAAATAAAACAGCTTTAAGTATTAGGTTGTAACGAAAGTTTTCCGCCACTCCAAGTACTGCCTGCACAAGCAGTTCGCGTTGGTGTCTTTGCCAATATTTTGTAAAACGATTTTTGATATTTGAAAGGAAAGACTTGTTTTAGAGCACTGTGTTGTGAAATCCGTAAAACAATATCGTTATGATTAAGTATAAGGTGCCTGATATAGAACTACCACGCTACCAGATTGATCCATCCTTTATTCTCAGTTCTGTCGCAAAAAGTCTCAGCTACAGAATGACACTGAATTATGTGTACAGCTTAAGGTACTACTGTTGTATCCTATGACACTGTGAAGATTTGATACCGAAAGCTCAAAAACGAGGACTAGGATATTAAAGAAGCAGAGCGCTCTGGTCATCCTACTAATGCTGATGAGGCCCGCCTACCAGAATTTGTGGAAGATAAAATATTCATCCCCTCGAGAGCTATCTAAAAGAGTCAGACTTTAGTGCCATGTCCATTAGTCGCGCTAAGCATTGCATAAACTTGGCATGTAAGGCCAATAGCTGGGTACCGCTGACTCATGCAAATCTGGCGGAAAACTTTCGTTACAACCTGATATATTAACGCCTTTTTCTTTTTTGCAACTAAGTGCATCGAACCTGCATTATCACACAACGCCTTTTAATCTTAAATTTAACTCTGTTCTCAATCTCTTCATTATAGTTACCTTGACTTTTGATCGACTTTCACGAGGTTTTTTTTGGGTTTCGGCTCAGTTGGAAGGCGCCATCCCGAAGCTTGTTGACTGGTTTGCATGTCAAACTCGTAAACCCGAGTCTCATCACCCGTTACAATGCGTTTTATGAATGCGAAATTCGCAAAGCACACTTGAAATGAACTGACAAAATCGAGCATTGTCAACAAACTGAATGACATATAACGCTCAAATTCCGCGTCAGTATAGAGGGCAGTTGTGCCAACTTGGCGACAAAAAGAATTTTGATTATCTCTTTAGGCGGGCTTTTTAAATGACCCATTCCCAGTACTTTTTTTGACAGAATGTATATTTAGATTACGAGACAAATAGTTTGTTTGAAAACGAAAAGTGCTACGACCCTATGGAATTTTTCAGAGAGCTGAAAATAAATTAAATCATGAGGGGATATTTAATTTTGTATGTTATATTCAGATAAGCCAAGCATTCTTGGCGATTTTACCGTAAAATTCTGAAATCCTAAATTTTTCGCAACCACAAATCTTACTTGAATTGACACGAGGAAATAAAATTAACTTTGGATAAAAAAGACAAATCCATTAAAGAGAAAATCTTTGGGGAATATAACTTTAAAATTTTTAAATTAAAATAAAAGTAATAAGAAAAGTACCCTAAATTTTGAAAGATTGTTAAAAAGCAGGAGGCCAGATACAGTAGATTTTAAAGTCTCAGCTCTTCAGTGATTTATTTATTTATTTTTCGTCATAAACCGATAAAAACTGGATACATATCGAACAGATTGCAATGAAACGACAGCTACCAACTTTAATAAAGTGATAAATTCTATATTTTAAAGCCACGTTTTGAAGAAGGGATGGAGAAAAAATATACACGCAATAAAAAAATCAAGCTAGAAGGAAAGAAAACATAAACTTCGACGCCATAAAATAACAGTTTTTGCGACGTAATACTTCAAATATCTTGGAGGGAAATTAATCAAGTCATGCTTTTCTGGGTTAAAACTCTTTAGTGTTGAATTAAATTGGGTTGGAATCAGAGAATTGTACGGTGTACCATTTTACTTCCTAAGAATATTTGAGTTTACAGTATCACTTCATCTTCTCCCCCACCCCACCATGGCCAAGTGTATAATAGGCTTGGCCAATAGGTAGACAGGTATTTGCACATTTGGATAAGCTGAGTATTATTCTGCTTATAATTTGTACTCAGACTGGTAGACGGCTTAACTGTGAAGGTTGGCCAGGCCACTAAACTCCGTTTCCGCAAGAACACGGAAAGTGAGGCAGCATCCCGCTTGGCCAGTGCTCGGGAGGGTGAACTCCTCTCGCGGCTGGGCTGCCGTGGGACAGTGTACGCTAATGGGAGATGGTGCACGCAAAATCTGCTGTGGCTCCAATGTCTTCCATGTTTGACACTACCTCTGAGGATGCCGATTTCAGATGATTGGTCCCTCATATGGAACTGGTTCAGAATGAATGGACTCCAGAGCTAAGTCGGACTTCTTCCCACTGGGACTCATTAAAATGCAAGCCGCCCATCGCCTTCCTATATGGGGGATCTGGCCCCGATTAGCGGTTGCAAGAGGGTATTAGCAACCACAAAATCACTGGGAAGGTCCAGCGTTCAGACCTTGCCTACCGCCCGGTTGTCGATCTAAGGATCTGGAGTTTTGTACGCTTTACTCCAGATGTAACATGAATACGAGTTAGAACCCCTTAGAAAGTTCTAGACCAAGGCACCCCATCTTTGGCAGATAGCACTTGCGTAACTTTGTCACAAATCATCACAAAAAATAAATCATCCTCTTCTCTCCGTGAAAAAGATTCTGAATAGTATCTATATCTCGTGTTCTAAATGTAACAGAACAGCTGTTTACACGAATGCACGTGGTTCAATGTTTACCATTTTTTTCCGGCTGGGAGTTCGAATGTAAATTGCTTTCTGAACTTCGAAAAAGTCCATACGAACTATCATTCGCTACTAACTTATTCAGTTTATTCAGACACTTCTGAACAAAATACATAATTTCTAAGCTCTACGGTGAAAGTTTCTATTCTTTATGATTTTTGAAAGACATGTTAATAATTTATAATTAATTAAAAAAAAATTAGATCCGCAGAAAGCCGTTATTGTGGTCCTTTTGAGTCATGGAACACATTTTTCAAATTAGATTTTTTACAATTTATATTTATTTCTTTTGTACGGGAAAAAATTACCGTAAAAGTGTGTACTTTTACTCACTTAACTTTGTAATTCATTGGATCTAGGATCATTGTGTAAAGTGTTTTTGGTGCACAGTGTATATATAAATACATAAATTTTTGAACCTATTTTACAATAAACACAAGAACTCTTTTTACTTGGCTTCACAAATAAAGGAAATACTATGAAATCAGATAAAAACATTTCATTTCCATTTTGACCATCCATGAATCTATTCTGATGTTTGTATGTATATCGATTGATTTAGGAACGTCCATTTCTTAGTTTTGGCTGGAAGACTGTACGTGCGTATATCGCATAACTCTCAAAATAATTAGCCATAAAATGCTGAAAATAGATTCAACCCTATCGTGCCGACAGTCGCACATATGTGCCAGGAAGAAATGAACTCATTCCCCTGCCGGTAAGTAACCAGAACGTTTCCCCCCCCCCTTCCCCATGGTCGTCGCAGATTTGTGCCAGTATCCTGGAACGTTTCAAAAGCTATCGTACTCCAGAAATTTAAATGGATTCTGAGGATGAGTCTAACTTCGGGACCCTTTAAAAAAAGTAAATTTAAATTAAAAAAAATATGTTTCTAATTACATCGGGTAAGGGGCGTAGCCAGAAATTTTTCATGGGGGGGGGTGTTACGACTACTGCAACTCACATATATGCATTAGAGATGAGACGGGCTCAGCTCGAGCCCGAGCCCGGGCCCGACTCGGGCTCGGGCTCTGTACTTCACGATTGCGTTCGGGCTCGGGCGGGCTCGGGCTCGTGAAAAATTTCTTCATTGTTGAACATACTCCTTGAAACAGATTTTAAAAAGTGATTCATGGGATAAATAGACGTACTTATTTGAAAAAATAGCGGCACGGGGGACTAGGAGGTGTGTGAAGCTCCAAAATTTATTGTATCCTCTTAATGTAGTAGTTAATTTTATTTGTCTTTAGCTGAAATTTCGGGCTCGGGCTCCAACTTTAATAATATTGCTCGGGCTCGGGCGGGCTCGGATTAAAAGTCTTCGGGCTCGGGCGGGCTCGGGCTTCAAAAAATGAGCCCGAACTCATCTCTAATATGCATACGTGTGTGTGATAAGGGAGTGAAGAATATACATTTTGTATAGCAAAAAATTCCTCATGGAGAGGGGTTATGACCCCCCTTGGCTACGCCCCTGCATCGGGTATAAAACTAAAAATTTTAATGAAATTTTAATATAGTTTCGATGTGAGCATTTAAATACTTTAAATTTAAGTGAAATTTCTGTAAAAAAATTGCATTTACGCCATACCTCCTCTAAATAATTCTGATAAATAGTTTTAAATAATATTTATGCAGCAGATTGTCGTAGAACACTGCTAATTTCTGGGTTCGTCGTTCTGAAGTCCGGTAGGAGTAGAAAGTTCTAGTAAAGAGTCTCCTTGTCAGGATGGTACACGAACATTATTGCTTCTAGTACTTCATCGAACCATCAGCTGTACAAAATTTGCTAGCACAATCAGCCAGCGCAGTACCGAACCTTTCACAAACTCTATATTTCTCACACAAAATAAAATACTTCCACAGGCATGCATTCAGTGGAAATTGAAGAGGGAAATCGTACACAGTCCCTCAAAACCTAGTAATGAAGAATTGACACACAACACTCAAAAACATTGGTTCTGAAATAAGCGCCAAAACGAAGCCTTAAGCTTTCACTGACATCTGCTCTTGGCACAATCAGAATCAAGATTGAACTGGGCAACCGCAGCTCTGCTTTTAATAGATAACGCAGAAGCTATTAGAAATTTCCCGAAGGTTTCCCCTTAAAGCGCGAATATTGATTACATTATAGAACTACAGCTGAATCAGTAGGCTATTATGTGATGTTAATGCAGTGAGATAAACTTTAAAGACTTTATTGGGAAAATCGCGCCAAATGTCCAAAAATTCAAAATATACTTTTTGGCGAATTATCGCCAAATTTAATGCCTAAAATTAGTCCCCAAAAGTGAGGTTAGCGAAGGCCTAGAACCAAAATTTCTCGAGATCTCTAGAAAATGCTATAGAAACCAATGAAGAAACTTTAAACTCCATACCTCAAGTTCTAGTTAACCGATCTCGATGCAAGCAAAATTTAACTATTGGACGCGTAGAATACGCATATTAAACTATTTTAAATCCCAGAACAGCGTGTTGCTCCGAAAATTCGTAAGAATATTTATCTGTGATATGAGCCAAAAGATTTGCGAAATTTCTAATAGTTATGAAAATATATCAATTTTTTAATGAAAACTTGGTATTTTTAAAAGCATATTTTGTAGACAAAAATGGTCATAAAATCAACCAAAAAGTACAAAAATATATTCTGATTCATGACGCAGGTAGTAATCACCAAATTCATAATTTAAACGCGCGTGCTATGATGTACACTACATTTATCGTACGGAAAATTTACGAAAAACCCACTTTTCCAGAAAACGTATTTAAAGATTTTAATACTGAACAAAATACAACCCCCCCCTGGTTCATAATTTCTTGAATAACTTAGCTTCTAGTTATCGTAGAAACAAAAGCAAAACGGTTTCGGAATGCTAATTGTGGATCTATAAAATACGCCAATAAATAAAAGAAAAGAAATAAATTCGAAATTTTTCACAAAATAAGGAATTTTCCGGTAGTCACATATTTTAAATCCCCTTATTCGGTATTTTAAATCGGTTTTAAAATCGTAACTCCGTAAGAGCGCGTTTGCCCCTTCCATCGTGAAACGATTCATTACCCTTTGAGGTGCAAACTTTTCCCAATGCTGAAAAAAGGGCAGCCATTGCCATCGCTCGACTTAACTACCAGCAAGAGGGCGGACATCGCGTGCCACAGATCTAGAGAATCCTTTTTGACAACAGATGGCTGTGCCCGGCACAGCCAGCTGCGTAAAAAAAAAACGGTCTCGAAATCTGTGGCACGCGATGAACATTTCGATCGTCCGCCCTCTTGCTGGTAGTTAAGTCGAGCGATGGCAACGGCTGCCCTTTTTTCAGCATTGAGCAATCTATCCATCTGTTCTTCGCATTCTTCCATTTTTCAGCAGATGTCAGTGCTGTTAAAAATAATCGTGACCACTTTTTTTATGGGAAATGACGTGCTAAAAAGTAAAGGATTCTTATGGAGCTGTGTCACCCGCAACTACTTTTATAGAAATCAAATCTATTCTTCGTGACTGGCAGCAGTCAAAACGTCAGAGTTTGGTGTTCCCAGAGCGGGATCACTGCGCCTTAAAGGGTTAATATCAGAAAAAAGACAATCGGTTCTCAATTGCATTTTGAATAGACGAATTATTCCACACATTTCTGACCAAACTCAAACTGAAAATTAACATGCGTGATTTCTAGTTATCTTAAAAAATATTGGAGTGTTACGACGAAAACTAAAAGACATTTAGGTCTCAGCAGTTCAAAAGGGTTAATGCGTTTCTCTGTTCCTTATTATCAATAAGATTTATGTCACTTTACTCTTAAATGTCTGAATTTTGAACGCGTTCGCAATACAAACGAGTGTAAGCAAAATTTCTTGTATCCTTTTCGTGAATAACTTATTCGAAAAACGCTCAGTTTGAAAGAAATATGTGAAATTTTTATTATTCATGACATGAATCATCTTATATAATAAAATCCGAGAGTAAACATTGTATGTAGCTATGTAGGTTTGTAGGCAAGTTTGTGACCACCGACCACCGTTCTCTGGATCGCATTGCGCCGAGACGGTTGGTCGCAGACCTACCAAATTTTGCATACGGCTTCACTAGGACAGATCCTTACACGCCTCGGAGCAATTTTTTCGAAATTCGAATTAGAAAATGTTTTATTTTATGTTTTGTCCGATTTTTAGCGATTTTTCTCGCTTAATACGTAATAACGCCGGTAATTACAATCGCAAGAAAACGAAATTTACATCATCGGATAGAGGAAAAAATTTTCCTCTAAAAATTGTTTGTTCGGTTTTTATGTTCGGACTGTGTAGCATAATTTTCAGATTTTTGGGAATTTTTCAAATAAAATTAAATTTGACGCTGACTTTTGTAAAATACTTTTAAAACTGCTGCATCTTGAATTCTATCCGTCATAACTTCTTTATGTTTTGTCAAATGACGGAGCATACATTTCGCCCTCTTTTAAAAGAAAAACCAGTGGAAAATATGAATTAGGAGATTTTTTACGAATTTTTATGTAAAGAAGGATTTTGAATTCGAAAGTAGCTGCTTATAAAAATTTCGGTATGATATCTTGCGGTTTGGTTGACTAAGATTAAAGTTGCCAGTTGAAAAAAAAATTACTTTAAAATAACTTGGTTTTCGCATGCGTCATTTTGATGTCACGAGTTTAAAACCCCTTTCGAAACTCAACCATAGTAACGGAGTCACAAGCAAAACATACGGCACGTACGAAATAATTCCACATTTTATTTTACGTTGCCAGAAAAAGAATTGAATGCTGTTTTTTCACGAGTGAATTATCCAGCATTATTTTCAATTGAGATTTTAAACGGGACACGTTTTCGAATCGCAAGAAATATTTTGCGGTGCTAAACAGGGCCTGATTATGGCAAAAAGGGACCCCGGGCATTAATAAATTTGGCCTCCATCTATGAAATTTGTTTTATTTTTCATATTATATGTTTATGAAAAAGAATATTTCAGAACAACATTTGAAATTGGGGGCCATTTCGAGCCGGAGGCACTGGGGCAGAGTCCCAATTTGCCCGTGAGATACTAGGGCCCTGGTGCTAAATACGCCAATCTGACAATAATTAAGCATGCAAATGCATGGAGAGCTGTTTTAGTGGCAACCATAAAGTGAAATGATTATTGTTTATGCTAATGCGTAAATTGCAAAGAATCACCAAAGTGTAAAAGACTGCATTCGTGGCAAATATCTAAACCGTTTCTTTAAATTAAGTATTAACGGTTGCAAAACGAAAATATATTGTATTGGTATCAGTAAAAGATAGTATTAGTAAGTAGATATGCTAAGGCAATATTGATCAAAGCACAATATACCGCATTAATAAATATTTCGTGAAACTAAGCCTTCTATTCATTCTTCAACAGCCGTCTTACATCACAGCTAACAAAATAGTAAGTAAGTCTACGTCGCGTTAATATATCCCGCGGTAGTTTCAACAAAAAAACTGTAACAGAACTTTCTTTTTTCTTGGAGATTCTGTTTTCTCACAAGAGTTATGATCACATTTTTTAGGAAAATGTTCTCTTCTTGCCTTGCGAAGAGCGGGTACACAACTATTTAATTATAAAATAAAACGGTTCTCCACATCATGTAGTATCTAAGGTATTAATGGCATAACTTAAATCTGAAAAAGAGTATGATGCAGAAATGAGACATTTTGAATATTAGGAATTTTCACTGCGAACCGTCAAGCTTTTCTTTTCTAATTGCGCATTACACCGACATAGTTTTTTGCATCATAATATTAACAATGGTCTCAGGTCAGTACTTATACTAACTTTACAAATAACTAATGAGTAACTTTACGCCAAGAGTCAAATCATTTTGCTTATTTTTAGATCCCAAATAACTGGAATCAATTCGAACTATACATCTAAGAAAAAGTTTCGTTCCCTACCGTGCGGAGAACGGGTACGCAGCTAGTTTATTATTAAAAACTGTACGTGAAGTGAACATAAGAAATTTGGTTTGTACTGGCATCGAGCGCGTTTTGAAAGTCCGGTATCCAATTTGAAACTTAGGGCATTTAAATATTAAAATTCTTCTTTTTAATCAATCGTGGAAATTTTGAACAGTTGTTTTTACAGAATTGGATTGTGAAAGGTACTCAAAAAGAATCAGAGTGTCTCTTTACAAGCTGCGCTGTGGAAGATTATAAAAAGAAAACCAGAAAGTTACGAAACATTTAGAACAATAAAAAAAAACGAAAAAACAAACATACGGAATATTGCAATATTTCCCGAATGGGACTAACGCTTCGTCCACTTTCGCAGACTATATTTAAGCTTAAGAATTTTTTTCTGAAAGTTGAGCAAGACAATTAGGTTCATTGTTAAAATAACAGCATAGTGCATTGGATGAAGAAGCATTATTCAATTTTTCTGGAATTTAACATCATTGGTTTGTTTTTAAGGCTCCTTTAAACTCCTGTGTGACATCGCTTTTTAAAAAAGAATAGCTTTGACCCTAAAATGCTGTTTTTTTTTAAATGAACACGAGAAAAATGAACACGAAAATTAAATTCTAATTTCATTCAGGCTAAATTACGAAAAAAATATTAAAAAAAAAAATTCAGATTATACTTTCCGCGAAAAATCATTAACAAAAATCAAATTCGACAAATTACACTGTCTGCTCTGTGACTCAGATAAAACGAAAGCAATACAGATTAATTCTGCTCTATTTAGTCCTAATACTAGTATTTTTAGTAGTTCGTATTTATTTTGCTTTAGCAAAAAAAAATTAATAGCAATCGCATTAGGGCAAAAGTTTTTTCAGCGATGTAGATGCATTACTACTATGAATCCACGCTCGTTTTCGCAAAAAATAAAGTAGCCATACATTTTTCAAAACTAAAAATTATTTCCATAATTGTCTTATACTTATTTTAAATGCATATTTAAAAAAATAGGGCAATTATTTTTTCATTACGGAAAAATGAGTGTAGCCAGTTGGCTGCAGATTGTGCTCGTGGCACAGCCAGCTGCGTCAGAAATTGCGTCTCTAGATCTGTGGCACGCGATGAAAGTTTCGATCGTCCTGGTCGTTAAGTTGAGTGATGGCAACGGGTGCCCTTTTTCCAGCAATGGGGCAGTCTATCCAGCTGTTCTTCCATTTTTCAGCAGATGTCAGTGCTGTTCAAAAGAATCGTGACCCTTTTTTGACGGGGAAAGGACGTGCTCAAAAGTAAAGGATTCTCGTCGAGCTATGTCACCCGCAACTATTTTTATAGAAATCAAATCAATTCTTCGTGACTGGCAACAGTCAAAACGTCAGAGTTGGCTGTTCCCAGAGCGGGAACACTGCGCGTTAAAGGGTTAATCACAATCACATAAACCAAGCATTCCCAATCTCGATCATGTCTCGATTTTTAAAATTACGATTTAATATCCGGTAGTAAAAAATCTTCATAATACGAATAGACTTTTTTTGATTAAATACAAACAAGAAGACTGATCCCGTACGCACTCTAACATAACTGCACGTATTGACAAGTTGGGCCACTAAAACTAATATTTATGGTCGTAAACGGACGCCTTTTATCTTCGGGGATATTTTGTTATACAGCTCAAATTTCCTTATCGAAGCGTGTTTGGTAATAAATTTTTTCTTCTTCGTTTTCGAAGAAATAAAATGAAAGCCGCACTTCCTTTGAAGACATAGTTTTATAATATGGCTTTTCCCTTTTCCTTTCCTATGTCTCGGGTGCTTCCGAAATCAATTTGCCGTTTAGTTTTCCACTTTCAATGCGAGCAGGTAAATGTGTCATAAAAATGAGCTGATTTTCGTTTTAACGAAAAAAATGTTTCTTTGCGTAATCAGATGGGGCTGTAAAAAGCAATCGAGGGTGTTACTTTGTTTTCCAAAATATATTTATCAAATTAAATTTGTCTTCAGGAAGATTAAAGGAAAAAGTTTTGAGTAATTCTTCATTAAAAGTGCTAAATTTTAAATGATGTATTTTCCATAAATAATATTTCGCTCTAAATGATTTAAGCTAACCCTTATTTAGACTATAAATATTTAATGCCTTTTATTAAAGCTTTAAATGAGGTCTGTCTTTAAACCGTAATCTTTTGCGTAAAGAAACTAATAACTGCTTGAAGGTAGGTATTATTTCATAAGACTGTATAATATTTCCTGATTTTGTTCGTCAGAAATACTCCTTCAATAATGTCTGTCTACAAATCGTAATACTCTGTGTTCGCTTGTAAATTAAGTATTAGCTATCTGCGTGCCTATTCTTCGCAGGGTACTGAACGAAACTTTTCCTTAAATGTGTAATTCGAATCGATTCCAGTGATGAGGAATCTAACAATGAGTAAAATTATTTGACTCTTGGCGTAAATATTCTCATTAGTAACTCGTAAAGTTAGTGTGAGTACTAACCAGGAATCATTGATATCATGACGCCAAAAACTATGTCAGTGTCATTCGCGATCAGAAGAAACGCTTGACAGTTTGCAGCAAAAACTTTTCATTTCAAATTATCTTATTTCCGCATCATACTGTTTTTAGGTTTAAGTTGTAGCATTAATACCTCAAACACTACATGATGTGGACAACAGTTTCATTTTATAATTATTTTTGCTCATTTTACTCTCACTTGCAGCAGAACTTATTACAGTCAATTTGAGATGTTGAGGGTTATTCGTAGCTAATCGGTATTTCAAACATTTTTTTGAGATATTTTGCTAATGATGTAGCTTCTGTGCAAGAGCTTGCTGAGCTGCTAGAATTCTACCAAAAAAAGTATATCTAATAAATGTATATCGCCAAAAGTCTTCAAAACTTCGCAAAACAATTTTGCACAATTTTTCGGAATGCATATACATTATGTTCTTTCTGCCTCAAAAATAGCAAATTATTTAAGCATATGTTAAAAGAGTAATGAGAAATTTGTCGAGACATCCCGTTCTGATTTCTGTGGTGCAGCACACAGTTTGAAGTGAAACTTTGTCTCTCAGCCGCCTTTAGAGCACCTTACTAACTTCCACCTACGTAAAAAATCAATAAAACACTGACTGAACAATGTTTATACGTATACTGGCACTTATTAAACAACGAAATATCTCAAGAAAATACCACTATTGGAGCCCTAAATTCTTAGAAGTTTACGGCGATGGTGAAAATGCCCTTGTTTTAATCACACTGTATCTAAAGTTTTAAACAGGGGCGTTTTCGAATTTGTTCCTTTTCCATTCTTCGTCGTTACTTAGTTACCTGCGTAATAAGTAAAGAGTAATTGAACGCGGACCTGTAGAAACGGAACTAGATTTTGCAATACAATTTAAATTAATTCCGGCATGTAAATTATGGGCGTGGGAATTGCATACAAATAAGGAACTGACAAGCTGTACGCTTCCTTCCCCCTGGAGAGCTTGGCCTTATTCGACTCTTCACATTCAGACGTAAAGACAGTTTTGTCCAGGGGGGAATTATGCTGCGTTAAAATTATTTGTTTAGAATATAAATTTTCTGCTTAAATATAGATTATAGTGAAGATTGTCTCTTTTGGAATTGGGTCGGGCTTTGCAATAGAAGAAAATTCGGATGTTTCAAATGTTGTAATTTTAACATTTTAATACCTGAAATGAAGCCTTTTAGACTGAAGAGTCCAGTTAGGTCTGACAGATGTTTGAATATAACCAGATAAAATGTAGTTTGTAAGGTTGTAGATTGGAGTAATTCTTCAAATGTATATTTATCCGTGGCTCACGCCATGGGCGCCGGCAGAGTATTTCCCAGGGGGGGGGAAGGCTACTCCAGGGTGGGGCAAAGACTACTCAAGGGGGAGCAAAGACTACTTTAACGTATGGTTACCATGTTGGAAAGAGCAAAAAAGCAAGGGAAAACACTGCATACAAAAATCCAGCCCCCCCTTTCCTTTTCTGCTGCCGGCGCCCATGGCTCACGCTTTGTTCCCAAGGTGGTCTAACTTACTCCAGAGGATAGTGAAAATCACATACGACTGGGACGCCATCTTCACCATAAATTAAGTAATCCACGTCTGGGCTCAGTTTACTTAGTTTGAAACTAACTGCACACAGTTTCGTTTCCGAACGGTTCAGTTTGTAAACTAAATAAACACCGTTTAATTTCCAAACGTGTTACATGAAAACTTCTTGGCGGGGGTATCAGGTTCGTTGTTAAAGAAAGGTGGCTTTATATGCAACAAAAGCGAAAGGCCACCTACACTTATCGCTTCAGAAGATTCCTCCAATATGAATATCTAAAGTATTAAGAACATTAAACAATGAACTGCGAGCCATTTTTAAGTATAAGTTTTGCTCACAATCAAACAAGAATGGATAAGTTATTAACAAAACAGTGTTAGAGGGGCGACCTGAGAAGAATTCCTAAACGATTTTATAAAACTTTCCTTAAAAGTAATCCTTTTTCTGTCACAAAACGAGAAGCGATGTGAATTCACAGATAATTCGTTCCTCAAAATTGAAAGAAAGAATGAATTTGCATTTTGCGAACCAACATCCTCGAGTTATACATCTGCTAACCCTTTAACGCTCAGTGTTCCAGCTCTGGGAACACCCAACTCTGACGTTTTGACTGTTGCCACTCACAAAGAATAGATTTGATTTCTATAAAAATAGTTGCGGGTGGCATAGCTCCACAAGAATCCTCTACTTTTTACAACGTCATTTCCCGTCAAAAAATTCTCTTGATTCTTTTTGACAGCACTGACATCTGCTGAAAAATGGAAGAATGCGAGGACAGCTGGATAGATTGCCCAATGCTGAAAAGGGGGCAGCCGTTGCCATCGCTCGACTTAACGAACAGAAAGATGGCGGACGATCGACACGTTCATGGCGTGCCACAGATCGAGAGACCCTTTTTTGACGCAGCTGGCTGTGTGCGGGCACAGCCAGCTGTCGTCAAAAAAGTTACTCATGCATATGGAACGAGGGGGGCTAAATTAATCGGAATCGCTTTTAAGAACTTCGTTCTCTCATTTGCCTATTCAATATTTATATTTTTCAGCTGAATAATGTCTTTAAAAAGAAGCAAAATTGAAACATGTCAGTGTATGCAAAGCTGAAAGTGACTTTATAGCGCTTATTTAAACTCGCTTATGTAGTATGTATCTCTGTATAAAATTAAAAGGTCCCGAAAGATACATACGATGCATCGTCATATATCTTGCGTATTTATGTATGACAAACATTTATGGGTTTGTGATAGACAAAGAGACATATGTAGAATTTGTCGAAGCATTAAACAGATATCACATTCTGGAAATTCATGAGACCATATTGTTCCCTGCAATACACACACAGGTTCTCTGAACCTCTATTAACGTTCAGAAAACGTCTTCTGAACGTTAATAGACGTTCAGAGAACCTGTGTGTGTTTGCTGGGTTCGGAGCCCGTCTACATTGCAACTCAGAACTGAAATTGGTAGTGTAAAAATGCATTGCATCCATCTCTGAAATTCGAAGATGAAATGATTTAAGAGGTTTGGCTTTTGCTTTTTAAAAAAATATTTTATTGTGCTCTGACATTGCCATATTTTGAAGTTAATTGTTTTATTAAAAATTTTGAAACTTCTACGTATTTATTAGCATAGGCTTATTTATCGTTGCTGTGATGAAGATCACGAATACACATAAAACAATTATCAAAACGGTGTGTTATACATTAATTCATATTATCCCAATAAATCGTGTTTATTTTTTAAATTTATAGTCTAATCTTGCCATTTGCTAACTAAAAAACAATTAAAAGATCATACTTGTGTCTAAAAATAAAATATTTCTTGCGGAATCTAGGCTCAATTTAAATATTTTATCCTATATGATTCAATAGAATAAACCAGTTTATTTTAATTTCGGTAAAAATGCCAAACTGTGTTTAGAATAACACGAATCACGAATTTAGTAAATTTTGTGACAGTGTTTATCAATTTTGCATAATTTTTAATTTATGACGCTTCTGTTTTTTCTACCGTAAAATAAGTTCCTCTTAGTTCGGTTAGTTTACTCAGTTGCTTCACCAACGGAATGATGTTATGAATAATAATATCGTCATGAAGATTCAATTCTCCCCCTCCCCCTTTTTATAGGACTGTCACTTAGGAATGTAATCCTATGTTAAAAATCAATAAATCACAGAGTAACGCGCACTGGCACTTATTAAACAATGAAATATCTCAAGGAAACACCACTTACGGAAACCTCGAATTCTTTCGTGTTCACTGAGATGTTGAAAATGTCCCTGCCTTAATCACATTGTATCTAAAGTTTTAAACAGAGGCCTTTTCCAAATTGTTCTCTCTGCATTCTTCGCCGTTACTCATTTTACCAGCGTAATAAGTAAATAGGAAATGAATGCGGACCTGTACAAACGAAACAAGATTTCGTAATACAATTGAAATGAATCCCGGCATGTAAATTATAGGCGTGTGATATATAAGTCTGACATAAATAAACTCGAAATACTTACTTAAACTTGCAAAACTGTTACAATCAAACAAGAATGGATAAGCAATTGACAAAAGTGTGTGAGAGAGGATCATCCTGAAGAGAATTCCTAAACTATATTACAGAAGTTTCCTTAACCCTTTAACGCGCAGTGTTCCCACTCTGGGAACACCCAACTCTGACGTTTTGACTGTTGCCAGTCACGAAGAATAGATTGGATTTCTATAAAAATAGTGGCGAGTGACAGAGCTCCACGCGAATCCTTTACTTTTTAGCACGTCATTGCCCTTAAAAAAATGGTCACGATTCTTTTTAACAGCACCGACATCTGCTGAAAAATGGAAGAATGCGAGAACAGCCGGATAGATGGCCCAATGCTGGAAAAAGGGCAGGCGTTGCCATCGCTCGACTGAACGACCAGCAAGAGGGCGGACGATCGAAACGTTCATCGCGTGCCACAGATCTAGAGACCCCTTTTTTTGACGACAGCCGGCTGTGCCGATATCGTCACACCCAGCTGTCGTCAAAAAAAGGGTCTCTCGATCTGTGGCACGCGATGAACGTTTCGATCGTCGCCCTCTTGCTGGTAGTTAAGTCGAGCGATGGCAACGACTGCCCTTTTTTCAGCAAGGGGAAAGAGTTGCGCCTTAAAGGGTTAAAAGTAATCCCTTTTTTTGTGACAAAACGAGAATCGATGTAAATTCATAGATTATCCGCCTTTAAAAATAAGTGGATAGAATGAATTTACATTTTCCGATCCAGCATCCTCGCATTATAAATCTGTTAAAGAAGAGGCAAATAAAACCTACTCACGCATATGGAACTGAATCACTCAGAATCTCTTATAAGAATTTCATCTCTCATTCGCCTATTCAATATTCATATTTTTCAGCTGAATAATGTTCCTAAAAGGAAGCAAAATTGAAACATGTCGGTGGATGCTGAAGCGGAAAGTGACTTTATAGCGCTTATTTGAACTCGTTTATGTATATATATATATATATATGTCTGTATAAAATTAAGATCCCGAAAGTTGCATACGATGCATTGTCATAAATCTTGAGTATTTATGTACGATAAACATTTATGGGTTTGTGATGGAGAAAGATACATATGTAGAATTTGTCGAAGCATTAAACAGATATTACACTCTGAGAAATCATTAGCCCGTATATTCGGAGCCCCTATTATTTTGTAACTGAAAAAATGAAATTGGTAGTGTGTAATGCGTTGCATCAGTCGCTTAAATCCGAAGATGAAGCAGGTAGTGCTAGTTTTTGCATCTAAACTTTATTTTATGGCCCTTTGACATTACAATATTTTACTTTCTAAAGTTATTTTTTATTACTTACTAGCCGCCTCCATTTGTTTCGCCATCTTAATAAATCTTGTTTGGAGAGAATCCTATTCCACACCGGCTTCCTTGGCACTGAAATCTCCCAGATTCTCAATGGAATTTAAAATTAAGGCGGTTACAAACAGGAGCGACGCGTGGTAGGGTACGTGGGCGCCCCCTTTTATGATCGACTTAGTTTTTTAGTTCGAAATGACTCCCCTTCGAAGCCGGTGCCCAGGTACGATGCTTTCTGTGTCGGGCTGCCCCTGGTTACAAAATTAAACGGTTAAATGATAAAAACCTACAGAAGGGTACAAATTATTTTCGTCCTATATTAATTCTGTAGAGCTTCTGGATATATTGGCCGTTATCAAAAAACGGAAGGGAAAAAAAAAGTAAGAAAATCTTAAAAACTTTCAGATTTTAAATATTCACTAAAGTGCTATATAATAAAAGCGTACTATAATCCATGGGTCTTCCCTATTTTCTTTCCTTATTCAATTAAGTTGGAAAGTATGTCATTATTCATGAGTGTAATTAAACAAAATTAAAATTGATATTTCTAACATCATTTTTCAGGATGTGTAACAGACGATAAATTGCGCCAAGCGCTAGACTCGAATCTTCTCAAAATCACATATCAACCATTTTATTTTTCGCCAAATTAAAAAGTTGCATATTTTAGTCTCGGAAAATTTCGAAATCCTATTTTTCCTTTGTGTATAAAACATTTCATTTCTGCTCTGATTTCACATGCACACGATATTTTAATTAAAAAATAACCTTACAAATAATTTAATCTAAAAAAAAATCGTTATTCTTTTATTTTAACATCAAGAGTCTGAATCATTTAATAAACTTACCAAATATAGTAACCTAGATATGCTAAATTCTCCCACTTTTCACTGCAGGGTTACAATTGCGAAATGGCGAGAGCAAAATTAGCCTTTTGCGATAGGTTTTTTTATCGATAACTCCTAAAATAATTCGATTTTTGAAAAAAATAGTTTCGAGGTATGCCGTGACCCGTCCTGGAGAATTCCCATACAAAATTTGGTAGGTCTAGGATCACCCGTCTAGGAGCTAGGCGAGACACAGACAAACCAATGGACATTTTACACCCTGTTTTATTTATATAGATAGAATCGTTTTGTACAAAAAAGACCTAGCTCCATCCTGTAGGTGGTTGGAGTTACATTACTATCGTGACCGTTCAGGTTGCGTAGTGGTTGGAGATCCACTCTACCATACTA
Source organism: Cheiracanthium punctorium (assembly GCA_038373885.1). Lineage (NCBI taxonomy): Eukaryota > Metazoa > Arthropoda > Arachnida > Araneae > Cheiracanthiidae > Cheiracanthium > Cheiracanthium punctorium. The sequence goes on along the minus strand of JAWZYV010012727.1, from coordinate 118,274 downwards.
AGCGTCCAGGGTCTATTCCTGGCGCGGACTTGTTTGTCATTTCGTCCGTCCGTACATAGGAGACAAGGCTGGTCCACCTACTAGGTGCCTCCGTAGTAAAGAGACCAGTAATTCCGGCCTTGGCAGTGGCCAATGCCTGTAAACAGCAACTGCCCACCATTAGAAAAAAAAAATACTAATCGTGCTGTAAATAAAAAAATCCTTCTGTTTAGTACCAAAAGGGTGTAGCTCCAATAGTTAAGTTATTGTGTTACTTAAGAGATGAAGCTGCTTGTCTCATTAATTTGTTATTGAATCCTCAATCTGCTTTTTTTTTTTTAAAGTCACCTCAAGCTTGAATAGTTGGAGCCAAATCCTTTTTTCAACAAACTCTTCAATTTTGTTTGTCTTATTCGAAGAACGCACCTGCAAGTAAATACTTTAACCTTTATGAATCATTCTTAGATTGATAAACTTGCAATGCCAAGCGCAATTTCCAGAAGAGAAGTTTCCGCAACTATTTGCGGCTACCAAATCGCCCGAAATTTTGTTCGCGTAATACGGTCTTAACATACCTCACAGAAAGCACTTCACCGAAATGGATAGTTTAAAAATTCCATTTCGTTACAATAGAGAAATTTTCGGAGAAAAGACCTTTGTTATGAAGCTCGGTTAAGAAATTGGACGGAAGCTTCAACATTTCTTTCAAAGTGATTATTAAACCCTTCCGTCTCGTTCCAGTGATATTTCCGGGCTGGAGAGTTCAAAAGTTATGCGCCAGAAAGATTACAGCATTTCGATTCCTATGCACGGAAATTATTTGTATCCAAATGTCCAAAGCTGTTAATGAATGCATATATTGCACATACGCTTATTTTATACAATATTATTTGAATAAAAAAGGTACTTTTAAGACCGTTTCTTTGAAATAAATACGAGTGTTAACCCTTTGAGGCGCAACCCTTTCCCAATGCTGAAAAAAGGGCAGCCGTTGCGGCACAACCAGTCTGTCGTGAAAAAAGGGTCTCTCGATCTGTGGCACGCGATGAACGTTTCGATCGTCCACCCTCTTGCTGGTCGCTAAGTCGAGCGATGGCAACGACTGCCCTGTTTTCAGCATGGGGCCGTCTATCCAGCTGTTCTCGCATTCTTCCATTTTTCAGCAGACTGTTAACAATAATCGTGACCAATTTTTTGACGGGAAATGACGTGCTAAAAAGTAAAGGATTCTCGTGGAGCTCTGCCACCCGCCACTATTTTTTATAGAAATCCAATTTATTCTTCGTGACTGGCGACAGTCAAAACGTCAGAGTTGGGTGTTCCCAGAGCGGGAACACTGCGCTTTAAAGGGTTCAGGGGATAAAGTGAATATAAAGAAGGCGCATGTTTCCGATCGCACATTACTACGTGATTCTAAACAGTGTGGTTCCTTCTAGTCCCCCCTCCCCCTTACATGTTTTTTTTTCTTATAGTTCTGAAACACCCTGTATGCTAATTTATATTAAAATCAATTTTTATTGGCTTAATAGAAAATCAGCGATTCATATAATAACTGCTTTAATCATGGGTGTAAGGATTAGAGATGAGACGGGCTCAGCCTGAGCCCGAAAGCCCGAGCCCGAGCCCGGGCTCTGTAATTCACAATTGCGTTCGGGCTCGGGCGGGCTCCTAAAAAAATTCTCCTTTATTGAACATACTCCTTGGAACAGATTTTAAAAAGTGATTCACGAGGAAAATAAAAGTACAGTCAACTCCGGTTATAGTGAACCTCTGGGGAAACTCCAATTTCGTCCACTCTGTCCGAAGTTCACTGAAACCCAAGTGTCTTCATGATGGATAGAGATACTGTGTGTGAATCGGGACTAATGGTTTGCGTTCACTATATCCGGGTTCACTATAACCGGAGTTGTGTCTGTACTTAAAAAAAAAAAAGAGCGGCACTGGCGCCTAGAAGGTGCGTTAAGCTCTTTGGATATTTCAGAACGGCGGCTTATATCCATTAGTTAGTCATGAGATCCGACATTATTTGATAAATATATGGATAAATAAAGAATTAGAAAGTGCATTGAGAATTGTCTTTAATTTGCACTTGAGAATTTGTGCAAATGAGAATTGTGCATTTGAGAATTTGTCTTTAATTTGCACAAACGGCAAAATTCATTGTATTCTATCAATGAAGTAATTGGATTATTTTTTTAACCTTTAACTGAAATTTCGGGCTCGGGCTATGACTTAAATAATATTGCTCGGGCTCGGGCGGGCTCGGATAAAAAGTCCTCGGGCTTCAAAAAATGAGCCCGAACTCATCTCTAGTAAGGATCAGCCAGCCATTTCAAACGGAACGGACCGCAATTCATTCTTTCTCCTACCTAGCGAGCGAGATCAATCTTATTTACAAGTGCGTCTCTATATATCACTTCGAACCCATTATAAAACATCTGGCATCTTGACACAAATTGCATGTTCTGGAAAATGCAATCGGAGAAATTGCAGAGAAAGATGAAGGGGGAAGGGGGGGAGTTTTGATAATAGATGGTCAGTTTCTCTCGTCGAAAGTGAATTGGAGGGAGAACGGGCGACCTGCCAGGTTTTTCTTTTCTTTTTTTTCCACCCCTGAATGTTCGACTTAAATTGTCAAAAACAATCAATCTAATTGTGAAAGATGCAAGATGGAAGCAATCGGTACAACGAAATAATCTGCCTGGAGATCTCGGAAAATTAATTCGAGTCGAAATGTGGGCGAAGTTTATTCGATAGGCGAGGAAATGGATGCAGGAGTAAACAAACTTTGTCGTAGTTGAACTTCATCAAACCTTTTCTTAGAGATGCAGCCGCAAGAATTGTGCTGCTTCATAGAGGTGGTTAAAAATTAATACAAGAAGGAAATCCAATGAAATCCGATCTATAATGAGGTTATGGAAAAGATACACGAAGGCTATTTAATGCGTTGATATACCTTGGGCTGGGGGACTTTTTAAGGTGTTCTAACGTGTATTCACGTCAATCGCGCAAAGCTACAGACCGTTACAGCCGCGTGGTCATTCAGAATCATGGGCTTTCAGACAGGTCCATGATTCAGGCCTCGAATATCCAGTCATCTACCACATTCAATGTCTTATACACTCACCCATTGCTGACTCAATGATGTATGAAGACAATAAATTTTTAAATATTTGATTCAGTATTTTCGTAAAAAAAAAATTCTAACTTGTAAAATCAATACAATGCCACTATTATACATTCAAAATAGTCCTGTATACCACATGCATAAAAACATTTTAAAATTGGATCCGAAGGTTTGTTTTTCCTTTTACAATACTTTTGCCTGAATTAAAAAGAAATTCAAGCGGATCTTACAAACGGTGTAAAAGTTATTAGGCTTTTTGTCCTTGACTTGGTAATCTTTTTGCAGTCATGGCGGAAAAAGTTTTATCTTCAAGTCAGAGATCACAGCGCAACTATATTAAAGTAAGGATGATACGCTTTAAAGAATAACTTTCCATAGACCGCAATATATTGGGAATATTTTGAGTGCTCCCGTAGAAAATCTGTAAATGCTACATAGATCATTTTCAATAGGATACAAGGTCCGGTAGATAAGAATAACATATATAAATTTCGTTTAAATCGATGCATATTTACGCGAGTTAGAGAATGGACGGACAGACAAACAGAAATCATAAACACTTTTCAGCCGTCTTGGAAAGTATTAAAAAACCACAGAATAGTATGCTTCAAATACAGCATCACTATTGTGTGTAGTATAGTAATTTTGTCTGTGTATAATCTGCCTGCTATGGCATAAATATTCTGTGTACTAAATACTATCCATAATTTATTTTAACACGCACATGAAATGCAGTTGATGGAACACAGGTAGTAGAGTTCTGATTTAGGAAATGTCTTTCCCTAATACGGTTATAAAACTGGTGCAAGATTACAAGCTCAGAACGTGGTACTACAGAAGTACACTATTTAAAAGAGGGACTAAATTCACTCAGAAAGAACTACATTAGCTCCGAAAGATTTAAAATCGGGACAAACTTGTCCCAGTTTTAAATAATTTGGAACTAATTTAGCTCCGTTAGAGCTAATTTAGTTATTATTTTTTTAACGTGTATGATCCATACGAGAGCGAGAATTTGTTCCAAAACTTGGTTTTCAAATATAATTTTTCATTTCAGCCATTAAGTACTAGAAGACAAAGCCCGTTTTAGAAGCAAATACAACGTTCGCTAGAAAAAAAATTTGATGAAAGTATTTGTACGCGCAATATATTGGATCTCCGTCCACCTAAAATAAATAACTTCCTATTCAATGTTTATTATAGACCCAAATCGAATATCATGCTCTTCTGGAAGCGCGCGGAAATTTTTCGCAGTCGAACGATTTCGTTTTGTGTAGCCCCTCTTATATCGATGCGTCAAGCAGACTATTATTTTAATGAAAAAAAAAATGAAATTGTGTTATCTGAAAAAAACTTTTAAAAGAACTGACTTCCTTCAAAGCTTGTCGACCGTGACTTCAAATAGGACGTCATTCTTACTTGAAATAGCTCATTTCGTCACTCAAATGATTTATTTTTTTTGACTCTTGAAAATAAAATGGGACTGAAAATAGCAAAATATTGCTTTAAGATGAGGGAACCGGTCGATTTTCAGATTTTTAAAACAGCACCGATTGTTTTCTATATTTTTATACATAATTATGAGAATTTACAAGCGGATCGTACAAACGATATGGATTTTATTGCTTTTTTTTCGTACTTCACTTCAATGGTAATCGAATCAGAGTCGCCAGGCCGATAGTTTTTTAAATGGAATATTAATGGGTCATGCTCAAATTTATTACGATTTCCAATTTCTGCGGTTTCAGTACTTGAAAATATCTTTTTACTTTCCGAACATGTACCATGTAAGGAAAGTATTGTAATCATGAAAAAATTCGACTTCGAGATTTTGGTGTTTTTACACGTTTTGAGGGCTTCTGAATCCATTGATGCTATTTTTACGAGATGTATGTATGTATGTGTGTGTGTGTGTGTATGTGTGTATGTGAGTGAACACGATAGCTCCTGAACGGAGCATTCGATTGAGCTCAAATTGGATATATATGTCATAAACCACCGTCGCATGACCGGTATTGATTTTGGTGTGTATAGGACTTATAGTCTTTCTACAGGGCTACGACAAAGATTTCTTTTACATTATGGCCTATGGGGGGGAATTTCTTGAAAGTGCGCTAGCGTTTAAACGGTAGACTCGATTGAGCTCAAATTGGGTATATATGTTATAAACCACCGTTGCAAGACCGGTATTGATTTTGGTGTGTATAGGACTTATAGTTTTTCTACAGGGCTACGACCAAGATTTCTTTTACATGATGGCCTATGGGGGGAATTTCTTGAAAGTGCGCTAGCGTTTAAACGTTAGATTCGATTGAGCTCAAATTGGGTATACATGTTATAAACCACCGTTGCAAGACCGGTATTGATTTGGGTGTGTATAGGACTTATAGTTTTTCTACAGGGCTACGACAAAGATTTCTTTTACATGATGGTCTATGGGGGGAATTTCTTGAAAGTGCGCTAGCGTTTAAACGATACATTCGATTGAGCTCAAATTCGGTATACATGTTATAAACCATCATCCTAAGACCGGTATTGATTTTGGTGTGTATAGGATTTATAGTTCTCCTAAAGGGCTACGACAAAACTTTCTTTTATGTTATGGCATAATGGCCTATGGGGAGGAATTCTTGAAAGTGCGCAAGCGTTTAAACGGTGCTTTCGATTGAGTTTCAATTTGGTATATATGTTTGAATGATTCATCGATTAAAATTTATTTAAGTGCTTGGTAATGATCTTAATCGTAAGTGTTCGGAAAGTCGAATGGAGTCACTCCAGATTTTTTCATAATTGATTTCAAGCTTTTTATCCTTTTAGAGGTCCAACATGTCATTACTTAATTTTTCCAATTTTATGAAACTCAAAGGATAGAATACATAATTTTTTTCATAATAAATTGAATTAGCGAAATTTAATTATTATAAAAATAATTAATCATAATATCGTATTGTTCCAGAACACTGCCTGTTTCCTAGGTTCGTCGTTCTAAAGTCCAGTTGGTGTTTAAAGTTCTAGAAAAGCGTCCACTTGTCAGGATGGAACACAAAATTTATTGCTTCTAGAACATTGTCGAACAATCAGCTGTACAAAATGCTGCTGCCCGTTTGTAACGATTAGTAGCTCGTTTATAACAGTCCACTCAGTGCCGAAGCTCTCTCAAATGTTGTAATTCTCACACAAAATAAAACACTTCCACAGGCAAAATTCAGTGGAAATGTGTTAAGGATATCGCACACAATCCCTCTTAAGACACAGCAATGAAGAATTTACACAGAGCACTTGAAAATCAGCTTCTTAAACAAGCGCGAAAGCACTGCTTCTGTAGCGTTAATACAAAGCGTAACACAGCAAACTCTCTAGACGAGAGCTCAGTTCACACTGACTGAAAAGGGGGAGCCTGCATACTTTTATACTTTACAGCATGCATTCCAGAAAACTTGGAACATCTATTACGAGACCGCGAACAATCGCGTTTTGAATACGTCATTGAGTTATACCTGAATCGTTAGCCTATTATGTGATTATAGTGCATTAAAACCAACTGTAAGGGTCCCCATTGGGAAAATCGTGCCGAATGACCAAATTGTCGCCAGGCTTGGCGACTTTTTGCGAAACATCGCCCAATTGGGCGCCAAAAATACGTCCCAAAACAAAGTTACCGATTTTGATGCATCTAAAAGCAAAATTTAACAATTTGACGCGTAGAATACGAATTTTTTACTATTTTAAACGCCAGAATAGAGGGTTGCCCAGAAAATTCGTAACAGTATATTCACACTTGTGCGGTTTTCAAAGAATATACTGCAGAGAATCTTTCAAAAGAGTTGCGGCAAACTTGAAAGGGGGGGGGGATGTAAAGCACTTAAAAATGAATCAGAATCACTTAGCAATTCGGGATCAGATACCATTATCACTTACCTGCTAATAATCTAAAAAGAAATTTAATAGTGAAGCCTGTAATAAGTATACAGGGTTTCCCATAAATACCTCCCAAACTCTGCACAGCCAAGATTCCTCGTTGGAAGTACATAAAAAATTCTGAAAGAGCTATCTATACCTGTACAGCTCGTTGTTTTCTAGAAAAAAGCAGAAACGTCATTTCCGTTGCACAAAAACAGCCTTTATAGGAACCCTAAACATAGGTTTTATTTATGCATATGCTTTCATAAAATCATGCTCAAAATATCCGCCGTGCATATCGAGGCTTGCATGCGTGCACCCAATTGCTTAAGTTGCATCAATCTGGTAGCCACATAAATACACCAGGATGAAGGGGTTGATTGAATCACTATTTGTTGTAATTAGGACTCGATAGATCAATTCTTTCAAACGTTTTTATTGAAAGAAATCCATAGGTGCGACAGCTAATAATTGCAGTGGCCATAAAACCGAGTCCCCCATATGTAATCCAGTATCCAATTTAATGTTTCTAGTTGCTTACCCTAGCACCGGCGGTGACGTCATATTTTGTTTTTTCCTGGTTTTCTCGAAAACTATGGATCGTAAAGGTACAGTTCTTTGGGCATTTTTTTGTGTACTCCCAAAGAGTAATCTGCCTCTGCAGAGATTGGGCGTAATTTATGGGACACCCTATATATCCCAAACTTTAATAATTGACTTTGTTAATAATAAATTTTAGTCAAATACTTTTTGAAATTGACCCGTTAGTTTTTGACGAACCATGGTCGAAAATTTCAATGTTATTCAAAAGTGGTTATCAAGAGCTAGATGAAGACAACATTTGTGACCTCACATTGTTATGCGATTCTGAGTCCTTATTGCACGCCTGAACGTACTTTAACCCTTTGAGGCGCAACCCTCCCCCAATGCTGAAAAAAGGGCAGCCGTTGCCATCGCTCGACTTAACGACCAGCAAGATGGCGGACGATCGAAACGTTCATCGCGTGCCACAGATCTAGAGACCCTATTTTGCCGCACAGCCAGCTGTCGCCAAAAATGGGTATCTAGATCTGTGGCGCGCGATGAATGTTTCGATCGTCCGCCATCTTGCTGGTCATTAAGTCGAGCGATGGCAACGGCTGCCCTTTTTTCAGCATTGGGCAATCTATCCAGCTGTTCTCGCATTCTTCCATTTTTCAGCAGATGTCTGTGCTGTTAAAAATAATCATGACCATTTTTTTGACGGAAAATGACGTGCTAAAATGTAAAGGATTCTCGTGTAACTATGTCATTCGCCACTATATTTATAGAAATCCAATCTATTCTTCATGACTGGCAACAGTTTGGTGTTCCCACTGACTGACAACAGTTTAGTGTTCCCAGAGCGGGAACACTGCGCGTTAAAGGCTTAATATTTGTCGGAACTCTCATGAAACACCCCGTATATAGACTTTTAATAAAATTCGATATCCTAACATTTTTGTACAGACAAATATGTGTATATTCTTCAATGGATAATTCAGCTTCATCCAAACCGCATTTCATTTAATGCAATGGAAATGTCTTCCTTAAAAAGAAAAAAAAAACTGCCATTTATTATTTTATATGATTCACATAATTCAATACTAGACAACTTTTCAAAGAGCGATGCAAGCTATTTCCCTCTAATATTCCATAAAAGATTTCGCGTTGAAGTACATTTTAAAAATATTTTTTTAGAAAATTGACGTAAAATATTTTTCAGTGTTTATCTTTGTGCTTTCGCCATCCAATTTCCCTTTACCTTATTTTTTTCTCCCGATTTCAATGTAAAGTTTAAATTCCGGGGAGAAAAAAAAAGAGTACAAACAGTGCTGTTTTATTAAATGAAAAAAGAGGTTTTTGTGCATTAATGGAAAAGTTTTTTTAAATAGATTGTTCCTTTATGAAATTAAATTTGTTAAATGGGGGCCACAAATAAATTGCTCCAAAACTGATGTTTTTTATTCATAAATTTGTAATGTTAAAAGATAATTTGTGAGTGGAGTTTTTTTTATTTCATTATATTCAAAGAAACCCACTTATCCCATTCCACGAAACTTACCATAAATTAAAAAAAAAAAAGTTTTTAAATGCACATATTTCAATTGAAGTAATTTTTCGTTCATCCATGCACAATATTTTTATTCAATATCTCTGTGGGATAGAACGCATTTTGCAATATTTAAATACTATATAATAGATATTCAGTAGCTTTGATTCAATGTAAAGCTATAGAATATCTATTACTAGCTGAGTACCCGTTCTTCGCACGGTAGGAAAAGAACATTTTCGTTACACATATAATTCGAATTAAACCCAGTGATGTGGAATCTAAAAAAGTGAAAAATTATTTAAATCATGATGAAACGTTGACGTCATGAGTGCAAATCTGAGATAACTGCAACATGATGGCACAAAAACTATGTCAGTGTCACTGGCAATCAAAAAAGAAGCAACTTCTGTTGGATGACCTTGACCAGGCTTTTTCTCGATGGATCCGGTATCGTGGAGCTGTTTCTATAAGTTGCACACGACGCTAGGCGTTGAATTAAACTCTCTACAAATCAGTCTCCACACATAGGATCTAGGTCAAGGGTGGGGATGTCCTCCGTGGGGTCTTTCTAAGGGGGTCCTAACTCATATTTACGCTACGATTTGGAGGAAACCAGCCATATATGTTTCCTTACAAATGCATGCTGAGAGTACAGTTTTATTTTCCCAACGGGATACAGGAAAACTCCGAACGGTTTGGTCGGCGTACGCGATCTGTTTTGATCCAGAAACCTTCCGTCTCCCATTTCAGAACGCTATGCGCTCGGCCACTGGTCGGACTAAGTCATTGCTAGGGGAATATTATAAGCGCATGGGACCTTTCTTGTATACATGACGATTCTCTGTCTCTACCTAAAAGCATTCTTTTTGCACTCCTTATGCTACGACCTATGTTTGAAAAACAACGTCTTCCAGACATGACTGAAATACCTATTGCTTTCTGTACACAAAAAAATCTGGAGTGACTCCACTCGACTTTCCGAACACTTACGATTAAGATCATGACCAAGCATTTAAATAAATTTTAATCGATGAATAATTCAAACATATATACCAAATTGAAACTCAATCGAATGCACCGTTTAAACGCTTGCGTACTTTCAAGAATTTCTCCCCATATGCCATTATGCCATAATATAAAAGAAATTTTTGCCATAGTCCTGTAGAAAAGCTATAAGTCTTATACACACCAAAATCAATACCGGTCTTAAGATGGTGATTTATAACATATATACCCAATTTCAGCTCAATCGAAGGTACCGTTTAAACGCTAGCGCACTTTCAAGAATTCCCCCCATAGGCCATAATGTAAAAGAAATCTTTGTCGTAGCCCTGTAGAAAAACTATAAGTCCTATACACACCAAAATCAATACCGGTCTTGCGACGGTGGTTTATAACATATATATCCAATTTGAGCTCAATCGAATGCTCTGTTCAGGAGCTATCGTGTTCACTCACATACACACAAACACACATACACACACACACACATATATACATACATCTCGTAAAAATAGCATAAATGGATTCAGAAGCCCTCAAAACGTGTAAAAACACCAAAATCTCGAAGTCGAATTTTTTCATGATTACAATACTTTCCTTATATGGTACATGTTCGGAAAGTAAAAATGAACGATCATCAATAACAAATAAACTCAGTTATTTTTTTAACTATGATAATTGAGAACCTTAGAATTATGATAATTAAAAAAATATTATTTTCTTTGAAATCAATCTTGCTTAAGTAGTTAAATAGATAAATTAACCTAAATAGATTGATTAGATAAATTCACCTTAGTACCTACTCAAATACTAATATATAAAATTCTTGAGAGATTTACCCGAAAGTAAATTACACTACTTTGTTCAATTCAAATAACGCTTCATCAAAGATGTTTTGGTCAAATTGAACGGCATCGCGCTGTAAAGCACGTTTTATTTTTATTTTACTGGCTGGAGAACATCGTTAGATGCATGTGATCTCTTCGAATTATACAATGCGTGACGTCAATTGCCGTCACCGGGAACTCTTCTGGGGAATTTGATTGGTAGATGGAAGCTTATTCTTTCGCTCGTAAAGCAAATTTTATTATCTATTGCATTTTTTTAAGTCGTGCATTAAAATGACACCAGTTTCGCTCGTGAACTTTAACTTATATTACTGAAAGTAAAGTAGTTATTTTCCATGTTTTAAACAGATCTACTTTAATCGGATATAAACACTTTCATATATAGATGGTGAGTCACGTGACTCTTTAAATTGCAAAGATTTGATAATTTGATCACGTGAAATAAAACCGCTTATTACAATTATATACAAATTCGTGTGGTTTAACCTGAAAACCTTATTGCGAAGGCGTAAATATTGTCTTTTTCTTCGACACACGTGCATATTAGTGTCGTACCGCTATGTATTATACATATAAACCTTCCTCTTGAATCACTCTATCTATTGCTGGAAACTGCATTAAAATCCGTTGAGTAGTTTAAGGGGACAGCCTACTTTTAAAATGCCCAAAAAATCGATTTTGAGATTTTTCTCTCATTAAATAGCTTACTTTATTCTAAAAAGATTGATACCAACCATTTTTCTGTATGACATTTATTTGTTGAGATAAAAAGGAAAATGTAAACGCAAGTTGGGCAGCATGCTGTAGAAGCTGCGACTAAGGTTGACACTCAAAGCATAAAAGAGGGAGAATATAAATGTACAGAATTTAATTTAGAAACTCGAAGAGCCAGAAAAATGCTCATCAGTTCTCAGTTTGAGGCAATAAAAGAAAACGAAGGCATTGTGCATGAAAGCGGAAAATTTTAAGTCCAATTTTTATGTTGCAAAGTAAAAATAAATATATATATATATATGGATATAATTATTAAAATAACTTCAAAACATGTACTTTACCAATATTAATGTCTTTATATCCTAAAAATGTATCTTTTGTTAAGGTATGTACATATATTTTCATATTTACAATTGTCGAGCTTTTCTTTAGACTGATGTTTCTTAAGCCATATTAAAACATATTTTGGGTTAATCATATTAAGTACTCCGTAAAATTATTCTTAAATAGTAAATGTTTCATTAGAAAATGTTTTTAACTTTTAAAAATTAAAATTTATGTTCCAAAACAACAATTTGAACTTTAATTGGCGTTTTCTCAAAACACTGTTTTTGAAGTTTGCGCGCATGATATTTTAAAAACTATTTAAGATATCAACTTGAAATTTTTCTCAGGCATTTATTCTAATATAATGAACAAAATGAACTAAAATGAAATGGTTGTGTTTCATAGAAAAAAAGTTATGATTGTAAAACTATCAAAATTTTTATGGTAATTTAAATTTTCAGATTAAATGATTTTTTTAAATTTAAATTATGAAAATAATTAAACCATTTAAGTTCAGATTGTTAATTTGAATGTCTTGTTTAATTTAGAAAAAAATTATGAGGTTCAAAGGAATTCTAATTGAGATATCTTGCGCGAAGTGGGAAAGTACCCTTGAATTTTTTTTTCCAATATTGTGTGGTAAAATATTTTTTTTTAAATTATCACCTTTATAATAAACTAAAATAATATTTTTAATCAATAGAGTAATGTCATAGTAGTTAACTGAAAAAAAAGTTATGTTTCTGCATGCATTCATTATTTTTTAAAAAATTATGAAAGTTGATCTAAAATTTATACATTTTCCCATTCGTAAAAGTAGGCTGTCCCCTTAAAAGATCTAAGCGAACATCGAGCGGAAGCGACTTCATTTTATACTATGTAAAGACAAAGATGATATTATCATGTAATTGTACAAATATTAATGTGTTTGAGTACTGAATAAAGGTGATTGATGCACTTGAAATCCTCATTCACGAATGTTTGTGTTTTATACCGCACATAATCAACCAAATTGTTTTTGTATAAAATGATTCATAAGTGAAAAGCTTAAGTATAGAGTCGGACTTGCTAAAAGGACTATTGATTAAAAAGATATTCTGCTTAATGTTATGTATTTTCAAAGAACCCAATTGTAGAAAAATTAGAACAAATTTTCGTAGCAAATTGATCATTCCATTAAGCAGGATCAAATGCAATTTTAATTCTTTGCATCCCACAAGACTTTTAACTGATGAAATGTAAAGAAGTTTAATCATTTTATTTTTAAAAAATGTGTTACAAAGTACAGATTTAACTTAACTGGACTTGCAGTTTAATCAAACATTTCGTAATTTATCTCATTAGTTTTGTTTTTGTGAATAGAAATTATCAAATTGTATCGGTTTAATCCATTTTTAGATGATTATGGGACATATATCTTTCACAGGAGAGGCATTTATCAGAAACCTAGGTATTCTGTTCGGTGTTTTTCAAACATTGAAAGTAACATTTACACGTTTTTATTGTACTAGCGGTACCCGTGCGAATAATTCGCACTAAATAAGTGTGATATCACTTTGCAAAATTACAAAATCACTTTGGAAAATTACAAAAATTATTTTCAAAATTACAAAAATTATTTATTTTATTTATTCTATACAAGCTGGCTGGATTCTTGTGTAACGAAATCAATCGCAAACAAAACAACAACAAACAAAACTCTTGCACCTCAACATCTATGACGTTTCTCTTCATTACGAAGAAAAACGATAATGGTTGCTAGATTTGGTGCGTCATCGCCGTCATTTGGCATGGGCACCACTTCTGCATTCCACCCATTAATTTACAAAAACAAAAGCAATAACACATTTTTAAGTTGTTGATACCGATAGAGCAAGCAATTCTCTATAAAATGATCTAAAATTTAGGTGGAGTAATTGTGAGGTTTTTTCTAAAAAGGAAGGCAAACATCTTAACCTTAGCGTATTAATATATATAGGCTAGAGTTCTTAAATAGGATTCAACTCAATGAAATTATAGAAGGGCTCCTAATTTTTTTTTTTTTAATCCGAGGAGTTAGGAGTTTTTTATGCAATTAAAAAAATTCTCATAGTCATCATTTTGTTCCTTAAACACTCAATTCAGTTTAGATCGTTTTTAGTAACTGTGGAAGGGACGAAATATTTAAAAACACGATGATTACAGAAATGTTCATACTTCTCGTTTTTGAGGTGTTTTGAGTTCCATTGTTAAAACCACTAACATTAACCCTCTCGTCACCGAATTATGAAAAATCACAGAAAAAAAATCTGATGTGTCCAACACATGACTTCCTTGCACGTCTATTAATTCAAAAATGTTTTTTACGCACTTCCTCTAAACTTATTTGTTTGAAAGAGATAAAATATCTTCTAGCCAAATATTTCGATATCGCCAAGTTGCGTTCAATTTGAAAGATTTCCTTCTGACACTTTATTTGGCGATATTTCAACAAAAGCCGACAAACTTGAGATAGTTTGCGAGATTTTGGGGATAGCCAAAGTAGTCATTGACCACTGACTTTCAATTAATTGAATGCATCCATACACCTTAATGTATTTAAAGTCATGTGGCTCACCCTGTAAATAAATTCCCAGTCGATTGCTGTCAAAAAAGATATTGAAAACAGTTAGATATTATAATATAGTTCTAAATACAAAAGTTCAAAATTCTACGGGTTAAAGTTTTAGAGTTATACAAAATACGAAATAATTTTTCGCGCCAAATTTGGCGATATTTCGACGAAACTCGTCAATGTCGACGACATTTGGCGAGATTTTAAGCATGGACCAACAATGACAGATTATCGCCAAATTTGGCGATATTTCGCCAAAACTCGCCAAGAACAATGACAAATGGCGATACTTTGGGCATGGACCAAATGACTGACTATCGCCAAATTTGGCGACATTTCGGCAAAACTCGCCAAGGTCGAGGACAGACGTCGAGATTTTGGGCATGTACCAAACAATGACTGACTACAATTGTATTATATTGAAGATGTTCATAGACATTAAAGTACATAAATTCTTTTTGGTGGTCCTGTAAAGAAACTCCAGTAGATTGGAACCAAAAATCGAGATGCACAACTAGATGTTACAACAATCTTACATATGAAATTTCATAATAGTTTTTCAGATTTGAGAGTTAAATATGCACACACGTACACCAAAAGTCGCCAAGCTTGGCGACTTTTGGCATAGTTCTTGAGGGAGGCACGTGACCGTGGTCGGACCATTACCTAACTTATGTGGTAGGACGGTATTGTGCTTGAAATGGATGAATGCCCCTAAAATTGCCATTGACCGTAATGTATTGGAAATCTTTTGAGTGTTCCTGTAGCAGAACTGTAAATGATAAAGACACTTTTTTTAATGGAGAAATTCATTTTCTAACTCTTTACAGCATATATCACTCCTGCGTCGTTTGAAATAGCCCAAAACCTCTAAAAAACACTTTGATGAATGTCGGCCCCTAGAGCGTAATGTATTTCGAATCTGTTAGGCCATTCTGTAGATAAACTATCCAGTCGAATGGAACCGAAACGGGAGGTGCGCAAATAGATGTTACAACAATCCTAAATATAAAGTTTCAACATTCTACGCCTAATAGTTTTTGAGATATGCGAGTTTAATGAATTTCGGCCCATTGAGCGTAATGTATTTCGAATATTTTGGGCGGTCCTGTAGATAAACTATCCAGTCGAATGGAACCAATAGGGGAGGTGCACAACTAGATGTTACAACTATCCAAAATATGAAGTTTCGACATTCTACGCCTAATAGTTTTTGCGTTAGGCGAGTTTAATGAATTTCGGCCCATGGAGCGTAATGTATTTCGAATCTTTTGGGCGGTCCTGTACATAAACTATGCACTCGATTGCGACCAAAAGGGGAGGCGCACAACTAGATCATAGAACAATCCTAAATATCAAATCTCAACATTCTACGACCAATAGTTTTTGAGATATGCGAGTTACATACATACGTACAGACGGCATGGAAAAACTGACCACAATAGACTCGCCGCTGGTCAAAATGAGTTGCAGACGCGTTAATAGGATCGTGCATGCTAGCCTACGATGAGATGCATCGAAAAAATTCTTAAAATTAAATTTAGAGGTAGTCAAAATCGGTTTTTTTGTCGAAATTTGGCCCCCAAAATTTTTCGGGATCACATTACTTCCTTATACTACGTGTAAGGAAGTAAAAATGTGTCTAGCATTTAATGCATCTGAAATACTATTACAAATCATGCAAAACTATTTTTTTCTAATGTCAATTCATATTAGATTTTTCTAATATTAACTTCTGCATTTTCGAAGCATTTTGTTATGCTAAAATTAATTTAAATGGATGCACCTATTAGGTAAAGGTTGAGGAATAAGAAAAAAAAACGATACTTATCTTAAAAAGAAAAAAAAAAAGGCTAAAAAGCAGCGTCCATATTTTCTTAATTTTTCTCCTGAAAGAATGAAGCAAACACTGTAAAAAATGATCTAAATGGACTAGTTCTGCAATATAGGCACGATTTAGGAATCTTGTTAAGAGCCTCGTATACTTTCTACATGAATGAATGATATTGATATCACTGAAAGAAAAAAAAAAAAAATCTGATGTGTCCAACACATGACTTCCTTGCACGTCCATTAGATCAAAAATATTTTCGACGCACTTCCTCTAAATTTATTTGTTTGAAAGAGATAAAATATCAATAATAGTAAGGTTTAGCGATTTCTAGCCAAATATTTCGATATCGCCAGGCTGAGTTCAATTTGAAAGATTTCCTTCTGACACTTTATTTGGCGATATTTCACCAAAAGCCGACAAACTTGAGATAGTCAGCGAGATTTTGGGGATAGCCAAAGTAGTCATTGACCACAGACTTTCAATGAATTGAATGCATCTATACACCTCAATGTATTCAAAGTCATTTGGCTCACCATGTAAATAAATTCTCAGTCGATTGCTGTCAAAAAAGATATTGAAAACAGTTAGATATTACAATAGTTCTAAATACAAAGTTAAAAAATCTACGGGTTAAAGTTTTAGAGTTATACAAAATAGGAAATAATTTTTGGCGCCAAATTTGGCGATATTTCTGCAAAACTCGTCAATGTCGACGACATTTGGCGAGATTTTAAGCATAAACCGAACAATGGGAGATTATCGCCAAATTTGGCGATATTTCGCCAAAACTCGCCAAAACGATGACAAATGGCGATACTTTGGGCATCGACCAAATGACTGACTATCGCCAAATTTGGCGATATTTCGCCAAAACTCGCCAAGGTCGAGGACAGACGGCGAGATTTTGGGCATGTACCAAACAATGACTGTCTACAATTGTATTATATTAAAGATGTCCATAGACATTAAAGTACTGAAATTCTTTTCGGTGGTCCTGTAAATAAACTCTCCAGTAGATTGGAACCAAAAATCGAGATGCACAACTAGATGTTACAACATTCTTATATATGAAATTTCATAATAGTTTTTGAGATTTGAGAGTAAAATATGCACACACGTACACCAAAAGTCGCCAAGCTTGACGACTTTTGGCATAGTTCTTGAGGGAGGCACGTGACCGTGGTCGGACCATTACCTAACTTATGTGGTAGGACGGTATTGTGCTGGAAATGGATGAATGCCCCTAAAATTGCTATTGGCCGTAATGTATTGGAAATCTTTTGAGCGTTCCTGTAGCAGAACTATAAATGATAAAGACACTTTTTTTAATGGAGAAATTCATTTTCTAACTCTTTACAGCATATATCACTTCTGAGTCGTTTGATTAGCCCAATACCTCTAAAAAACGCTTTGATGAATTTCGGCCCATAGAGCGTAATGTATTTCGAATCTTTTGGGCGGTCCTGTAGATAAACTATTCAGTCGAATGGAACCGAAAGGGGAGGTGCACAACTAGATGTTACAAGAATCCTAAATATAGAGTTTCAACATTCAACGCCTAACAGTTTTTGAGATATGCGAGTTTAATGAATTTCGGCCCATTGAGTGTAATGTATTTCGAATGTTTTGGGTAGTCCTGTAGATAAACTATCCAGTCGAATGGAACCAAAAGGGGAGGTGCACAACTAGATGTTACAACTATCCAAAATATGTAGTTTCGACATTCTACGCCTAATAGCTTTTGAGTTAGGCGAGTTTAATGAATTTCGGCCCATAGAGCGTAATGTATTTCGAATCTTTTGGGCGGTCCTGTACATAAACTATCCATTCGATTGCTACCAAAAGGGGAGGTGCACAACTAGATCATAGAACAATCCTAAATATCAAATCTCAACATTCTACGACCAATAGTTTTTTGAGATATGCGAGTTACATACATACGTACGTACGTACGTACAGACGGCATGGAAAAACTGGCCACAGTAGACTCGCCACTGGTCAAAATGAGTTGCAGACGCGTTAATATGATCGTGCATGCTAGCCTACGATGAGATGCATCGAAAAAAGTTTTTAAATTAAATTTAGAGGTAGTCAAAATCGGTTTTTATGTCGAAATTTGGCCCCCAAAATTTTTCGGGATCACATTACTTCCTTATACTACGTACAAGGAAGTAAAAACTAAATTCAATTGTTTTCTCTCTAAATAAAGCTATTTGAAGTAGGAGCCTCCTATGAGGTTCAGGGTGACGAGAGGGTTAAAAAAAATTTGGCAGCACACATGTCAGTATTGTAATCGCGAAAACTTACTTTGGCAATTTTCTGCCTCACGCTAGAGTGTACGTATGTAATCATGCACGTGTGTTCTACTTTGATTGACTGTAAATCCATTTTGACATCTTCTTTAGGTACAAATTAGAGTATTACAATCCAAATGTAGACTTTATATTAAATAAAATATATAATTGTTAGAACTAAGAAATGCAATTTCATAAAGCAGAACTCATAACAAATTCAGATTTTTTTTTCATTGCATTGATAAAATTGTCGGAGGAGAGCCCATTGTTTATGAGACTTCTAAGAAATTAGACGCACCACTTAAACACGGCTTCCAAAGTGATTATAAATAGATAAATAAAGATTCTGAACAGTTTTCGTGCATCCTACCCCCCCTAAAAGTCTTTTCTTCTAATTTCGAACCATCCTGTATAAATCAACTCCTATTCTGTAGAAGAAAACTATGTATATTTCAGCGAAAAATTATCTTAATAATTCATAATGTATACTTTAACGTGAAAGAGTCATCCCCCTTTGACAACAAGCGGGATAATGAATGGGGTTTTAATACCTTCATGTTATAAGATGTTTTCTCCCCGAAGCACTTTCTCGGAAGCGTCCACCTCCTGGAATGACACCCGCTTTATTACCTGTGAAAGTTTGAGCGTCTGGTGACAGCTTGAGGCAGGGTGTATATACACACAGAGAATCAAGGCATTGCCAAGAGCCTGTTTCGTGGAGTGGAAAATGCGACTTATAAATGCATATCTCTTTAAAGACACATTTATGTTTGAAATAAACTGCCATGAAAGCACTCTCAATTTTTCCTAACAACAACTGAGCATTCTGTATATGTTTTTTAGAAGTGTAATTCTGTTAGTTCAATTTTCGGACCAAAATGAACGGTGTCTCTCTATTCTAAAAAAAAAAAAAAAAGTAAAGGCTGCTGGCGCTGTCAAAGCTTGTTGGCCTATCTCCTCCTAAACCGTGGGGATTTGAGTTTCGACTAAGGTGCCCACAGATTCGAAAAATTCCGAGGAACCTGCTAAGCTCACTTATATTTCGAAAATCGAATTATTTTAGAAGATATTAACAAAAATCTGAAAAAATAAACAGAATGGTTGCCAGATTTGGCATAAAATCATTCATTCCTTTGCAACAAAGCGTTTCCAAGTATCTAGAATCCCGTGAAATTTACAAACATGAGTTAGAATGACGCCCATTTTACGCCAAATTAAAAAGCATATGAAATAAGTAACTCAAAATGTGTTACACAAAGTTGACATTTTTCAAATAGTAAGTTCGCTTAGACAACAGGAGTTTAGAATTACCGATTATTCGTTTTTCGAAAACAGAATAACTAATATCTTGAAAATGAAAAATAATTAAAATGCAGATTATTTTAAAGCCGGTTCTCGTCCAGCTGGATTATTGGCTACCAGTAGAAATATTGGGCGGCGTTAACTATGCCATTATAGCAGCTATAGTACACTATGGATATTTGCTAGCGCGACGAGATGGTATAATTCTTGGTGCTAAGTACGCCAATCTGCAAACGATTATGTAAATGAAAATATGGATAACGGTTTTCCGGTAACCTCAAATGAACAGTCATTATAGGTTGTGAGCATGTGTAAATCGCCCAATAATGAAAAGTCGCCATGGGTGGCAAGCTATCCTACCTGTTCCGTAGTTTTTATCAAAGAAAAAATATGAATTACTGTTTCCTTAGAGCTAATTATTAACTATACGTATACGCAAGTCGCCAAATTATGAAAATTCTCCATAATTGGCTAATACGCAAGTTGTCCCATGGGTTTCACATAATTACAAACAGTGCGAGGTTTAAATTTTTATGTTCCAAGCAACATGCAAGAACCAAGCACTGCGTAGCTCGGTAACATTCTATCGTATATGACGTTTGGGTTTTGTTTGTTGAAATTATGTCTTTTTTACGAAGCCTTTTTAGGGGCCGAATGCCTCATACGAAATTCGAGCGTAGCGAGTCAAGGGGCTTTGGCCCGTAGTATTTGGAAAAAAATCGTGTGGATTCGGTACAAAGGTGCTAAGAGATTTATTATGCCGATCACTTCAAAACTTTTACAACCTCTATTTAATACTTCTCTTTGTTCATTAACATTTATAGTCACTTATGTCTCTATATACAAACTTTACTATAGACAGAAATAAGGGATAAACCTTTATCAGTATCAAAACTTTTAGAAAAGATATCTTAACCAAAAATTTCGCAGCGCCGTTCCATGTTAAGAAAAAAAAAATCTTGATGAAAGTTTAACAAAAGACATAAGGAAATAAGCCTGAATATTTTTCAGGTCCCTTGTGCTATTAGTTTATTTTAATTTATATACCTCAGACGTGAAGTAGATTTTGCTTCTTCGACAAATATCCTCAATTTGTGTTTGAAATTTGAAAAAAAAATATATATATAACCAATACTATCAGTCAAATCTTCTAATGCTAATCTATTAAATCTTCTCCTAAAGAATTTTCTAGTACCTACTTTTTCGATTCTTTACATTGCCTTACCATACAGTATTTAAAAATGAATATTTACACACTCTTGCATTTTATATTTACTTAAACTGTCGAGAAATCTAATTAATAAACCCTTGTTTATCTTTGCATTCCTGTTACTTAGGTAGTTTGATATATTTTTGGTCTCGCATAATAAAACGCGGATTAAAAATGATGACACTTTTTCTTATCGTGTCTCTCTCAGTTGACATTTCAAAGACGAAATTTTGAAAGCACTCTTCAAGCTTTCGGAATTTTAACAGTATAATGATAAATAAATAGAATAAAATAAAAGTATAGGAAAATTTTAGGACAATAGAATTTATCATAATTAGCTTACGCTACCAAATTAATTTGGACATTTTAAAGAGATAACAGAGTTAATTTTGTAGAAAGTTTGGTTATTTAAAACTAGTTTAAATGTTAGAGTAAAAAAAAAAGTGTATGAATAGTTCACTATTTTTTAAAAATTAAATTTGCGTACTGCATACAAAGTTTTCGGCTGTTGTACCTACCGTTATTAAAACTTTAAATAACTTCAAAACATAGATAAAGTGCATGCGAGTGTGAATGCTTGGTAAAAATTAAAGTGAATTTTTAATTTTTCCCCTTTAAAACTCACCACTTTATTATAACTTTCCAAAATTAAAAAGCTTTTTCATTTACATGGGTGTATAACTACATGGGGGAAAGGGGGAGGGGGAGGTGTATAATAACTAATTGCTCCCTTGCCTTCTAAATGTGTAGAAATAAAAAGTGATTTTCTAAATAAAGAAATTTCACTGAATTTATGTATAAGTTATTTTATTTTGAAATTTGTCCGAAAGTTATTACAAAATTAACTCTCACAAAAGAAACAAATGGAAAGTATGCGTATTAAATAAATACTTAGAGATAGTACGTAGAGAGTTAACTTCAGTTACAGAATCATTGAAAGTACCAAAATCTTTCTTACGCTTTAGCCAACTGACGTTATAAGCGAGGTTTCGCCCTATATGTGCAAATCATTGAACATTGCGGGATATTTTGATGTTATAAGAGAATTATTACTACAAACGAGGTCACTATAACAGAGTTTAACTGTAGTCGTAAACTGAAGTATTAGGCGCACCTCTGCTTCATTTTGACAGTCGACTTGATAGGGTTAACACTGCTTTCAATATTTAACGGCTAATTGCTTTTAGAGTTATGCGAGGCATGTATGTGCCAGTCGTCCAGCCCAAACTCGTATAAATGGATCATAATATGTACTCATCTATCTAGGAATTACGGATTAACTGTTAAAATCAACACGATTTTTAAAATAACGCAGGTATTAGAAAGGCTCTTTTACAGTGGTTTGAAACATATAGAGCACTGAAAAAAAAAATAAATAAACGACTAAACACTTAAATTTCAGATATTTTTGGAATATTGAGAAATAGATAGGACCAGAGCTGCCATTGTAAAAATTTAAATTCTGTTTCAAAATGTTGATGACCCATTGAGACAAAAAGAGCTGTTTAAGGTGATCAGTTCAAGAGCTACTCTAACACTAAAATATTAGGTTGTAACGAAAGTTTCCCGCCACCACAAATACCGCCTGCAAACAGTTCACGTTGGTGTGTTTGCTCATATTTTGTCAAACGATATTTGTCATTTGAAAGAAAGATACTTACTTTAGAACACTGTGTTCTTAAAAAATATCGTTATCATTAAGTACAAGGTGTCTGAAATGGAACTATCACGTTACTGGATTAGAACTGTCATTTACTTCCAGTTCTGTTGCAAAAAGTGCTACAGAATGTCAAAGAATTATGTGTGTAATTTAGATTCTGATGTTGTATCCTATGGCAGTGTGAAGGTTTGGTACTGAAAGTTAAAAAACAGGGTCTATGACATTCAAGGAGCAAAGCTATCTGGCCGGCCTACTAATGCTGAGGAGGGCCACCTGCGAGAACTTGTGGAAGAAGATCAGTATTTAACCACTTGAGAGTTAGCTAAAGAGATAAACATTAATGTCATGCCCATTAGCCATGCTACGCATCACATAAACTTCATGTACAAGTTCAATCGCTGGGTGCTGCATGAGCTGACTCAAGCAGATTTGGCGGAGAACTTTCGTTACAACCTAATATAATTGTTTGAGTCTTGTTTAAGTATACGAGACAATTTCCAACACTGTTGGGCTGTTACAATTTTATTTTCAAGGTAAAACAGGAACAAAGTTTCTTAAGAGGAGGCACAAAGTTTCTTAATCCTATGATAATTCTATTTTCAAATTTTTTACATTATTCTTCCTTACAGTAAATGTTGCGAGTGTTCGACACCATTTTGTATGTAAGCATGAGTACGTCAAACCAAGTTTTTGAAGCACTTCGCAACATTGTTGGTGTTATGGACGAGATTTTTTCAGCTGTGATGTGTTTTTAATTGATTGATGTTTGCAGACACATCTGAAAACCCACCCTAAAATCCTCCGATCCTCCAAAATTTGCTTCGAAAGAAGCAGACAATTTACTTAAAGCTTTTGCGCAGAATCGGATTAAAAATTACTGATGACATTCACGCGAATTTATGTTTAAAAAACAAGTTTTTTCATTTAGAAAGTGAAAAAAAAGAAGATACTCACACATTAAATAATAGACCTATTACATAAGTCAAGATGCTGAAAGTCTTTTTACATATTATTACAGAAGTGGATAACATAAAAAACCATATTTTAAATTGATCACTCTGTAGAAAACATTTGCTTAAGTAAAATGACATGTTACTCATACCCGCTCATATGTCTTTAAAGCCTATAACCTCTACATTTTACTTCGAATTAATTTATTTATTTACTTTTTAATTATTTCATTATTAAGTATTTTACTTTTGGAGGGGAAAGTACTTTACAGCTACAACAGTGCAGTTGACAGTGAAGATGCGATACTAATTAGACTTCTGCCGTTTTGAGCGTTCAGGCCGATGCGGAGGAGCAACGTTTTGACGTCACTACAGGGGGTATAGTGACATTCTTCTGGAGAATTTTACCACTTTTCAATGACCAGTCGGGATCACCAAAAGATTTATGCATTAAACCGCAAACCTCGCCGCCCACACAATGGAGAGAGCAACGAAGGGAAGATTTTTTCCTGCTCAGTTTTCCCGTCGTCCCGTCGAATACAACAAATAAAGCATCATCAAGAATCTTTCCCTTTCAATGAAGTTATGTGGGAAGTCAATTATACAAATGTACTCTTTTAAGTTATTATTTAAAATCCAGTTTTTGTCTCTTTTATGTCGGCAAATTTTTAAATAATTTGAGGAGGAATATAGAAATATAATTATTCATTAATTCAATGACAATTCTCTATTAAGAAATTACCTCCTTTTTTTCTTTTTCATCTTTAGAAAGAAAAAGGGGCAAGAAGGCCTTAATAGGATACACCTATTTCAGCCATGAACGCTTAATTTTAGAGAAAACAACAAGGCACCGGGTGCCATATGTGAAACAATCACTTTAATGATTCCTCCAAGTCTATAAAATACTAGCAAAGACAAACATCGGTTTTTGAGAGTAATTACACATAGACAGCAACGATATAATTGAGGCCAATGCGTATTGATGTCATTACTAATCCCATTACTGTCAAAATTGATTGAAATTGAATCCTTAAATTTGCGTAACCGTTTGCTTATTATAGAAAATTAACTAAAAATAGTTAATAGAGATTTGACCAGGAAAAGAAATATTGTAAGTGAGAGTTGGTTGTACTAAGAAATAATTTAAATGTTTAATTTTTTTACCTCTATTTGAAATTTTTAGTTAATTCCCAGTGTACAACATATAGAACTGAAATGAAAAAGTGATTTTCTAGTAAAACACTCGTTTTTTTATTACTCCCCCCCCAACCACTAATATCATTGCAAATATTTATTTTAGACCCCCAAAAAAATCGAGCTTTGCAGGTTTAAAATAAATGAACTTTTCAAGGAAAAATATCTAAAAATTCACATTCAATTTTACCACGCTTTCTTACGTGTACTAACTTATCTATCTTTGGAAGTTATTTAAAATTTAAACGACTGTGTGTATAACAGCCTAAGAACTTTGTATACATCAGCTAAATTGAATTTAAAAAGAGTAAATTCTTGAGACATGTTTGTTGTTGTTGTTGTTGCTAATGCCCTCTGGCAACAGCGTTGCGGTGACAGATCCCCCTCTATAGGCGGGCGATGGGCCGAAGGAGCGGCTTCCATTTCAATGAGCCCCAGTGGGAGGAAGTCCGTCTTAGCTCGGGGTCCCGTCATTTTGAACCCATTCCAGAGGAGGGACCCACCCCCTGAAATCGGCATCCCCAGAGGTATCGTTTAACAACTTGGAGGACTTTGGAGCCACGACGGATTTTACGTGCACCCGCTCCCATGAGCGTACACGGTTCCACAGCGGACGGGCCGAGAGGGGGAAGTCCCTCCCAAGCACTGGCCAAGCCAGATGCTGCTTCACTTGCCGTGTTCTTATGGGAACGGAGTTGAGCGCCCAGTCCACTGCGGGACTGACACATGTTTTTTTTTTATACTAACAGTTAATTTAGGCTTAAACTGACAAGCTTTCTGCGAAAATAACTGTACTATCTCTTTAAATGTCCAAATGAATTACTTTGGAGCATAAGCTAATTATCAAAAATTCTGTTATCCTGAAATTTGCTGGCTACACCTATAGTATTTATTTATTATTATACTACTGAAAGCTTGAAAATTGCGTTCAAATTTCCGTCTTAGAAATGTCAACTGAGAGAGACACGATAAGGAACAGTGTCTCCGTTTTTAATCCACGTGCTATTATGTGGGACCCAAAATATATCAAACTAGCTAAATATAACAGAAAAGCAAAAATGAACAAGAGTTTATTAACCATTAAATGCATAGCGATGCATATATGCATCGTATTTTTCAGTGCCGGATTAGAGTAGAAGCCAAATTTCTTACGTCAGTTTCATATATAAAATAGCTTTTTTTTAATAATAAATGATTCATATGGATTCATTCATATAGAATGATTTACATCATTCATATCGTGAGTAATAAAAGTTTCACATAATTCTTTCAAACTGTTTGTCGTTGGAGAAATGAATTAGTTATTCATAAAACTGATATAAGAAATTTAACTTATACTCGTGGCTATCGTGCGAACGAGAAAATAATTCATACATTTAAGGGTTAACCCATTTATGCCTAGCGTCCCTTTTTTGGGACGGCATTTTCGCTATTAGTCGAAAACGTTATTTATTTTTCCTAGCCTTTATTCATGAGTATTGAGCCTCAACTCTACAAAATATTTTAACATGACCAAGTAGGATGTTGATATTTCAATTTTTATGCATAATGATTTTAAAAGAAATCATCCCCTGTTCAAGAAGTTGACATCAGAAATTGATCTATTATTTCTGTTATCAATAAAAATCGAAGAAAGTCGCAAAAATATCCAGGCACAAATGGGTTAATTAGATTTCTACTCACTTTAAATAATTATAAAATGCATAGACGGTTAAATATTTATTGCTAAATACTGCATGTGATTGATTTTGTATGATTGCTCGAGGGGTATCTGCCTAAGATGAGGGATGCCTTGGTAGGAGGACTTTCTAAAGGGTTCTAACGCGTATTCACGTTACAACTGGAGAAAAACCTACCAAAAAAACTGCATGTGAAGGCAAAGAAAAGAGTACATAAAGTAGGTACAGGAAAATTCTTCACTGGATGACTTAACAGATGGTAGAAGAGTTGATAGGGAGTTCTGTTGTATTTATTTCATTTAATATCAAAAAGCGCGTATTTTGAAGAAAAAAGAACGTCTTTTAAGGGGACACGCAGCACAAATTACGAAAATTAATTGCGCCAAGAACTCGAAAAAATTCAGGATGATTATAAATGAACTGCGTTACATACTGGAATAAGCCGCCCAGGTGGTGTAGTGGCTAGAGAACCATTCTATCACGCCGTGGGTCCGGGTTCGAATCCCGGCTTGGGCATGGATGTTAACTTGTCCGTCCCTTCATAGGGGGTAGTGCTGTCCGCCCACTGGGTGCTCCCATAATAAAATGGACAGTAACTAGGGCCGTCGATGGCAAAGGCTTGTGGCCAGTGCCTGCCCATTAGAAAAAAAAAAAAAAAACATACTGGAATAAATGAGAAAATGTGCCTTTTGTGAAACTTTCGAGGAGGTGGAAAAAAAAAAACCTCAAACAGAACGGCACTGAAAAATGTTTCAAACAGTGACAAATTCTGCAAAATGTTTGATTTGCAGAGATTTTGTCTAAAGCTTCGTAATTCATGCGGGTTTACGTACTTCATATATGTATAATACAGACTTGAAAGAGACATTCCAAACATTTTGAGGTGCTTGGCATAATTTGTCTTTTCGCATTTTTGTACCAAAATCACATGGTTTTTCGCCAAATACACCGTTCATTTTGGTCCAAAATTTGAAAAAAAAAACGGGATGGTACTTTTAGAAATATATTTTTAAAAAGTCAATTTTTCGTGATGAAAAAAGTATGCGACTTTCTAGGCAGTTTTATTCAAAGTCTTTAAACAGTTAATATGCATTTATAAGCCACCTATTCAACCCCACAAAATAACATCTTAACGAGGCCACGATTCTGTGTACATACACTTTGCTTCAAGCTGTCACCTAACGGTAAAACTTTCATAGGTAATAAAGCGGGTGTCATTCCAGGAGGCGGAAGCCTCCAAGAAAATTCTTCTTGGAGAAAACATCCGCGAACATGAGGGTATTAAAACCCCATTCATTATCCCACTTCTTGTCAAAAGGGCCGACTCTAGCATGTTAAAGGGTTCATTATGAATTACGAAGGTAATTTTCTGCTGAAATAATGCTTGTTTTGTTTTACAGAATAAGAGGTCATTTATGTACAATGTTGTTGTTATGAGTTTCAGCTTATAGAGTCACATTTTTCTTTAACCCTTTAACGCGCTGTGTTCCCGCTCTAGGAACACCAAACTCGGACGTTTTGACTGTTGCCAGTCACGAAGAATAAACTGGATTTCTATCAAAATAGTGGCGGGTGACATAGCTCCACGAGAATCCTTTACTTTTCAGCACGTCATTTCCCGTCAAAAAATGGTCACGATTATTTTTAAGAGCACTGACATCTGCTGAAAAATGGAAGAAGGCGAGAACAACTGGATAGATTGCCCCATGCTGAAAAAAGGGGAGCCGTTGCCATCGCTCGACTGAACGACCAGCAAGAGGGCGGACGATCGAAGCGTTCATCGCGTGCCACAGATCTAGAGATCCTTTTTGGACGCAGGTAACGTTTGACGTTTTTGACGATGGCTGTGCGGCACAGCCAGCTGCGTCAAAAAAGGGTCTCTAGGTGTGTGGCACGAAATAAACGTTTCGATCGTCCGCCCTCTTGCTGGTATTTAAGTGGAGCGATGGCAACGGCTGCCCTTTTTTCAGCATTGGGAAAGGATTGCGCCTCAAAGGGTTAATGTGATGTAACTATTGTATTTTTGATTTAATATTGCTCCGGCATTTTATTCTAATAGATTCTTATTCCTACCTAATGAAGTGGCCAAATGGATTCTATCAAAATATATCGCACGTACTGAAGTACGTATGTATAAGTATTATGTAACGTGAAGCAGAAAATTGTCAAAAGTTTAGGCATTGTCAAGATCAATTTTTTCGTCGAAATATCAAAATGTTATGCGATCCCAATACCGTCTGGTTAGTATGAGGAAGTAATGTGATCTCGAAAAATTTCGGTATCCAGATTTTGGCGAAAAAATCGATTTTCACTTATTCTAAATTGACTTTTAAGAGTGTTTTCTAGACATATCATCCTACACATGCATATATGTTCATATAAATGCATGCACAATCCATTTTGAACAGTTTTTCCCTGATGTTTGTACGTACGTACGTAAGTAACTCGCATATCTCTAAAACTATTAGTCGTAGAATGATCACATTTTATGTTTAGGATTGTTGTAACATGTAGTTGTGCACCTCCCTTTTTGGCTCCAATGGACTGGATAGTTTATTCACAGTTCCACCCAAAAGATTTTCGACACATTACACTCTATGGGCAGAAATTTATTAAAGCGTATTTTAGAGATGTTAGTCTATTTAAAACGACTCAGAATTGATATATTTTGTTAAGGGTTGCAAAATGAATGTCTCCATCGAAAACAGTGTCTTTATAATTTATAGTTCTTCTACAGGTACATTAAAAAATTTCCAACACACGGTCAATGTCAGCTTTGGAGACTTTATCCATTTCAAAAAACAATACCATTCTTCCATACATATAGGTAATGGTCCGAAAATTGTCACTTGCCTCCCTCAAAAATTGCGCCAAAAATTGCCAAGCTTGGCGACTTTTGGAATATACTTGGCGACATATCGCCAAATTTGGAACGAAAAATGATTACATATTTCGTATAACTCTAAAACCG
This sequence comes from Cheiracanthium punctorium, assembly GCA_038373885.1. Lineage (NCBI taxonomy): Eukaryota > Metazoa > Arthropoda > Arachnida > Araneae > Cheiracanthiidae > Cheiracanthium > Cheiracanthium punctorium. Next base: position 88,616 of record JAWZYV010012727.1, on the reverse strand, counting down.
TAGAATGCTGAGATTTTGTATTTAGATGTATTGTAACATAAAATTATGCAACTCCTTTTTTGATGCAGTTGACTTGGTAATTCATATAAAGGGTCAACCAAAAGACTTAAAATACATTAAGGTGTATGGATATATTCAACTCATTGAAAGTTTGCAATCAGTTACTATTTTGGCTATCCCCAACATCTCGCAAAATATCTCAAGGCTGTCGGCTTTTGGCGAAATAGCGCCGGAGGATTAGCTAGACGCAAACCTTTCAAACTGAACCCAGCTTGGCGATATCTAAAATATTTACCAAGAAATTGCTAAACCTTAGTATTATTGCAGTATTACATCGCTTTCAAACAAAATAAGTTTAGACAAAGTGCACGGATATCAAAAAATATTTATGATTTAATAGACGTACAAAGAAGTCATGGGGTGTCCATATCAGATTTTTTACGAATAAGCCTTATTAGGGGCCAAATGCCTCATAAGAAAAGCGAGCGTAGCGAGTTTACAAGGCCGAGGCCACTAGTTCTGCAAGAAATAGATAAACGTCTAAACTGCGATAGTCCGTAATATGATCAAATTAATTCGAGTGATCCTGTAAAAAAAAACTTATAAATGCTACTTGGAAGTATACAGCATTTGTGAAAGCTTCCGTACTGAATGGACTGTTTTAACCCTTTGAGGCGCAACCCTTTCCCAATGCTGAAAAAAGGGCAGCCGTTGCCATCGCTCTACTTAACTACCAGCAAGAGGGCGGACGATCGAAACGTTCATCGCGTGCCACAGATTTAGAGACCCCTTTTTTGACGACAGCTGGCTGTGCCCGCACACAGCCAGCTGTCGTCAAAAAAAGGGTCTCTAGATCTGTGGCACGCGATGAGTGTTTCGATCGTCCGCCCTCTTGCTGGTAGTTAAGTAGAGCGATGACAACGGCTCCCCTTTTTTCAGCATTGGGCCATCTATCCAGGTGTTCTCGCATTCTTTCATTTTTCAGCAGATGTCAGTGCTGTTTAAAAAATAATCGTGACCATTTTTTTACGGGGGAAATGACGTTCTAAAAAGTAAAGGATTCTCGTGGAGATATGTCACCCGCAACTATTTTTATAGAAATCAAACCTATTCTTCGCGACTGGCAACAGTCAAAAACGTCAGAGTTTGGTGTTCCCAGAGCGGGATCACTGCGCGTTAAAGGGTTAAACGAGCTATTGGCTGTTAATGCCAGTGAATTTTGTAAAGCTGATTGTTCGACAAAGTTCTAGAATCCATAAAGTTGTGTTCTATCCGGACAAGCGGACACTTTTCTGTAACTTTCTACATCTACTGGACTTTCGAACGACGAACCCAGGAAGCAAGCAGAGATTTCTGCAACATTATTAATTCAATCCTTCAGAGCTGAACATACTTTCTCTGTTTTCAAAAATATAGAACTACGAAGTTTGTCTTGGTGTAGAGAAGATAATGTCACCAAATACTGACTGACACACTTTTAGCTCTGTTTTCGTAATATGTATTTTAATGATGTATTTCTTTAACTCGAAATAATTAAGGAATGTACAGTGAATAAAAATTACATAATTAATCCTATTCAACCAGCATTTTTCTAATTATTTTTTGTAACTAAATTAAGGAACTACCGTTTTAAAGCACAGACTATCATCAGCTTCTACCCACTAACTGGACTACTATGGGAGATTTTCAGGGTTATAATTTCATTCATCTGAATATCTTGGCCATTTTATAAACTCAAGAGAAAACAATAAAAAGATACATTTGTTATTTGTAATGTAAGGAACACCGATATCTAACAGGAAACCTAGTTTTTTCATAGAATGCCTGCCCTGTAAAAGAAAATATGTCCCATGATTCTCTAAAAACGGAGTAAAGTGATTGAATTGAATAATTTGAATTTACAAAAACAAAACAAGTCTGATGAATTACGAAATGTTTGATTAAACTCAAGTCAACTAACTTAAATCTATTACTTTTTAAGACTTCTTTTTAAATTTAATGATTAAATTTCTTTATATTTCATTAGTCTATCTTCATGCAGAAAAAGAAAAATTAAAATGCAGCCCTCTTAATGTTATAGCAATGGTATAGCAATATCTCGCTTATTAAAATAATCGTACGAAAAAATATTCTAATAAGAGGGTTGCTGCATAATCCGGGACTACATTGACAATTTACTATGAAATGAAATGTAATATGGTTTTACGGCCGATTATCTACGCGAGGGATGTAGAACCTGGGAGGGGGGGAGGGGGAGGGTTGCCTCCGTGTGGGACTTTCTAAGGTATTAACTCGTATTAATGCGAAGTTTCGATGACAAGTTACTATGATTCGGCACATTGATAACTTATTACATGAAGTGGGATATTTTTAACCGATGAGGCATTAACCAGACACAACGGTGCTTAAGTTTTCGAAATCAGATTTTCTGTATAAAAATAATTTGGTTAATTATGTGCAATAAATTACATAATTCGAGATTTTTAGTTTTAACAAACACTTTTTTTTATTCAGTACCCAAATACTTCAATATTTGTTCAATTATATTCTTCACTATTAAGCTATTACACACTCTTTTTATTATATAGTACTTAAATTTTACAAAATGCGCTCTGTTCTGGAAAGAAACTGGTAAAATATACTGTATGTATAAACAAAATATTACTATTCTTTATAATTAAAATATTTTCTGTTTTATTTAAGTTTATAATTTATCTTAAATTTTATGGAAAACTCTAAGTAGTGAAGTGGGTTTTTTCGAATAGAATCAGATAAAAAAACTCAGCTTAAAAAATATTTTTAGACAATGAAAACTTTTGTGTGGAAAACATCAATTATGGAGCAATTTATTTGCATGTGGCCGACATTTGACAAATTTAATTTCATAAAGAAACAACCTATTCAAAAAAACTTTCCATTAAAGCACAAAACCTCTTTTTTTTACTTAATGAAACAGCACTGTTTGTACTCATTTTTCTCTCTCTTGGAATTTAAGCTTTATATTGAAATCGGGAGAAAAAATAAGATAAAAGGAAATTGAATGGCGAAAGCACAAAGATAAATATTGAAAAATATTTTACATGAGTTTTTCTAAAAATATTTTTGAAAATGTATTTCAACGCGAAATCTTTTATGGAATATTAGAGGGAAATAGCTTGCATCGCTTTTTGAAAAGCGGTCTAGTATTGAATTAAGCGAATCATTTAAAATAATAAATGGCAGGTTTTTTTAAAAAAAGAAGGAAGAAAATTCCGTCGCATTAAATTGAATGCTGCTTGAATGAAGCCAACTATGCATTGAAGGATATACAGAAATTTGTATGAAGAGTACGGGATATCCGGTTTTATTATCAAATTATGTGTAGTACCTACCTCAGCTATGAAAACAAATACGATTACTATTAATTTAAATTTTTACACAAATCTTGAAACTTGTATAAAAAAAAAACTGTTAAATATTCTAACTTTCCAATTTCACAAAATTGTAATGATTAAGTAATGACGTTTATAACGTGTTGATTTTAATTTATTATAATTCTAAGTAGACTTTAGCCTTCCAGTTTTACCAAATCCTTTATTTACCAAATTAAGAATTGCCAAAAATTTTAACTTGAATCTATTTTTTTTCTCTTGTTATAGTTAGGCAATGAATGATCAATACTGATTAATGTAATAAAAAAGAAAATGACGAGAAAATTAACAATCATAAGCTATACGTTGGATGACTGGTTTTATAAAAAGATGAACGAGTTTTTTCAAAAGAGTATGGGACCCACCCATCTGAAGGAGTGAAGTAATACTTGGATGGACACACTTTTAGAAAATCTAACCCTTTAATCATAAAACAGACGTCGGAAAATTCACGAATGCACTTTTTTGGGGGAGGAGGGCGCTCGACATGATCAGAAACTGACTGGAAAGCAATCTACTCTAATAGAACATGCAATCGTGATGTAAGATGATTAAGTGAAGTATTTGGTAGTGTTTTTACAAAGAAATGGTTATAATGAATAGATTTTTCTTTTTTCTTACAATTTTAATTTAACGGTACTTATAAGTACCGTCGGTAGATAAAAGGTTAAAACAGTATTCTTGTAACTGTATGTAATTTTGTGTTTTACCAACTATGGATCTTCATTCTAAATAAATGAAATACAAATATACTATTTTATGCTTTTATAAATTCAGATGAGGCTATGTCGATAAAAACATAGACCACATTTTAAAATAATTTCATGTATATTATGTAGAAAGTTATGTGTTAAGTCTTTTCAACGGTTCTGGTACTGTTCCATGGGTGATTAAAACTTTTAGAAATACTAAAACACTTAAAAATGGATGACTTAAGATCTCGTTGGTCATTTTAATAAAACTAAACGTTCACCCAACAGCCTGTGTGCGGGCAAGACCTCCGATGCCGCCCACGCTTTTGTGGTAATAGTCTCTAGGGTGAGGAAGCATATGAAGCGGCCAGATTATCATCCTGACGAGGAGCCGCCTGTGTTTGGTCATCATACTTACTCAAGGGATGGAATATACTAACCTTGCCCGGTCCAGGAACCGAAACCCGTACTTGGCGCACGGCAGCAAAATGGGATAAGCATTGCACTGCTGGAATTCCATTGGTCATTTTCTTTGTATTAATTTTTATCACTCTACGATGTAGCACCATTCTCAATCACAAAAGCAGTATCTCTTATCTACAGATAAGAAAAAGACAAAGTTTGTGGTAAAGTTCATCTAAGATAAAGTTTGTTTACTCCAGAGCCCATTTTCTCGCACATCGAATAAAAATCACCAACTTTTCGACTTAAATCAATTTTAGAGATCTCCAGGCAGATTATTTCGTTGCATCGATTGAATCTTGCATCTTTCACAATTAGATTGATTGTTTTTGACAGATTAAGTCGAGCATTCAGGCGTGGGAAAAAAAAAAAAAAAACCTGGCAAATCGCCCGTTCTGCATCCAATTCACTTTTGTTGGGAGGATGTGTCCATCCATTATTAAAAGAAGTTCCCTCTTCTCTTTCACTGCAATTTCTCTGATTGCATTTTGCAGAACATGCAATTTGCGTCAAGATGCCAGATGTTTTATAATGGGTTGAAGTGATATATAGTGATATACTTATAAATAAGATGGATCTCGCTCACTAGATAAGAGAAAGAAGAAAAGGATGAATTATTGTTTGTGACATTTGAAATGGCTGGATGATATTTATGTCAGTATATTAAACTGATGGGGTTATTAGATCGAATTTTGGATTACCATCATGGATTTTCCACCATTTAAGAAAATTGATCTTACTAAAATTTGTAAATACATCTCAGTATAGGTACAGGGGAAATCAATATAAAGTAGCCAAAATTATAAGGCAAAAGTAGGAATAATAATAATAATAGAAATACAAGATGTTTTAAAGGAGTTCTGTTTCTGGATTGGAGACCAGACGTCTTTTTGTCGGTCTAGAGCATAGGTTCCCAACCTTTTTTGAACTAGCGCTCCCTTTTCTAGTGAATATTTCAATACCGCCCCCCTCCCACTCCAGAGAAATAAGAGCGTACATGGTGAAAACAAGAATTAAATTTAAAAAAAAATTACTAATAGATAAAATATTGTTGGAATTGAAACTCTACTGAATTTTCTTCATTTAAAAAAGAGGAATAAAATTTTGTGAGAGGTATATTAGAGAGGTATCTCTTTCTCTCAACAGCGAAGTCTCATATCGAAATATGTGAATTTTCGCACACGTGATAGAAATGAATTATCAGAGTGATTTTTAAGTCTTTTTTAGACTATATTTGGTTAATCTTCTCACGCCCCACCGTGCCATATCAAGGTCTCCTAATTTTCTCTGGGTCTTTTATCGCCCCCCTTAAAGCCTCAAACGCCCCTAGGGGTGCGTTATCGCCCACGTTAGGAACCTATGGTCTAGAATGAAAAGATATGAGAATTCTGGATCCAGAATGAAAGATAATTCTGGTCTTTGCACCAGGCGCTATCTTTTCATTCTGGTCCTGCATTCAGATCTTTTCATTTCTGGTTTTCATCAGGCGCTATCTTTTCATTATGGTCTAGAATGAAGCAGGTGCGAACGTTATTTAAGTGACAGCTGTCTTTAGAATGTAAAAATTAGGACACCTGATATTTAAAGAGACTTAGAATCAAACGTCTAAGAGAAGAGTGCTATATTACCTATTTAAAGATAGGTAATATAGCATTTAGAACCCGTTATAATCCCGTTAGCAATCCCGTTATAACTCCATTAGCATCCCGTTCCCAGACTAGAACAGCCTAATAATTCATTATTAGGCTGTTCTAGTCTGGGAACGGGATTTCCGCCACGACCGATTGCTGCTAATACTGCAATTGATTGGTTGTTTTCTAGCGTAGTCGGCCTGTGTAAGATTACTTCATGCTGTCATAATAAAGTCAAAGTTCATCTGAGTTCGCTTTATTTCGCTTTTATGTTATTAAGCTGAAGTCTTAGGCATAGCCCTTATACTCGCTATGTTACAATCATCTAGACCAGTTCATTTAGAAACTGCTTCGTATAAAATCTTGAAATTGGGTGAATAGGTATGAAAATGATCATTTAATAAAATGACATGGATTAAAAATACTGAGCTAGCTTCTTATATCTTTAAATTTTTATTTGGACACTTCCTGACACTTTGGACATTGAAACACTTCCGACAATGCCTGTGCAGTGGCGCCATCTGGAGAATGATGAATTGACATAAATATTTCAAAAGAAAAATAAAATAAATCAGGCGCTATCTTCGTGTTTTTAAGTTATGTCATTTTATCAAATGACAATTATTGTATATGTTCACGAAATTTCAAGACTTTATAGAAAGTAGTTTGAAAATGAACCTCTCCAGATGATTTTAACATAGAGGATATAGGGGTTGTTCCTTACTAGGGCTACACCTTAATGATGGTAAAGGCAAGTTTATGAATCAATAAATATTTCAAAAAACTTTAGAAAGTTTTTACTTAAATATTTTTAGAATCTCATAAATGAAATTAGTCATAAGAAATAACTTTAAAAACTAAAGTGTTGTACTTCAAAGCACAATAAAATACATATTACATCCTTTCATCTCCAAATTCCAGCAACTGATACATTATACACAGCCATTTTCATTTTTCACTTACAAAGTAATCGGTCTTCGAATACACGGTCTAATGACTCCTTAGAATCTAATATCCGCTTAATGCTTCGACAAATTCTACATATGTATCTTTCTTCATCACAAACGCATAAATGTTTTTCATACATAAATACTCAAGATTTATGACAATGCATCGTATGTATCTTTCGGGGGTCTTTTAATTTTACACGGATATACATACTACATTAAACGAGTTCAAATAAGCGCTATAAAGTCACTTTCAGCTTTGCATGCACTGACATGTTTCAATTTGGCTTCTTTTTAAAAACATTATTCAACTGAAGAATATGAATATTGAATAGGCGACTTACAGTTGGAATTCTTAAAAGAGATTCTGAGTGATTCAGTTCCCCCCTTCCGTATGCATGAGTAGCCTTTATTTGCCTCTTTAACAGTTGTATAATGCGAAGATGCTCGATTCGCAAAATGCAAATTCATTCTTTCCACTTATTTTGAGAAACGGATAATCTATGAATTTACATCGGCTTTTCGTTTTATAATAGAAAAAGGATTACTTTTAAGGAAAATTTTATAAAATAGTTTAGGAATTCTTTCCAACGGCTCTTCTCGCTCTATTTTGTTAATCACTTATCCTTTTGTTGCTGATTGTAACAATTTCGTGAAGTCTATTTAAATATTTAGAGTTTAACTGAGACAAACTTTTATTTATAGATTAAAAGGTGAGTCGCAACCAATTATAAATATGCTTTCCGAGATCATCTTAGGACTCATTTACGCTTACTACTTTAGATGTCCATCGTGGAGGAATCATCCAAAGTGATAAGTAAAGATATCCTATAATTTTTGTTTCATCTAAAGTGTACATTAACCCTTTAACGCGCAGTTTTCCCGCTCTGGGAACACCATACTCTGACGTTTTGACTGTTGCCAGTCACGAAGAATAGATTGGATTTCTATAACAAATAGTTGCGGGGGACATAGCTGTACGAGAATCCTTTACGTTTTAGCACGTCATTCCCAATAAAAAATGGTCACGATTCTTTTTAACAGCACTGGGAAGGGAAGAATGCGAGAACAGCTGGATAGATTGCCCCATGCTGAAAAGAGGGCAGCCGTTGCCATCGCTCGACTTAACTACCAGCAAGAGGGCGGACGATCGAAACGTTCATCGCGTGTGGCAGATCGAGAGACCCTTTTTTGACGCTGTGCGGTAAAGCCAGCTGTCGTCAAAAAAGGATCTCTAGATCTGTGGCCCACGATGAACGTTTCGATCGTCCGTCATCTTGCTGGTAGTTAAGTCGAGCGATGGCATCGACTGCCCTTTTTTCAGCATTGGAAAAGGGTTGCGCCTCAAAGGGTTAAAGATGAACGATGGAATAATATGACTATCGATTAACTGTTAATGGAAGAATCTTTTCCTGGCCCGACAGTTTATTACAAAGTATAAACTAACAGAAAAATATAGAAGAAACGATCCGTCCATTTCTGAATACTATTCTGGCTTTTATTATTAATAAACCGAGGAAGATTTATAATATTTGCTTTACCTACTACACAGTAAAAAAATTCAGAAACGTTACATACTTGTAGCGGAAAGGTTTCTGAAAGTATTGCGTAACCTACCGATGCTCTACTCGAACTCATGATTTCGGAAACATAACCCATATTTCGGGGTAAAGTATTTACGGGGGAGAGGAAATCTTTATTTGGGACTTCGCGCGCATGCGCCAAGTGCCAAGAGACGGATAAGAGTGAACGCGTTTTCCCTAATAGCACAGATGGTCACAAAAGAGTCGCTGTGACGTCACAGAGGGTCACAATTGTCACAGGACTGTCACATTGTAACTTCTTGCACAGCCCGATTATTACCAACAGAGGCCCCGGGCATTGATGAATTTGGGGTCCCCATCTATAAAATTTGTTTTCTTTTTCATCATATTTTGACATATAAAAGAATATTTCAGAACAACATTTGAAACTGGGGGCCCTGGGCAAAGTCCCGATTTGCCCATGCGATAATAAGGGTCTGGTAACTTGTGAGTGATGTAACTTCACTGTGTGGTCACTGTGAAGTTTATTTGTGACCAGTCACCAGGTGACGTCGCCGGATGAATACTTAAATAAAACAGCACATTATCTCCTGAAAATAATTTATGTGGAAGAAAAAAGATTTAAGATTTTTAATTTATATTTATTAATTATAGTATTTTCTCTCCATTTACAAAATACTTCAAAAAAAGTTTGAGTTTCCAAAACAAGACGTACCACAAATAACTTTTGCAGCAGTCAGTTTACTTTTAAAGCAAATTTCAGCACGAAAACCGCAGCGTCGTGGTACCGTGCTTTCTTCCGAATACGTGGGTCCAGCGTTCGACTCTGGCTCTGGTCGCTAGTCCTACATCGCTCCTTCCGACAGAGTTTGGTGCTGCCATCTAGAATAAGATACTCGAAACGCTTCGTCTAGTGCATGTTACTTTTTTCTGAAAAACTCGGAAAGGTTACTCGTTAATTCGGAAACCTTTCCGAAATACACGGAGAGGTTACTCAATATTTTACCAAAATATACAGAAACGTTACCCATCTTTTCCAGAAACCTTACCTAAAATGCAGGAAAATAGGTAAATATGTTTCCGACATATGCAGAAACGTTTCTAAATACTTTACCCACATGGTTCGGAAACGTTTCCGCAATTTTGAACTACAAGAGCTGCCCCATTTTTTGGGGTAACGTTTCCGATTTTTTTTTTACCGTGTAGATTTAATGATGGGCGACAGGTAGGATGCTGAACGAATTTTCATTGGTTTCTGCGAGTTCCAAATCACGCCATTTTATATCTGATATGACTTTTTAGAGGAACAGACAAATGCGACAAATGCCTACCCAGAGTTCAGAAACTACTTCGTTGAAACTCGATGGCGTTTGTGAACTCCATATTATGTAAATTTCGCACCATAAAAACAAGTACGGTGTTCAAAAGCAACGTTGCTACATTAAAGTGGAGAAAATAACCTTTTTTGGTTTTCGTAAATTTAGATCCACGTCGCTGCACTGGTCACTAAAATAAGCTGTATATATGTCTACACATGTATTTTGTAGCTAATTAAATCTCTGCCGGATTCCTTTGAGGGTTTTTTCTCAATGTTATGGAGATATTGCGAGGTTAATTAAAAGAAACTTAAAATTTTGCTAAGTGCATAATTTTACCGTATTTCGGTAGCTCCATAACTCGGTTACTACCAATCGTACAAAAAAAAACTTTATGGATCAAATTGTAGGAAATTTTGTCTTCTACAAGTCTGCTATTGAACGTTTTGCGCTAAAATTTACCAGATAGAAGTTACAGGCGTAAAACTGTAGAAAGGGTCGATTTTTGAACGCTTTCACGAAATAGGAAAGGAAGCATTTGGGACAAAATTGTGAAAATTTAGATTTTTTACTAAACAACCATCTTAAACAACAAATACAAAATGTAGAACTGCTTGACCTTTTGTAGTTAACTCGTTTTTTAAGCCTCTACTCCCTAAAATATGCGGCAGTTTCGTTTTCTTGAGTTAACAAAGGTTTTATTCAACCAAATCGATTTAAGAAAATGCTATTTGAATAACATAAATACTTTGTTGGATCCGGAACAAATCGTATTACTAGCGCGCCCATGGATGCAAACACGCATGTGCTAACAGAACGAGTGAAGTGGTAGAACAGGGGTGAGAAGGCAAAGGGAATATTTACAAATTGTGGCCAGTTTCGGAAGCAAATAAGGAAAAAGATAGCAAAGAACGAGCATTTTTTTTTCGATAAAAGGAAATTAATAACGATGGTTTAACACGTAAAAATGGCTTTTCTTCACTTTAGATCAATGATTGCCCATCGAAGGCTTTTCACATCTTTCTACCTGTACTTCCCTCTGCGTTTGAATTCGCCCTTTGCATCTGGTACCGCTTGACATGCGGAAGCAATAAGCAAAAACACTTAATTCAGAATATATGGTAGTGTTCAGTTACACAGGGTGACCCATAATGATTGAGATAAACTTCAAAGGGAGGCATTGCACATAATGAGGAATCTCACAACAAAGTAGGCTCAAACCATCATTTTATTTACGCGTTAATAATTATTTTGGGGAAAGTGTCGAAATGTTTGTCTAATTTCTCAACAAAAGTTGGTACTTTCATATTATCCCGAGGGTTATTACTTCGAAATTATTTGTTTCGTTAAATATGTTGCAAACTGCTCCCAATCATATTCGGAACCATCAATAATTTCATGTGTCTGGGATTTATCTTGGCAAATATCGCTCGTCTTGGCAGACCGCTGGGATAATACGCAAGTACCCAAAAGTTTCATAAACAATTCGCTTGTTTTCAGACATTCTATTAATAAAATGAAAGAGATTTTTTAAACTATGAATTTTTTGTCACTTGTTTTCTGTGAAAGATACATCAGTTTTGACGACTGATGGGTGGAAAGTTAATTTTTTTTTCAGTACTTGTTCCAAAGTGATTATTAACAGCTACATGAACACGACGTTTCACAGCCCACATTGCTATGCGTTTCCGAATCCTTATTGCGTGCTCTACCTCCCCTTAAAGTTTGCCCCAATCATTATGGGACACCCTTTACAGAGATGTTGATCATAGTTCAAAGTTGCCTGTAATATTTAATTAAGAAAATGGGATAATTCATATGAAATGCTATTGGTAAAATTCAACGAATATGAAATTTATGTATACATCTTCAAAATGCTTATAATCAGCAATTGCATAGATTTAATACAACTTATCTTGAAATTGAACTAAACGAAGAATCCTAATATCCTTCAATTAACTGCAATAAAACTTAAAATTAATAATTATTACTAACAGTGTTGGATCCAAAAAAGGGAATCCTAATTTATTTTCAAAATGGAAATATGACGGCTTTAAAAAAAATTTCGAAATTCAATAACTTTTGAAGTATATTTCGTTATTTCTTCAAAAATATCTACCGATGCATCAACAATTTCGATAGTAAACAAGATATACAACTTTCAAAATCCGTAACAGATTTCAATCAACGGAAAAGAGGCACGACCATATGAAATGAAAGTTTTGAAAAGAGAAATGTATCTATTTTACATTTCCGAAAATACGAGAACATATTTAAGAGGAGATTTCGAGTCGAGGAAAGATTCAAAAGTCTATTTCTGATGGATACATTTTCTTGATTCTCCAGATGGAGTTGGCTAATGAATAACATTTTAAAATTTCAACATGATTTATATACTGGGTACATTTATGAAGCTGAAAATATTTGCTTTGAATAATATATCACGCTCTTTTTTCGGTCAGAAATTATACGTCTCATGAAAGTGTTTTCTTGTCAAATAATTGTTTGGTATAAAGGGTATCTCATAATGATTAGCTTTAAGAATAGGTGTAGCACATTATAAGGATCTCTAGCAATGTAGGATATAAATCCTAATAGCAATATAAGGATTTCATAGAAATGTAGGGTTTGAACCTGGTCTTCTCGCAACTTATAATAATCACTTTGGAACAAATGCTGAAATAATAGTTACCTTTCCAACAAATTTCTAATTTGTTAATAACTAATGCATCCTTCTAAGAAAACGCGAGGCTAAATTAGATAATTTAAGCATTCTATTTAATTTCATGGATAAAACTATTGGATACAAGCTACTATTTATGAAACTTGATCAAGAAATTATACGAACATTTCAACAGTTTTCCCAAACTGATTCTTAACATGTTAGTAGAAACGGCCCTCACTATGCTACGTGATTAAGATTCTTATTACGTGACCTTTCCCCACTTAAAATTGGCCCTGATCATTATGGGACGCCCTGTATCTACTTAACATTCCGGTGTGAGAATTTTTATGGTTGTTCCTTTACAATAAAAGAAACAACTTTTCACCAGATTTTTTTAGCTACTCAAGAGACACTCAAATATAAAATAACAGAATATCTCTTAAAGTTTTATCACTTCTGTTGTAATTGGTGATACTGTTGAGTATAAGTTACGCATTGTATTAAGGAGTCAGTACAAAAAGTAAGGTAACAAGTCCGTCAATCAAAAATTAACTCACGAAATCCAAGAGATAACCAAAAATGGCAAGGCATGTGGTGCAGATTATTTTTGAACATCTGAAGCCGTCAGAATTGAAACATTTGTTCCATCTTAATGCCAATCTGTCGAAACCGCAGTGGAAAAAATCACAGCTTTGATTGCTGAGCCCCTGAACTGCGGCACGAGTTTGGAAATGCCATCCTGCCAGGTACTTCTTAAACGGCGCTGCAACTAACCAAGTCGCATTGAGTGGCAGGAATTGCTGTGACCATCTGTTGTACCTAGACATGTAATTTCACTCTCTCGGGGACTACGTACATCCGTGACAGAGATCTTGACTTTTTGTACTACCTATATAAATTAATTAGGACTGTTTTATTTACCCAGTTCTGTTGACTCAAGAAAGAAGTATCGGGGTCCTCCAAGGAAGATGAAAAACAAGTGCGGTATGTTGCAGTTAAAAAAAGAAAAATCTGATCGCACGGTTCGTCAGCGACAAAATGCTTCATTGTTCAAAAGGTTAGGAGAGACGAAGATTTGAGGATTGGACTGGATACTAGAAAATTATGCCCACCCGACCATTCCATGAAGGTTTCGTCACACAAGGTGAGACTGCCACTGGTCAGGGAGTTAAGCTTACGGTGGATTTCGAAGAAACATCTCTTTGCATGACACGATGAACACCTATTACATAAATCATAAAGAACGCAGTGTTGAACACGGTTTTGCACTATCGGCATGCACGACTTCGCAAGTATTGACGGCATTGGACTGCCTGTTTTGAAGCACACGCTTGATTCTAAGGAGAGAAAATAACGATCAAAAACGGAGTAAAACTAAAAACTGTCGGTTTCGACCTTTCTACATCCAAACCACCAGTATTAACGCAAAAATGCTCTTTAAGTACTCTTTTTCCCAGAAACCCACGCCCCGCTTCCTGTTTACCAAAATACTGATAACGTTCGCCCCGAATATTTCGCTCCGCTCAGTGATCGAAAAACGCTCCTAAAGGAGATGTGCACTTTCAAGTACGGAAAGGATCGAAAATTCGCTCCAACTGATCGAATTTCGCTCGTTTGATTTAAGCGTGCAGAATAACTTATGTAATTTTGCTCCCTCAGGTTTCAATTCGCATAGGAACTCACGGGAGCTCAACTTCTTCCTTCTGGGAAGTTTTCCTTTTGAATTTCAACTTTTAATACGATCCATAAGGCTTTCTATTAATATTAGCTTTATTACATTGAATACACAGACAGTAATAAGCAAAAAATTAGTTCTTACTATACATTAGATCTTTTTCTATGATGGTGCAATTTGAGGGTCTTTGATTTCTCACAGAGCAACTATTACAGTTTCACGGAAAAATTTGTGTAAATCTGTGTTCGGTAAATAATAGGCTAAGGCAGTGATATACTGAGATAAGTTTTTTCCCCCGATCTGCAACTTATCGGCAGAAAAGAAAACACTAAACTTTCCTACTACTAGGTTTTCTGTGCTCTGTTCTGTGTTCTCTATTTACTTCTTCTATTTGCCTTTTCTATTTACTTATTCTATCTGTGTGATAATACAACATCATTATAAATCTCGCCATCTGTTAGTTTTAACGAAAAAATGATAACCCTAAATCTATATAAATAAAATTAGACTTTTGTCTGTACATTTCTTGGAAGTCAAAAATTTTGCGATTTCTATCCGTTTCAAGCACCCGGGAATCCGATGCGACCCTCAAAAAAAAGTTTGTCTGTCTGTCATTCTGTCATTCTGTCCGTGACGCTTTTTTTGTTTAAGCATCACGTAAAAACGACTGAATCGAATGATATGAAATTGGGTTTCATGATAGGTGGTCACTCAACTTAAAACATAGGCGTCCAATTTTTAAAAAATCTTGATTGGATTTTGAGATTTTGCGAAAATCCTTTCAAACTGCATAAATTTGTGTTCAAGCATCACGTAAAAACGACTGAAGCGAATGATATGAAATTGGGTGTCATGATAGGTGGTCACTCAACTTAAAACATAGGCGTCGAATTTTTAAAAAATCTTGATTGGATTTTGAGATTTTGCGAAAATCCTTTCAAACTGCGTAAATTTGTGTTCAAGCATCACGTAAAAACGACTGAATCGAATGATATGAAATTGGGTTTCATGATAGGTGGTCACTCAACTTAAAACATAGGCGACCAATTTTTAAAAAATCTTGATTGGATTTTGAGATTTTGCGAAAAACCTTTCAAACTGCATAAATTTGTGTTCAAGCATCACGTAAAAACGACTGAAGCGAATGATATGAAATTGGGTGTCATGATAGGCGGTCCCTCAACTTAAAACATTGTCGTCGAATTTTTAAAAAATCTTGATTAGATTTTGAAATTTTGCGAAAATCATTTCAAACTGCGTAAATTTGTTTTCGCACATCACGTAATAACTGCAAAGGTGAAAAAATGATATTTGATGAAATGATAGGTGGTCACTCACCTTAAACTATAAGCATCTAATTAAATAAAAATCGATCAGATTTCGAGATTTTGTGAAAATCGTTTAAAACTGAGTGAATATTTGTTCCCGCATTACGTAATAGCGACTAAAGCGAATGATATGAAATTGGGTGCCACGATAGATGGTTGCTCAACATAAACTAAAGGAGTCCAATTTTTTAAACATTTTTATTAGATTTTGAGATTTTTGTGAAAATTCTCTCAAAATACGTTCAATGATGATTTCTTCAAACTTCACGTAATAACGACTTATACGAATGATACGAAATTGAGTGATAGGATAGGTAGTTGCTAATCTTAATTTACAGGCGTTGAATTTTAAAAATATTTTGCTTACATTTTGAGATTTTTCGAAAATCGTTTTAAAATGCTGAAAATTTGTTCCAGCATCACGAAATAAAGACTGCAGGGAATGAAACGAATTTGGGTGACATGATAGGTTGTCACTCAACTTAAATTCTAGGCTTCAAATTTTTCAAAAATGTTGATTAAATTTTGAGATTTTGCGAAAATTATTTCAATATGCGTAAATATTCGTTGGCGTATCACATAATTACGACTAAAGCGAATAAAATGATATTACTTAGTTACTCTCTAACCTGTAATATTTTAACAATACATGAAAATTATAACTTCGCTTTCTTTACTTTGGCAACATACTACATTCATTCTGTGTACACCTACAATGCTGACGAAAGTTCTTGCTTTTTGGAAATTTGCATTCACTAACCCGTCGAGGACGGGTACTTCAGCTAGTTGTAAATAAATCTATATAAATAAAATTAGACTTTTGTCTGTACATTTCTTGGAATGCAAAAATTTTGCGATTTCTATCCGTTTCAAGCACCCGGGAATCCGATGCGACCCTGAAAAAAAAGTTTGTCTGTCATTCTGTCATTCTGTCCGTGACGCTTTTTTTGTTTAAGCATCACGTAAAAACGACTGAAGCGAATGATATGAAATTGGGTGTCATGATAGGTGGTCACTCAACTTAAAACATGTGCGTCGAATTTTTAAAAAATCTTGATTAGATTTTCAGATTTTGCGAAAATCGTTTCAAACTGCGTAAATTTGTGTTCAAGCATCACGCAAAAACGACTGAAGCGAATGATATGAAAATGGGTGACAGGACAGGTTGTCACTCAACTTAAATTCTAGGCTTCCAATTTTTCAAAATGTTGATTAAATTTTGAGATTTTGCGAAAATTATTTCAGTATGTGTAAATATTCATTCGCGCATCCCATAATTACGACTCAAGCGAATCAAATGATATTACTTAGTTACTCTCTAACCTGTAATATTTTAACAATACATAAAAATTACAACTTCGCTTTCTTTACTTTGGCAACGTACTCCATTCATTCTGTGTACTCCTACAATGCTGACGAAAGTTCCTGCTTTTTGGAAATTTGCATTCACTAACCCGTCGAGGACGGGTACTTCAGCTAGTAAAAAAATAAAGGAATATAGAATGGCCGAGGGGGGGGGGACGAAAAGATGAAATTTATGTTTTTTTTTTTCTTTGTTGCCTGCATTCGGCATTACAGATTGGTAATGTGGACTGTACTTTCATGGAAAATTTAATCAAAACATTTCTCTTGAATGTTTGACATTTTAAGAAAGTTTGAAAAGGATGTTTGATTGCTGAGTACAGCCGACTGCGGAGCGAAGCTTTACAAATGAATTTCACAGTTTGCGTTCGCCAACTCATCCAAAAACCGCTAATGCGATCTTGACCGAATTCGGCAAAGGAATAGGAACCCCAGCACAGATGGTACTGAAACTAAATGATAACGATTGGTCATGACGGTGAGAAATAATTACTGAAAACAAAATTTCTGAATAATAAAATGACTCAAAAAAACTGGTGTTTAAAACATAAAATAATAAAAAACTTTGTAAAATAACACCATAAAGTTTACTTCACCGGCCAGACCGCTTTTTCGAGCAAAAACTTGTTTGTCTTTCTTCAGTGACAAACACCTGAAGACAGGAACGGAGAACTGAAACGAAAGTAAACAGAAACCAGCCGGTTTCAGAAAGAGGCACACGAATCGTAATTTTCCATTAAAATATTCTCCTGAGTTTATTTTTAATCATCTACGTTCTCATGTGGACTTTCGTATAAAGATTTCTTCTTCGCGCGTTGCATAAATCTAACATTCTGCAAATGAATTCTTCTTCAAGTTAACTCATTAAATCAAAAATTAGATTTTTGATAGACTGATTTCATGCATATGTTTTTTTGTTTTTGTTTTCTCTTAATCATGAAGATTTTTGTCAAACGCACGCTGACGTTTAATAATTACTTTTCACATAACGTTATTTTTAATGAGTTTCTTTTCTCTTCGTTAACAAACTGTTCGTTTTCAAGAAAGCTTCAGCGTCACATAAAAGTTAATTTGAAAATACTTATGATCTTGTAAAAATTCAAATGCATTGCAAATCAGATTAAAAAGTCTTAGTCCTTTTTTTTTTGTTTCTTTTATTTATTTATTTTTTTTTTTTTTTTTAAATTTGAGATGGGAAATAATTTCTTCGGTTTCATAAGAAATTACTTTTAAGATGTAATCTGAAATAAACATTAATATTTTTTTATACGTACAATGGTGATCAAAATTAAGGTTGCGATCATAAAAAAAAGGAATTTTTAGACAAAATGCATGGAAATTTGGTATACTAATACCTTATGCTGATAGGAAGTAAATGTTAACAATAATATCTGAACAGGAGTAGGATGGAGGCTGGCATACATATAAGAGCATAATTGGCTAAAATAGGTTACGTTATAATTTATTATTACTTCATATAATAAGAAGTGTGGTTACTTCGTACCCATACACAAGCGTCCCATTGAGCTATCATACTGTTAATGAGGTTAATAATAAATTATTGTGACAGTCGTTCCCATTCTTCCAAAAGCTCCGATTTAAACTTGACAGATCCTTGATCGACATGATGTGGACCTGAAATGGGTCCTCCTAGATCATTCCACGAGTGGTCTATGGGATTTAGGTCTGGAGATTTGGTTGGCCACACATTGATGCAATCTGCCACTAACACAGGCATGCGCACAATATAAACTTAACGTTTACTCACAGCGCCACCTTACAGGCAAATTTCGTTTATCTCTATTAGAATGCGTCAATGGCCGTCCTATATCCAAGTCCGTGATCAGGTATTAGGGCATAAGTTGGAGATTTTCCCTTCAGCCTGGTGACAAGCACTTTCAAGAGTCTGTTGAGAACAAAAGGCATACGCAAACGATCCCAAGATATCATACCGCCGTGCATTCCGAGGCGGAAATCTCATGTTTTAGGCTTGGATTATGTTGGGATATCACAACTGCACATCAATAAACGGTTTTGTGCTACAGCTTTCCGGTATGGAGACGAACTACTAGGACCCACTACGAGATTGTGTGTTGAAGGATTGGTCCCTCATTTGGTTTAATGGACGGCGATGCCCGTCTGCTCGTGGCTGGTATTGTCGACTATTTTCTGAAGAAGAATGTATTGCTCGTAGAGATTTACCGGCATACGCTCCTTACTTTAATCCCACGTGTGATCTTTTGGATGTCCTGAGCCGTCTGCATGTTTTACATCACCAAATTCGTTAACTGCTCTACAGGAGGTATGGCGATTACTGGACTCCTGGGCGGTTGATCGCAGCATCAAAAGCATGGTCATGCACAGTATGCTTTGCATAGCGATGAGGAGTTGTCCCATATCCTATTAAATGTCTATTTCTTATTGTTCGTTTGTTTTGGACTTAAACGTCACTTTGTTGAAGACCCCAATATTGCTTCATCGAATGAAGTATGAAAACTCAATATTTTTTCCGTATTTGTAATTCTTCACTTTGTTTGTTTGTTTGTTTGCCAAAAGAGGACAGCTCATGCTACCGAATGTGTCGTTTATAGCTACATGCATCCTTGCTGGAGCTTCCCGCTACAATACGGATCCTCATCAGAATACGGGACTTCTGAATATTGTCATCCCTCGGAAACTGTTACCGACCGCCAAAAGGAATTTCATGGATTTAACGCGTGCTTACGCCACAGGCACATGGTTATCTTAAGTGGTTCGCCAGAATCGAACCCGCAACTTTCCGGTTCCGAGTACAACGCTTTAACCACTGGGATACCATGGACCTTCTTTACTTTGTTTCACACATAAAGATATTTGATATTTTCTTACCGAATTATATGTCGTATCGACAATCGTACATCTTCTTCAAAAACTGCGCAAAATGTTGACAAAATTGGTGAATGAATTATTGGAGATGAATTTATGATACGAAAAATGTTGCGAAAAATTAACCTAGCTTGGCAATAGTTTCATTTTTGGTTATAAATATAAAAAGTCCTAGTATGATGGCATTAAGGTATGGAGATTGCAATAAGAATATTGAAAATCCGTATAACTCGCCCTCTAATAAAACAATTTCCACGCCAGCAACCCTTAAAAAGAGATCCTACTACCTAAGATTACCCCGTTAGGTAGATGACCTCATGTGGCTTTGCCTTTACTTCTAAACAAAATCTCGTCAGATTCGGAGCGAAATTATTGAGTTGGAAAGTGTTTCATAATCGATACGTTTGACATGATTCATCTTTCTTGATTCAATTGGTTACGGTGTGCAGTCCATTGCAAAACAACATGTATAAATTCGGTAGCAATGAAAGCCTATTTCCGGCATTTAAATCAAAGAACAGATGCAAAAACAAAAATCACAATCAATCTCAACTTTTTCTGGGGAGTGTAAAATATATTTTGTCAGTTGCGACATTGATAATAAGTCGCCTATGTAAAAGCGTAAAATTGCAGAAGCAATATCACAAACGGGGATAAACCAATCTTATTTAATGCATCGAAATCCATCCACGGCAATACGCAAAAATTTCCTCTCGCAATCCAAATAAATAAATCCTCGAGATGATCTCTATAATACATATTACATCAGCTCTATACGAAGAAATTCCACTTTTTCCTCAGCCCAGCGATTTATGTGTTTCTATTCCGAAAATATACTTTTTTGTTTCCATCAGGTATAGGCAAGGGGAAAATATTATTTATTTATTTATTATTACTTTTTTTTTTATTTTAATACAAAATATTCCTGGGGGGGTCAGAGCCTTATCAGATTATGCCAGCTTATTCTCGAATCTCGTATTCAGAAATACAAAGCTTGTCTGAAACATTTTGTGTTATTCTTTCTTCGCTGCATTTCGTTCGATAATAGGTTTTATTTTTCTTGGGCCAGAGATTCGATGTGTTTGCAAATATTTGTATTCAGCAGATGCAGAGAGAAATTGGCGAAATATTTGATGGATTTTGCTCTATCTTATTGCGGGTTCGTAGATTTGTCTGAGAGTGTGTTTATACATATATGCTGTGTGTGTGTGTGCATGCAGCTCTAAAACGTCAAATATCTTTATTTTTTCATGTTTTTTTTTTCTACTAAATACTAAACATCTCTTGTTTAAAAAAATAATATTAATTACTTATATCTTCTGTCATTTTGATACTCTGGGACATTTGTTTGGAACTTCAAAAATGCATGTTTGTTTTTGTACTTCAGCTAAACATTAACAAACCGAATTTTACTAATATCATAAATATATCAGACTTTACTAATATCTTCTGTCATTTCGACATTGTAGGACATTTATTTCAAACTTTGAAAATGTATGTTTATTTTTGTAATTACTCATAAATAAATATTGGCATACTGAATTTTTGTGAAAAATCTACTTTCGGGTGTCTCTACGATTTTTTTTTCTTTCTAAGCGTACCTGAATTACTGACATTTCACAAAGGATGAAAATTATCCTACTTAGCTGTGTAAGATTTAAAATTCCACTATCTCAAGTAACAACCAGGCGACGCCCTGTTCAATTGAAACTAAACTGTTCCATGACAGCATTTTCTTCGTACTTTCTACAGTATGGACTTTCAGCAATACCACGATCATCGACGTATTCTAAAAAAGCTAAACGAAATATACCTGTAAGATGGCACTTTGACTCGTAATCTCTGAGTTTTTGTTGTGCGGATGGTTCTTTAGTAGCAGACTGTATCATGGTGCGTCGCTAGAGGGCTCTTACGTAGCTAATCATTCCTGCTAGCAATTTTGATCGGGTTTTACCACCGGACTCGCAGCCGGCCGATGATGTTCCGAGCAAAATTGCTAGTAGGGATAAAGAGGAGGTCTAATATTTTCTATTGAGAAGCTGACGCTGCTTCGCCCGTCTGCACCAATCGATGGTGATCCAATTGCTACAAATCCGTATATCCATCGAGAGAAGCTGTACGTACTGCCTTTTACAATGTTAATCTTTCGTCCACTAGAGGGCACATTGAGGTCCTAATTGATATCACAGATGCAGAGGGTAGAACTCGTAGTAGATCGACCGTTAATTAGTTCACAGGCTGAGAGCGGTAAACCAATGGCTTTAACATATATTCATCTCAGTTTGCCTTAAAGAAATAGAATTTAAATGTGAAATGAAAGTTATATGTGATCTATTATACATCTGAAAAATTGAAAAACTGGAGAAGAAAATATCTTCAAATCTGAAATATTTCAACAGAAACATCCCATTACTTATCGTTACTTTTCAAGCAAAACAGACTATCTTCGTATCCTTTTCATTTTGCTAGGGCACATTATTTACGTGAAATATCCGCACACATTCAATCTATCGTCTTTATAGAAAAATATATGCATGGATACGTCAAAATATATATGCATCGAAAGGAGTGTATGTAAGGTATATCCTTAAACTAACTTTCAATCCAGATTTACATACATTTTATCACATTGACTTTCTTTCGAAAGAAGAACCCGGGGGTATAAAATGTAGTCCAATTTCAGGATTCAAAATTTATTTCGCTCGGCATGCATAATTTTGCAATTTATGATTCAGACATTTTAAGCTGGAATCCTGCGTGGAAGGAATTACCATATTTTTCATTCTTTTACAGTTGTTAACTATTTTCTTTTTTACTTTCGGAGGAGGAAATATTTCATATTCAAATTCAAAACTATATTCAATACAGTTTATTGATTAAAGCTGCTTCAGATTAACTATTGTGTGCATTAAGTGGGAGAAGATATAAGTTGAAAATTAGTAAAGGAGAGGAGGGTATTATGGAATACCATTTACTTTTCAATATATAACTTTACATGTTTTTGAGCAAAATCCACAAAATCACTATGAGTTCGTACTAAGTATTTGTAATGAAATGTAATTTGCAAAGAAAAATACTATTTATACTTTGTTGTTATAGAAAAATGTATTTTTTAAAAAACGTTTCAAATGGACGTTAATATGGAATTGGTGGTTGAAACCGTGAAGAAACTTACTATATTTCATAAAACATACTTATTTTTAACTATAAAACTATATTTTAAGGATTATGTTCAAATCATTTCTGCTTAGAGTCATTTTACTAAAGTCACAGACATAATCTTCTTTATCGACTCCAATACAGTCAAGGTGAGCCCACAGAGCTGAAGCATTGAATCCAAATTTTCCTTCGTTTATCTTCGAAAAATGTTCCGTTACAGAAGATACTTTCAGTGTCCATACTTTGGGTTTTTTAGTGGATGGCATGAAATTCATTATAATATTACCTAGCAGTGGCGTAGCCAGAAATGTTTCATGGGGAGCGGGGTTATGGCTACTGCAACTCACATATATGTATACGTGTGCGTGATAGGGAGTGAAGAATATATATTTTGTATGGCAAAAATTCTTCATTGGTTGGATGCGGGTTCTGAGCCCCCTAATCCCCCCCCTTGGCTACGCCATTGTTACCTAGTATTCCATAATATCCGACACGCCATCTACGAAAATGAACCTTTAAACTAATCGGCAAAACACTGTCAGTTAAAAAACAACCACAGCACAGCAAACTAAAATTCCTTTAGCTTACATTATGGGTAACATCAATATTCAAGTCACGTGTATACTAGTAGGTCAAAATGTTTGAAAACTTATCTGCAAAAACTCTTGGAAATCACAAAACACACCTTATTCTGTAGGTAGTGGTTCGACAACAACCAGCTGTCCATTCTCACTGCATTGCAACATGGGAAGTTTTCTTGAGTGGTTCATGGTGATCCCACGTGACAACAGCACCTAACAGAGCCAGAAACTCGATATTCCATATTTCCTGAATATTCCATGATACCCTCCTTTTCTCAATACATCAAAAGCTTTTTGCGGTTATGTACCATTCGCAGACTTGGATATTTATGGTACTTTTTTGCAAATGTGTTAGAATTTCGAAACAAATCGTAAGTAGTCTTTAATGTTTCTTATATTTTGTGTCCCGTTGTGGCCTAATCGTTGAGCTCCCATAAAAAAACCGAAAGTGAAGCAGCATCGGCTTGGCCAGAGCTTGGGAGCCTGAAAACGTCTATCTACTGGGCTGCTCTGGGACTCTTTACGCTAATGGGATCTGGTGCACGTAAAACCTGTTCGTGGCTCCAATGTTCTCCATTTTCAACGAAACCTCTGGGGATGCCGATTTCAGTGCTAGGTCTCTTATCTGGCATGGGTTCAAAATTAGGAGACCACTCATTGGGGGGCAACGATGATTTGTCTAATAAGGCGTCCCATTAATGAAATGACCAACATATGCTGCTCTCGTAGCTATCAAACCTAGAGCAGGTGGCTGGCGCGGTCAGCACCAACTGTAGGTTTGAGCAAATTCCTTTTTTAATCTTCTTTAATTGTTAATAGGTGAAGCATGTGCTTCCAAAACTTTTACATCCAGCATTCATAGCTACAAGATTTTATCGCACAAAAGTATTCAAAATTCTCTTCACTTCATAAAATGAAACAAGTAAATCCGTGTTTCGTGTGAAAAACGACATTAAGATTTCATTCTCTCTTGATTCTCTGGCAGGACTGTGGGCTAAGCAGAGGCGTAATCCTGCCAGACTACCCAGTTTTCTGAAATTTGAATTCTTGTTAATAAAGTGACAGAGTGCCCGCGAATTGTTCGACACTTCAAAATATTGAATTTAATGTATATATATATATATATACAAACCCTGGGTATTTAAATGATGCCCGTCTTACAAAAGTGATAGATTTTCGTTTCCCTATAATTTTGTATAAAAAATCTGATAGATGGAGCTAGGTATTAAGTATTTTGGCGAGAGATTCAGAGGTGCCCAGTGAAAATGGCGGCTGTGGCAACGATAAGGAAATGCGGTTTTTCAGCAGGACGGCTCACCTCCACATGGGCCAACATCTGTGTGCTATTGCCTCCATGAACATTTCGTAAACAGATGGATAGGTCAAAATGTTCTAATTCCATGGCCTTCTAGATCGCCAGATATAACCCCCTTGGCTTTTTTTCACGCGGAGTTACGTCAAAGATTATTTACAGGACTCCATGTCCTGATGTACAGGAACTCCATCGCAGCTGCTATTCATTCCATAACTTCTCAGATATTTTTAAATGCTTGGAATGAAATCGAATATTGTTTAGATGTTGTATGAGCCACTAAAGGATCTCCTATTGAAAGCTATTAATTTTGACATGTGTGCAATTAGTCAGCAAATTATATTTCAGTTCTACTGTGTTTAGAATTTTTTTAAATGTATTATTATAAAGTATCCAACAAATGTTGAGAACCCTGTAAAATAATCAAGCCTTTGTGCATGAAATTCTGCTGTACCCATCTTTTGTTCACACAGTAAATTTTTCGTTGCTGCGTGCTTCGACAGTGTGATTTTTAGATCGTTTCTGAAATTACAGATAAAGAGCTTTGAACGGATAGGATGGTTCTTATTTGTTCTTTATATGTACCAGGGAGGGCACCAAACTAGAAACTGGGGATTTCAGAAGCCTGCAGCAAAAAACTATTCAACTCGAGACAAAATTTTAAGTTTTCGTAATAACGGTAAATTGCGGTTGTAGGATTTCGCGTAACATAACAAAAAGTGTACTTATAGACAGAGTAATAAGAAAAATGAAAATGGCGCATATTTTTATGCTTGACTTTTATTATAAGCATTCTACGATTTATATGCAACCTTTAGATACATCTGGAACAGAAAGAAAAACTCTAACAGAAATTTAAATAATCGTAGATAAGCTTGCCTTACCTTGCTTGATCAGCGCAGCTGTTTGGGCTAATCTCACGACAATTGCCATGTTCGCCTCCACTTACTTCGAACCCTAGTCACAAGTTTCTCAAACTACTTAAAGCCGTTTCAAACCTAGCTGTCTCAAAACAAGCTGAATTTCGTTTATAATAGTTTTAACGTGCAAATTTCCTAGCGCGAATGAGAAAGCAAAAATTTATACACAAAAACACTATGTTTCTATCACATTCTCTTGAACGTTATGGGTTCGAAAATAAAATAAAAGTATTCTAAAAGTTAAAATATTTCATCTACGATAAAATAAGTATTTCGTATTCCTTGTTATTTAGTACTGCTTTCAGTAAAATACATAGTACTTTTTCTTTAACTCATTTTATTTTTGGAAGACCTTTTATAAAACTAATACACCTTATTCACTGAAATAACTTTATCTGAATTTAGATTCTATCACTCAGAATTTATTGATTGTAATTTCATTATATATATATATATATATATATATATATATAACTTAAATATTATAAGTTTATATGCCATAAGTTTACATTAACTTTCGACACAGGTTTACATATATTTCACCGTATTAAACCGCCGAAAAAAGAACCAGTGGATATAAAATGTAGTCCAATTTCAGGATACCAAATTTATTTCATTCACATGTATAATCTTACATTTTATCACTCAAAAAAAAAAAAATCTCTCTCAAAAAAATCTTCAATGAAGAAAGATTTACCATAGCTTACATTCTTTTAAGTTACCAACTATTTTTATCTGAAGTATTTCTTATACATAATCAGAACTGCTTTCAAGATTCATTTAATATGGATTCAACCTACAATGTGACTTTGTCTAGCCTATCTGTTAAGCCTGTATTTCTTCTTTATTTTGTATACTAATTTATACTAATACCACTAAACCATTTTTCAAACCGCCTGAAGTGCCACTTTCATTTAGAAGACCCGTTATGTATTGTTTAGATATCATAGTAATCATTTGTTTTTGACTAAGTGCATTTCTATCCCCCCCCCCTCCCCCTCAACTTTTGAAGTAACTGGCTTTCGTGTGTTAACTCATGAGTTGCGTTTGGTGAATACGGACATTGTAGGTTCCATCGTTTTGCACACCTATGCTTTTGTCGTTGTCTGAATGAGTGACCATTTAGGGTACATGGTTGACCCTGTAATTTAGAGCATCAGCCGAAACGGGGCCACTCAGCTACCAAATTACCCGGCGAGAGAACGTACTGCACCACAGGTTCAACATGCCGCATATACAGGATAGTCTGTAATCAGCTGAGATGCGGAGTCTGGGTCCATTTGCCCCAGAGGGTCCATTTGCTCATACATAATCCTTTCTCATGCCGCATATACAGGATAGTCTTTAATCAGCTGAGATGCGGAGTCTGGGTCCATTTGCCCCAGAGGGTCCATTTGCTCATACATAATCCTTTGTCATGCCGCATATACAGGATAGTCTTTAATCAGCTGAGATGCGGAGTCTGGGTCCATTTGCCCCAGAGGGTCCATTTGCTCATACATAATCCTTTGTCATGCCGCATATACAGGATAGTCTTTAATCAGCTGAGATGCGGAGTCTGGGTCCATTTGCCCCAGAGGGTCCATTTGCTCATACATAATCCTTTGTCATGCCGCATATACAGGATAGTCTTTAATCAGCTGAGATGCGGAGTCTGGGTCCATTTGCCCCAGAGGGTCCATTTGCTCATACATAATCCTTTGTCATGCCGCATATACAGGATAGTCTTTAATCAGCTGAGATGCGGAGTCTGGGTCCATTTGCCCCAGAGTTCGGCTTCCCCACCAATTGAGATACCACCATCCTGCAAGAGTACGTGGTACAGATCGAGTAAAAATACATTCTAATAATTTTTGTCTAATTAGCGTAGTAAGCTTTTCTCCAACTTTGGTAACAACTTATCCCTGAAGTATGGTATCAAGAAAAACATCATTAAAAATGAAAATTACTCTTCTTTCTTCTATATAGTAAGTTGAATTCTCGAACTTGAACCTACTTGTGTTAAAAAAGAACTTAAGAAATACACATCTTTACTCGGATATAGGGCTGATCTGATCAGTTTAGTAGACTTAGATATCCTATTTGCGTTGATTGTCAAAGGATACTGTTCCGTCCATAGTCTGATAGTGTCTGAAAATTTAGAAGTTTAACCTTTTGTACGTCGAACAATGTCTGCATCTCCTTATATCACGTTGCATTATTAAACAAATTTCATTCTAAAATCTCTGAGCGTACGCTGACTGTAAACTATTTCAAATTCGAACAGAAATGCTCTTATAATAATTATTATTATTATTCTAAATTTCCCTTTCACGTGCATAATCGATTGCATACGAAGTTATTTGAACCTTATCCGTATTAAAAGTTAAGTAAATTTTCCATCATCAGTTCCTCTGAAAGATTCACTATTTGTACGTGAAAATGACAATAGTTTCGGCAACCAACTGCCATTGTTTGCCTTCAGCACTCACGGTTGCAGTTAGAATTTATGTGCTTGGTACGATATTCAGAGTAAACTACGGAGCAAATAAAGGACGTCCACGCAATTTGATTTTCGTTCACTCGAGTAAATTTATAGAAATGAAGAGTTATCGCATGATTACATTCATTATCAGTCAGCTCTAGCTTCGATGTTGAAATCCATGATGAAATGTGCGTTGAATAAGTACGTGTCATTAATTACATGCCTTACAGGGTTAGCCTCATATCAGGGAGGCCTGAAGGTAATGAATTATTACATTACATTCACACTAATTTTCAACAATCTTTTAATTAACTAGGGCTCAAGGCCCCTAGACTCGCTACGCTCGCTTTTCGTATGAGGCATTCGGCTCCTAATGAGGTTTATTCGTAAAAAAAAACATGATTTCAACAAGCAAAACCCAAAGGTTGGATCAGATAAAATGATACGGGGCTACACATTGCTGGGTTCTGGCATGTTCATCCGAACATAAAAATTTAAACTTTGCACTATTTTTAGTTATGTGAAACACATGCAACACCTTGCATATTAGCCACCCATAGCGATTTTCCATTATTTGGCGACTTGCGTATATGTATAGTTAATAATGATCTCTAAGAAAACAGTACTTCACGTGTTTTCTTTGATACTACGGAACAGCTGGGATAGCTTGCCACCCATGGCGACTTTTTCATTATTTGGCGATTAGCACATGCTCACGACCTCTAATTACTGCTCATGTAAGGTTCCCGGAAAACCGTTATCCATGTTTTCATATACATAATCCTTTGCAGATGGGCGTATTGAGCACCACGAATTAGTATATCATCTCTCCGCGCTGGCAGATATCCAAAGTGTACTATAGCTGCAATAATGGCATAGTGAACACCACCCGATATTTCTACTGGTAGCAAATACTCCAGCTGGACCGAACCGGCTTTAAAATAATCTGCACTTTAATTATTTTTCATTTTCATTTTACTGGGTTCTAATATTTCGGAACTCACGGTTTAGATCCACCCTGCTTGGAAAGCTACCATTGTTCCAGATCGTACCTAATGCCAAGGTGGCGCTTTTAAAATCAGTTGCAATTAGACATTCTGTTTTGGAAAAACGAATCATCGCTCATTCCAAACTCCCGTTGTCTAAGCGAACTTACTATTTGAAAACTGTCAACTTTGTGTAACACACTTTGAGTCATTTATTTCATACACTTTTTAATCTGGCGTAAAATGGGTGTCATTCTACTTCATGTTTGTCAATTTCACGTGATTCTACAAACTTGTAATTGCTTTGCTGCAAAGGAATGAATGATTTTATGCCAAATCTGGCAACCATACTGTTTATTTTTTTCGGTTTTTCATTAATATCTTCTAAAAATAATTCGATTTTCGAAATTTAAGTCAGCTTATCAGGTTCCTCGGAATTTTTCGAATCTGTGGACACCTTAGTCGAAACTCAAATCCCCAACGGTTAAGGAGGAGATAGCCCAACAAGCTTTTGACAACGGCCGTTAACTTTTTTTAGAATAGAGAGAAAACAACCTCAGCGTGAACCTAGAACTCATTTTTGTTATATTTACTTTCATAGATTTTTTTTTCAAAGGAAGATGGACACTCTCCCACTCTTTTCACGTCTACCCTCCTCAGAGGACGAATTTCAGAATGTCCTGAAATCAATTTGTAGATATCCGTGAGTGTTCTAGTTTACAGCAAGAATTTTGAGGATATCTCTCTTCTTTGAATGTTTGAGTGTTTTTTCGTTATGCCAAACATACACAAGGGGCTAAAGGGAGGTGCCTTGGTCTGAAGACTTTTTAGGGGTTAAACATGCATTTACGTGACATCTGGAGAAAACTGCTCAAAACTCGTGACTCTTAGGTCGACACAGCCACGTGGTAGGACCAAACGCTGAACTTTCACACAATATCATGTTCAGTGTTCTTATCCACTCGCCCATGGTGAAGCTATGTCGTCTTAAAAATCACGTATAGTATGTGAAAATAATATTTTGGACCCCTACCTCTATAGGTTACGATGAATGCTATTAGGAGAAGGCTTTCCAGTCTACCTCGCACGTTAAAATATCACATACATGTCAAATTTCGTAATATTATTTTCAATAGCTAAGGCTAGGCGATATATCGACATGCGAATACACGAAGTTACTTTGCGATACCAATAATACATATAGAATTTCATGTCTTGAAAATATATATTTATTGTAGGTGTATACACAGAGAGGTAATATCTTTCAGAATATGATCCTCCTACATCAATGCACCTCTTACATTATGTCAGTCTCGACATTTAGAGAACAAACTCTGTATTACTTTTGAGTGCAAAGTTTTGAAACATTTTCAAATATATATTTTACTAGCTGAAGTACCCGTCCTTGACGGGTTAGTGAATGCAAATTTCCAAAAAGCAAGAACTTTCGTCAGCATTGTAGGAGTACACAGAATGGATGGAGTATGTTGCCAAAGTAAAGAAAGCGAAGTTATAATTTTTATGTATTGTTAAAATATTACAGGTTAAGAGAGTTACTAAGTAATATCGTTTCATTCGTAATTATGGGATGCGCGAACGAATATTTACGCATATTGAAATAATTTTCGCAAAATCTCAAAATCTAATCAATATTTTTTGAAAAATTGGAAGCCTAGAATTTAAGTTGAGTGACTACCTATCATGTCAACCAATTTCGTTTCATTCCCTGCAGTCTTTATTTCGTGATGCTGGAACAAAATTTCAGCATTTTAAAACGATTTTCACAAAATCTCAAAATGTAATCAAAATATTTTAAAAATTCAACGCCTATAAATTAAGATTAGCAACTACATATCATATCACTCAATTTTGTATCATTCGTATGAGTCGTTATTACGTGATGTTTGAAGAAATATAAACGTATTTTGAGAGAATTTTCACAAAATCTCAAAATCTATTTAAAATGTTTTAAAAATTGGACACCTATAGTTTATGTTGAGCAACCATCTATCATGTGACCAAATTTCATATCATTCGCTTTAGTCGTTATTACGTAATGCGTGAACAAAGATTCACTCAATTTTAAACGATTTTCGCAAAATCTCGAAATCGGATCGATTATTTTTAATTAGATGATATAGTATAATTAGTGAAATTAAAGGTGAGTGACCACCTTTAATTTCACCAAATATCATTTTTTCACCTTAGCAGTTTACGTGTGATGCGCGAACACAAATTTACGCAGTTTGAAATGATTTTCGCAAAATCCCAAAATCTAATAGAGATTGTTCAAAAATTCGTCACCTATATTTGAAGTTGAATGATCACCTATCGTGACACCCAATTTCATATCATTCTCTTCAGTCGTTTTCACGTGATGTTTGAACACAAATTTATGCAGTTTGAAAATTTTTCGCAAAATCTCAAAATCCAATCAAGTTTTTTAAAAAATTCGACACCTATCTTTTAAGTTGAATGACCACCTATCATGACACCCAATTTCATATCATTCGCTTCAGTCGTTTTTACGTGATGCTCGAACACAAATTTACGCAGTTGGAAACGATTTTCGCAAAATCTGAAAATCTAATCAAGGTTTTTTAAAGATTCGACGCCTATGTTTTAAGTTGAGTGACCACCTATCATGATACACAAATTCGTTTCAATCGCTTCAGTCGTTTTTACGTGATGCTTGAACACAAATTTACGCAGTTTGAAAGGATTTTTGCAAAATCTCAAAATCCAATCGAGATTTTTTTTTTTAATTCGACGCCTTTATTTTAAGTTGAGTGACCACCTATCATGACACCCAATTTCATATAATTCGCTTTAGTCGATTTTACGTGATGCTTGAACACAAATTTACGCAGTTTGAAACGATTTTCGCAAAATCTGAAAATCTAATCAAGATTTTTTAAAAATTCGACGCCTATGTTTTGAGTTGAGTGACCATCTATCATGACACTCAATTTCATATCATTCGCTTCAGTCGTTTTTACGTGATGCTTAAACAAAAAAAGCGTCACGGACAGAATGACAGACAGACAAACTTTTTTTTGAGGGTCGCATCGGATTCCCGGGTGCTTGAAACGGACAGAAATCGCAAAATTTTTGAATTCCAAGAAATGTACAGACAAAAGTCTAATTTATTTATATAGATATTATAAAGGGACTACGGAACAGACTTTTTCATAAAATTTCGTTGACTGTAGCTAAGCCTTCTCAATAACATAGAATATAATTAATTTTGATTTTAAGAAAACTCTTTTTGAACAGCTTATCTAATTTGTGTGCATGTTCACCCCACTTTGGAACTGCCATTAGCTAATTGTATTTTTGGAGTAACAGTCGGTTTGTACTGACTGCTTGTAATGATTATCCAAGTGATCTATTTTTACGAATGTCAAAATGGATCACTTGGATAACACCGGCACATACACAAAAAAAAAAGATGTTTATACATCGGACGCCACGTATCTACCGGCATGTATTTCGACCCGATGAATCCGAATTTCAAGTCAGTTAAAGCCGTGCACCCTCGAATATCGAGTAAATTCAAAAAATAGCGTAAATTGGATAAATGGTAGTTAAAAAAAATTATAAATCTAAACCAAGCATAATTCTTATGTATTTCGATCCGCTGAATAAAAATTTAAAGTGTATTTAGATTATAAACCGTTATAAATCTAAAAAAAAATTGAAAAAAAAAACCTGAAAAATGTTAAAAATAGCAAAAAATCGTCATTGTATTAATGAAAAAATTTTTGTTGACCCAAATCGAAGAGGATTTTTATGTAATTTGATTTGCTTAATCCGAATCTAAAATATATTTGGCTTAGAATCCTTCAAACTCTCAAAAAATCGCAAAAAAAACCCCGATAAAATAGCAAAAGTTACAGTTAAAAAAATTGAAAAAATCTATAAAACATGATTAAATACTTTTTTTTGTATTTTTTTATGCGTAAAATATAAATATAAAATCTGAAAATGCAAAAAATTGTAATATCTCTAAAAAATGATGTATAAACAGGATACGGAGAGCGATTTTCCCAGATTTTAAACTGTAGTTTGTTTATACATCATTTTTTAGAGATATTACAATTTTTTTTACTTATATATTAAGCATAAAAAAATACAAAAAAATGTATTTAATCATGTTTTATAGATTTTTTGAATTTTTTTTAACTGTAACATTTGCTATTTTATCGGTTTTTTGAGATTTTTTGAGAGCTTGAGGGATTCTAAGCCAACTATATTTTAGATTCGGATTAAGCAAATCAAATTACATAAAAATCCTCTTTGATTTGGGTTAACAATTTTTTTTCATTAATACAATGACGATTTTTTGATATTTTAAATTTTTTTTTGCTATTTTTAACATTTTTCAAGGTTTTTTTTTTTTTCAATTTTTTGAGTTTTGGAACGGTTTATAATCTAAATACACTTTAAATTTGTATTCAGCGGATCGAAATACATAGGAATTATGCTTGGTTTAGATTCAAAATTTTTTTTAATTACCATTTATCCAATTTACGCTATTTTTTGAATTTACTCGATATTCGAGGGTGCACGGCTTAAACTGACTTGAAATTCGGATTCAGCGGGTCGAAATACATGCCGGTAGATAGGTGGCGTCCGATGTATAAACAACTTTTCTTTTTGTGCGTGTGCCGGCGTAATCATTACAAGATACATCTATCCTAATATTACAAAGAGGAAAAAATTGTTTGTATGCATATAGGGTGTAATCTCTGGAACAATTGAACTAATTCCAAGAAATTTTTTCATAGATAGAAAGCTACACTATTCTTTGCTAATATAGGCTGAGTTCAACCTATTTGAAAATGATACTGAACACGAAGTCACCTTAAAATCACTTCTGCCGTGACTTTACTTGCTGATGAGGAAAAGTTTTTTACCACGGAAAGCATACTTAAACTATGGAGCAAGTTAACAACTGACATGGCATTTCTTAGCTGCACTACACATCCAGGATTGCCACTATCCAAAGGAAGTTTCTACTGTTTGAAGCTATGGGACGCTAATTTTGCTTTTTGTTTGTAACTTTGTTACCCGTGCGGAAATTATTTGAACACTCTAAATAGAAGCAGTAAGATTCATTCCGGTGATGAGCCAGCTGGTCGCCAATGCAGCTAATCTATATAGTGGCGTCCACGCTAGAGGGCGCCTATGCAGCTAATTACTAGGCGGGGTTCGATACTTTCCTTGGAGAGTAGGAAGCTATTTCGCCAGTCTGCCGCTAGTCGATGATCGTCCTATATCCAAGTTTGTGCATATAATGTACCCGAGTTAGACAACTAATAATTAATAACTGAATGATTAATAACTGAACTGATAGCTGAATAATAATGAAGATAATTTTGTTGAAAATGCACGTTGATTTTTTTGAAAGGCATATATGTTACTTAGATTTTGCCAGATAAGTTTTTGTACATAGAAAGATTAAAAATATATATTATATATATATATATTTATATATATATTTTAAAACTTATTTACGCAAATGTGCAATGAAAAACTTGGTCTATTCAATTTCACTTTCCAGAAACGCGAAAGGTTTCTCACACGCATAATATTTTTACCCTAAATATTCCGTTTGCTCTCAAATGCTGAGTCCCGTAGTGAAGAGATGATCCAATACGTATTGCTCTCCCCCAAGAGTTATGAAGTCGTTTCCCCGCGACGTTTGCAGACTGGAACGCTGCCGACAGGAAAGCAAACAAGAAGAAGAGAAACTGCACCTGATAGAAACGAGGAATGCGTTTGACATTGTGACAGATGCATTTTCTCGAAAACTCGGAAATAATCGTATTAGAATTAAAGACAGATAGATAGATAGCTTACAACAAGCACTGCTTGAGAGCTCGCACTCGATTTTATCAAAGTATTAAGCTGAGATGAAAAAAATATTAAATAAGAATGTGCTTTTGGGATCCCGCCAGCAGAACTAATGGATTTTAAATAAATTTTAACAAGTGTCCACATCTTTCATTTAGACATTTCAAACATCAGTCTTCTTCCACAATTTCTTTCTCTTAACGTATAATATGATGAGCTCACATAGTTCATAATGCAGGGGTCGAACGCCAACGTCGCAAGCTTCGAAAATAAAGTTAGTTTGGCGAAAGAAAATACGTTTTGGCGAAAATATTGACAATTGCTTTTCTTAATGGTGTCCAGAAAAATCTAATTTGGCGAATGAATTGGCGAAATGTTAAAAAGAGCCAGCGCAACCCCTGATAATGTGTTACCAGTGGCGAAGCTTAAGGGGGGATAGGGGGTCATAACCCCCCCCCCCATGAGGAATTTTTCGCCTTACAAAATGTATATTCTTCACTCCCTTATCACACCCACGTATACGTACATATATATGAGTTGCAGAAGTCTAACCCCTACCCATGAAAAATTTCTGGCTACGTCATTGTGTGTTACACATATATAAAAAACCAACAGATATGCAAACTTTGATGTGTAAGAAATGTGAGTTCAACTATGTTTTCTTGTTTGAGTAAAAGAAAAAATTAGAAACCACAAAGTGCAAAAAAAGGGATTTATAACGTCCGCCCTCCTTTTTCTTAACCCATTAGCACCCAACTTTTTTCAGCACATTCTGAAATTTATGTTGATGCCAGAAGTGATAGATAAATTTCCGTCATTTGTGTGGTATGAAGAACGTAAATCTTTTTTCTAAAAATGTAAATAAGACAGGGAAATATTCTCATTTAACTCTGTATTTTGTGGAAATCAGAATTTTTATTCAAGAAATTAAACTAATGCTTAAATATTCCAGTGGCTTACAAATTTCGCGTCGGTCTAAAAATAGATCACTTGGCGTTAATGGGTTAAATTTTAAGAAAAATATTTAATAGAATTCAGGATTATCAGGTAGACACATAAGCTTTAACTATGTAAAAAAAAAAAAACACTGATGCACTACAAGAAATAATAGAAAATTTCAGGAAAATTGTGTCCCGTTATTTTTACATCCGTGTAATAACCCTGCAGATTTCAAAGGTACCCTGTTTGGCTGCAATTAGAATAACCGATCGAAATCCGAAAGAATTGCATTTTCTAATGGGTACAGCATGTCATATCTGTTTCGGAAACGATTTTATTGAATCAGTTTTAACTTAATTAAACATCGAAACGATTCTTTTCCATTTCCATTAATCAGGATTAAAGGCAAATTATTAATTTTATTGAAATTCGGGAAAGAGCTCTCTTAGCCATAATCGAATTTCCCTACAAAACGAATAAAACGTGATAGAAGGCATTTTCCTGGTTCCTATCCATTTTGTATCTGTTACGGAAATTTTGTTCAATATGACATGATAATTATGACTTCTAATCTGCATCTTTTATTGCCGCTGCCGTAGATATATTTTAGTTTAATGGACATGTGCACTGCAGGAAGAGTACGTAATTATAATTGTTCGTTTCCGCCGAATTAATATAATTACGGGAGTATCAGTTATCTGAGAAAATGATATTTATTTCCGAAAGCTTATCTGTTGCATCTGATGCAAGTGTGCGTTTTCTGTGAAAGTATTAGGTATAATTATCGTTTACAGTTGTATCTTTTTAGAATATTTAAATAGTTTTTTTTTTTTTAACTCTCCGAGAATCGTGAAGTGTACATGCCTAATCATGTACACTTAGGAAATGGTGAGTGTACAGTGCTTCGAAGTTTTTCTCCGAGCTCGTCCGGACTGTAACTGCCTTAGATATACAGTGAAACCTCTTTGAGCGGCCACCCCACCGTACCCAGAATATTTGGCTGCTCTCAAGGGTTTTATTGACTATTATAAGATAATTGCTATAATGCGTTATATAAATAAGTCTGGAACATATTCCTTATTTAAAATGAAATATAAAACTTATCTTAAGAGAAAATAGTACTTTATTGAATGCTTTCTTACATTTTTTTGAAATAATGATACAATTTGTGTCTGTGTGCAAGTTTTTACTTTTCTCTGAAACAACCATTTTTTCTAGTTTGATTTTTACTTTAAAAAGCAGATGTCTAACCGGTCAGTTTGTAACCGCTTCGGAATTTTCGATCATTTCATCGATTTTCCCGAAAGTCGCTTGTGTTGAAAGTTTAGCTTGCTTGCCATTACAAACATCGGGAAATTCCTCGTCAGGGACGGAATGAGCGCCTGAAAGGGGGGGAAAAATTCATTTGTAGGGCAATTTCAATACCTGATTGTCCAAGGAGTTCCCCCATCTTTAGTTGTGGGGAGAATACTAAAGACATAAGAATCAATTTCAGTTATTCTTGGGACATTTATTTCGACTATAAACCTGACCTTGAGTTTTTCCGCTCAAAATTAACAGCATGGAGTGACTAGAATTTCCCGAAAAATGAGATTTGGCGATACCACTCGGTGGCCGTTTAGAGGGTGTTCGGGGGGCCGTTGATAGAGGTTATTTTAACATTGAGTCTATGAGCCGAAAATCCGTGCCATGAAAAATTGACCGTTTAGAGAGGTGACCGCCATACAGGGGTGGCCCCTGTGACGAAGTTCACATATTTTTCGCGTCTTAAAATAATGTTCCTATGTTTCGTCTTTCTAAATCAAAATTCCTTCCGTATTAATCTCTCTCCACTCTGTTTCTCGGCTCGATAACATATTCTTTCTTTCGCGACGCTGTGTCTGGGATTTTTGGGGGTTTCCCTTCTAAATTAATTTTGCTTTAGCACATGCTGTGTAAGTTCTTGGCGCCTCCCGGTCGCCCCCTTCGCCTTTCTCACGGGGTTGTAGCTTTATGCATTGGCATTCGCCAAATTCTGGCACTTCTGTCTTGGCATTAATCATTTAATCCGTTTGTTTAAAATTTTTATATTGTTTACGCCTACCGGACGGTGGTTGTCACGTGGGGCAGTGGCTTATGAGTGCTCATATTTTACTCGCCAACCTGTAGTGAGCTGGCAGTTTTGTGGGAAGATTTGAGTAAGACTTCTCGATTGCTCTCCGTCAGAGGAGGTTGTGTTCTTTTTTTATGGAACTCCGGCATGCCGTGTGGCCGGAACAATTAGATATATTCCTGGTGTTATTTTATGAAGCAATGCACTGTACGTAATTGAAGTTGCTTACGTCAAGACTTTTTTGCTGTTACCTTCAATAAATGTAGCTTCTCTGATTTCAAGTCGTCTTCCTGTTTTAATAGTCCTCAGCGTACTTCATGGATATATTAATTTCACTATACGTCACGTAAACGGCCGAGAGGATGTTTCTCTTAATCTACCTCCGACAACTCCCTCATAGCCCCTCGGAGAGGTTTCACTGTAAATGTATTTATTACTACGAAATTTATACAGGGAGGTTCAAAATTATGTATCAGAAATGTTTAGAGTAGTAGAGGGAACCAAAACGATTCAGAATCACATAGCAAGGTGGTACCCGTTATGTTGTCGTTTTGTGCCTGTTAATAAACGCTTTGTTAGTGTCTGTTGAAGCAATTAGTGAACGTTACAACCATGATTTGTCAAAAAACAATGCATCTTTTACTGAACTTGACTAATACTCAATAGTTAGCAAATTCTACATCGTTTCATCGATAAGAGCCTATGGTTAATGAAACTCTACTAAGCAATCAGTTTCCGACCCCACATTATTATATGATTCTGAATCGTCTTAGTTGTCTGTACTACCCTTCCTGACATGTATTTTTGAACCACCCTGTATGTCTGTTTATTATGCACTGTTCCATGTATCCTAATCATAAATGCTGTATGTAGCAAGCGCAGTTTTTGCACTAACACCCGAAACACTTTTAATATATTAAGCTCTATGGAAAGTCAACATAACAAACGTACTTCAAACACATTCATCTGTTACACACATCCATATTGTTAAATATTATAAAACAGTGCTCTCCATTGAAAATTTATATTTAGGATTTATAGTTCTTTTAGAGGACAGGTCAAGAAATTGCATTACTTTATGGTCTGTGGCTGTCTATGAAATCGAAACCATTTCTAGCACAATAAAACAAGTATATAGAAGCTTATAGTATCAAACCTTCCATTTATAGAATTGAAATAACATTTAAAGTCATTACACAACGAGGAAAAATTATATAATTGGACGTTATAAAAACGCACGCACGTTAGTCCCTAGGTGCAAGGGTTATTAGCGAAACAGCTATTTTTTGGGGTTATGCCCAGAATATCTTCAACTTTGGCACTATTACGTAGCCACATTTTCAGTCTAACATTTTCAAAAGAGAATTATAAAAGCCAGGCGTTTTCAAAAGTGTTTCATAGCCGATGCATTTGGCACGATTTACTTTTCATGCTGTTATATAACTCTTTCATATATGGTTGAAAATTGTTTGATTTCAGTTTGTCAGTTTGTGCGTCCGTGCTCTAACGGTCGTAAATATGTATCGATTACTGCGAAATATGTGTATGAATTTTTATATATTGTATCATATAAGCATTAAAAATGAATGCAGCGTTTAAAGCCCTTTCACAGGAGCACCCAAAAGAATTCAGTAAATGACCCTCTACCGGAAATCCTATTTTCATGCACATTTTGGGATTTGGATTTTCGGCTATTCCGAAGAAAACAAAATGGATATAAGAAATTAAGGACTACAAAATGAAGCTCTCCATAAAACATAGTTGTCTGTACCACTGATAGTTCTGCAGATGTATTCAAAGGAATTTCAATGCATTGAGGTCTATTGCAGTTTAGCGATGTTCGTCCATTTCATCATATAGGTATCAATAGGTATATGAAATATTATATCCGCTTAGTCTTCATTTAAAGGATATAAATGCAATTTATAGATCTTTTATATGTTCTACGCAATACTATGCATAACTAATCTTTTAAATGCTCTACGTAAATAAATGACTTACGTAATTAGTGATGTACAGCTGTTTTGAGGTTATACCCAAAACATGCGAGTTTTGGGTAAGCAGTAACAACAAGTTTAGCGATGTTGCATTGCCCAGTTTGGCGCAATCGATGCCATTGTGTTTAGGGAACGCACTTTTTTCGTTGAAGGATTGCGTCCACTACTGTCTTTCCCAAAATTAAGAACTGTATCTAATTCTATACTTTCCATGTGTATAATTAGATGCAGTAGGTACATGTCTTCCGCTAGGGAATGCAACCCCGCGAGATTGACATTTCATTCAAATAAAAATTAATTTTAATAGAGAAAAGTAGGGGGAAAAAAGATTGTAAAGAACCATCAAGTTTAACATTTTATCTTATTTGATAATTAATAAAATACCTTACATAAATATGAAAATTATTGTCATAATATAGTCTTCCCGAGAAAACGGAATTGCAATCTCTAATTGTGTTGAAAATTATTTTATAACCAATACATTTGTCTTTATTTGTCTGTAAAAAAATAAACTTTGGTCCGAAATTCAACGTTAATTTCATAGTTTTTTAAAAGTGGTTGTTAAACGGTTGCATTGAATCCGTTTTTGTTATCGCGTTTTATAGTATTTACTCAAACTGCCTTTGTTATCGTTATTTTATATTGCAACACTATGGCCGATTGGAGAAAGACACTGAACATGTTAGACGGCCGAAGTGTGAAGGTTCTGGGCTCGGACTTAACAGCGCTGCTATCGATATAACAGTCTGGAATTTTGGTCGGTTTTCTCTAGATGTAACTTGAATATGTCTTAAAACCCCATAGTAAGTGCTCCGACCAAGGCACCCCACGTACTAGGTAGATAGCCTATGCGTAGCTTTGTCGTAGCAGCACAAACATACAAACCATAATTTATGATTTATTGAATCTGCTGTTGTTATACTATATGCTAGTTTTAAATCTGTTTCTGTTGTATATTATGTTACTTTTTGAATCTGCTTTTGTTATATTTTAAGTTATAATTCGAATCTGCTCTGGTTATCGTATTTTATACAGGGGGATCCACTTAAAAGGGTACCCGATGGTTTTTCTTATAACCCTTCAATCTGACGGATGTGCGATCAAGTCTAACACTGAAATGTATAATTGTTGGAACTTTCTTTAAGTGTGGGAGACAATTTTTAACACTGTTGGACTGTTACAACTTTATGGATGAGGTAAAACAGCCGTGGAGACGGACTATGTTACTTAATACTGTAATCATTTTATTTTTGAAAAACATAATTTAATTCAAAATGTTGACAATGTTATACATCACAGCAAATATTGAAAATTTTCGCAACAACCTTGAATGCAAACATGAACAAGTCGGACCAAAATTTTTGACACATTTTGCAACATTTTTGGTGTTATGGGCGAATTTCTTCAGTTAGGATTTGTTTTCATTCATCGTTGTTTGCAGGTATTCTCTGGAAAAATCTCTCCGAGCGGCCACCCCTCTAAGCGGCCAATTTTTCATGGTGCGGATTTTTCGGATCATAGACCTCATGTTAAAATAACCTCTATCAACGGCCAGCCGACAATCTCTGAACGGTCACCGACTGAGTTTTAGGGGCATTACATCTCATTTTTCGGGAAATTCTACTCAATCCATGCTTTAATTTTGATCCAAAAATTCTCGAGGTCAGGAGTCTGACGAAGGTAAGCCTATTTTAATTCCTTTTAATCAATGTAAAATTAATTTGAGGTTGATTTGAATTAACTAATCAGTATGTTTATGTATATAAACGTTTTTACAAATGAATTTTTCTGTCTTCCAGGCGTTCATTCCGTCCCTGACGAGGAATTTCACGATGTTTGTAAGGGCGAGCAAATTGAACTTGTAACACAAGCGACTATAGGGAAAATCGATGAAATGATCGAAAATTCGGAAATGGTTATTGCAAACGAATAGGTTAGAGATCTGCTTTTTAAAGTAAAAAACGATCTTAGAAAAATGGTTCATTCAGAGAAAACTAAAAACAGACACAAATTGTATCCTTTTTTCAAAAAATGTAAGAAAGCATTCAATAAAGTACGTATTTTCTCTTTTGATAAGTTCTAAATTTCATTTTAAAGAAGTAATATGTGTCAGATCTGTTTATATTACGCATTATTGCAATTATCTTATAATCTATATAAATAAAATTAGACTTTTGTCTGTACATTTCTTGGAATTCAAATATTTTGCGATTTCTATCCGTTTCAAGCACCCGGGAATCCGATGCGACCCTCAAAAAAAAACTTTGTCTGTCTGTCATTCTGTCGTTCTGTCGTTCTGTCATTC
This sequence comes from Cheiracanthium punctorium, assembly GCA_038373885.1. Taxonomy (NCBI): domain Eukaryota; kingdom Metazoa; phylum Arthropoda; class Arachnida; order Araneae; family Cheiracanthiidae; genus Cheiracanthium; species Cheiracanthium punctorium. The sequence continues at coordinate 46,105 of JAWZYV010012727.1, read as the reverse complement.
TGTCCGTGACGCTTTTTCTGTTTAAGCATCACGTAAAAACGGCTGAAGCGAATGATATGAAATTGGGTGTCATGATAGGTGGTCACTCAACTTAAAACATAGGCGTGGAATTAAAAAAAATCTTGATTGGATTTTGAGATTTTGCGAAAATCGTTTCAAACTGCGTAAATTTGTGTTCAAGCATCACGTAAAAACGACTGAATCGGATGATACGAAATTGGGTGTCATGATAGGTGGTCACTCAACGTAAAACATAGGCGTCGAATTTTTAAAAATTTTCATTAGATTTTCAGATTTTGCGAAAATCGTTTCAAACTGCGTAAATTTGTGTTCGCACATCACGTAATAACTGCAAAGGTGAAAAAATGATATTTGGTGAAATGATAGGTGGTCACTCACCTTAAACTATAAGCATTTAATTTTAAAAAATCGATCCGATTTCGAGATTTTGCGAAAATCGTTTAAAACTGAGTGAATCTTTGTTCCCGCATTACGTAATAACGACTAAAGCGAATGATATGAAATTTGGTCACATGATAGATGGTTGCTCAACATAAACTATAGGTATCCAATTTTTTAAACATTTTCGTTAGATTTTGAGATTTTGTGAAAAATCTCTCAAAATACGTGTATATTTCTTCAAACATAACGTAATAACAACTAATACGAATGATACGAAATTTAGTGATAGGATAGGTAGTTGATAATCTTAATTTATAGGCGTTGAATTTTTAAAATATTTTGATTACATTTGGAGATTTTGCGAAAATCGTTTTAAAATGCTGAAATTTTGTTCCAGCATCACGAAATAAAGACTGCAGGGAATGAAACGAAATTGGGTGACAGGATAGGTTGTCACTCAACTTAAATTCAAGGCTTCCAATTTTTCAAAGATGTTGATTAGATTTTGAGATTTTAAGAAAATCATTTCTATATTCGTAAATATTCGTTCGCGCTTCACATAATTACGACTAAAGCGAATGAAATGATATTACTTAGTGACTCTCTTAACCTGTAATATTTTAACAATACATAAAAATTATAACTTCGCTTTCTTTACTTTGGCAACGTAATCCATCCATTCTGCGTACTCCTACAATGCTGACAAAAGTTCTTGCTTTTTTGAAATTTGCATTCACTAACCCGTCAAGGACGGGTACTTCAGCTAGTAGTCAATAAAACCCTTTAGAGAGGCCACCCCCCACTGAGCAGCCAAATATCGGCACGGTGTTGTGGCCGCTCAGAGAGGTTTCACTATAGCTGCACGCGAACAGTTTCAACACTTGCTGTAAAGAATAATAATGTAAAAAAAAAAAATTAAATGTTTTTCAAAAATAAAATGATCACAGGATTCAATATTCGTATTATTAGTCTTATTTGCTTCATTCTGTTCTGATGTACATCTTCATTTTATCGGTAGATTATGGGAACAGGAATTTATACGTATATGCATACATAAACTTATTTGCTGCACTTTCAATTAAATAAATTGAAGCAAAATATTAAAAATGGAAATATTGATGTGGGAAAAAAGCTGATTTATGCTATTTGCTTTCCCGTAACGAAAGAAATAATGTTTTGTCTCATGCTTATTGAAATATTTCTATTTGCTTGTCTTTCAAAATACTTCAGAATATGACTCATAAGCATAATTTGCGATTTCATGCAAATAAAAGAAAGATTTATAGCTGTTAGTAAATTCATTTCGAAGGACATTTTAAAATGAAACAAGCAGGAAGAATCGGTGTCGAATAATTAAACATAAAAATGCTGTTTGAATATGGAATTGACAAATGGGTATTTGTTGAGAAATTTCTTAATTAGAACATTATTCAAACATGGAAAATCAATGTAAACATGAATATTAAACAAGTATTTGAACAGAGAGTTTACGCGTGTAAAACAAAGCGTGAGTGTTTCAGAATTAATTATTCTTCGCTTGTTAAGCAAATGTAAATTGTCTGATACAAATTTTAGATGGGAATTAATTGCTTGGATGTAAAAAAATAATTAACTGTATCACTTTAATGAGATATTGATAGAACAGGACTTAGAACAGTTATATTGTACAGCAACTAACATATACAGTGTTACAAAAAGTTCGTAACAGGCTTAATTGTTTATCTGTTAGAGATAACTGACCCGTGTCAATTAAAAAATGTTCAGAGTAAGGTTGTCGAAAAAGACTACGCTGTGAAATTTTTTCTCTCATAAATTTTGAAAAAGTTAAAAAAAATTAAATTGGTATATAAACATCCGTACAAAAAAGTTCCCAATTGGTAAAATGTACCCTATACTCTAATAAGGTAATGTACAAATTTTCAGCCTTTTATAACAAAACTTCTCAGAGATATGTATAGCCCTTGGTCATCTTTTTATAAAGATGATTGCAGATGCTAACATTTATTGCTGGAGTGCAAAACATTATGTTCTTCATAATTTTTGTATGTCCCCCCTTAAACTTGATCATCCGACCTGATTTTCCCATCGAGAGGCATTGAAAAGAGGTTTAAGCCATTATATATTTATTTTCAAGTTTCCAACACATTTTAGGATAGAATTCTCAAATTTTATACGTCGCCTGATTAGTGTATGAGGTACATTTTACTAATTGGGAATTTATTTGCACGGGGGTCGTATACAAATTTAAAAAGTGTAATCAATTTTTTTCTTAACTTAGTTTTTTCTCCTATCTCATTTTGAACGTAAATTTATCTCTAATAGACAAATAATGAAAGCTTGTTACCACATTTTTGGGATACCCTGCATAAACACAGACAAACACACACTCACACACATACACATACATAGGATGTCCCACAAATATTGGAACAAAATATGAGGTGTGGTAGTGCACATATTAAGGAATAAGAATCCCACAGGAATGTGCGGTCGGAAACGCCATCTACATGTAGCTGTTAATAACTTTGGAATAAGTGCTGAAATAATAGTGAACTTTCCGACCATAGTTCATCAAACATTAATGTATCTTTCTTAGAAAACACGTGACTGAAATCGATGATTTAAAAATTTTATTTTATTTCATGAATGAAAATTTTGAAGACGAGCCTATTGTTTATGAAACGTGGTTCAGAAATGAGACAAATACTTCAACACTTTTCATAAAGAGATTATTACCAGGTAAGTGAAAACGGCCTTTTTGACCCCACATTGCTATGTGATTCTGATTTCTTGTTATGTGCCTTATCTCCCCTTAAATTTTGTACCAATAATTATGGGAGACTCTGTATAGATTCCAAATTATCACTGATCCGCCGAATATTCGAGTGGATGAGATTCGGATCCCTGATCGATGGCCGAAGTGTTGTTTGAGGTCCAGGGTTTTGTCTCACCGCGCGGCTGTTGGTCAGAGATTGGAGCGGTTTTCTCACGATGTAACGTAAATGTACATTAGAATCTTAAAAAGTCTTTCGCACAAGCTATTCCTCTTCTTGGCAGGGCCAGGCAGTCTTAATGTGCTTCATCTAAACAAAACAAAATAAAAAGTTACAACCATCAAAAATATAAATCCTTCAGATTTTTCAAATCTTACCCATGTGCTCGGCTTCTTTTCAGTTCAGAAAGAACAGGATGATCAGTTCAATTGAGTACTCGTGGGTTTTTCTTCTTAACCCTTAAATCTGACGGATGGGGCAAATATTGTAGCACTGAAGTATAATTGTGTGAACTTTGTTGGTGACACAGTTTTGCACACTGTTGCAACTTCGTTGGTGAGGTTAACCCGTAAGCAGGCGCGCTGGGATAAATATCACCCCAGCGACATTTTTTCTTCCTAAACTGGGAGAATTTTTTTGAGAAAGAGTTTGCCCCATCTTCTACCTTTCAAATTCAAGGTCTAGTTGGGGTGGGTGAAGGAATTTCGTTTCGTTGTTATCCGGATGGGAAGAAAATTCCCCTTTGGGATTCAATACTCCCGCGCGACTGACAACGTTTCATTACGTTGCTACCGTAAACTAAGTATAAACTAAATGTAAATTAACTATAAATTGATGTTACAGTACTGGTATGTATTGACAAAAGGCTATTAGGTGAAATTAATATCATATTAATAAAGAAATAAGTGTTTTTATGTATAAAACATATCCTACGAAATTTTCTTCTCAGAAAGCATGATATTTAAAGGAACTTCTAGAAAAACCCTAAATAAATATGAAAAGCACGATTTCTTCCCATGAAACGTAATAGAACTGATGTATTTTACGTTATAAGTCCACAAATTTGTTTTTCAAACTTTTTTAGTCAAAAATATAAAGAAGACAAAATGGGGTAAAATTTACCCCCATGCGAGTGCTTAAGTTACAAAAGTAGACGCGCCTGCTTACGGGTTAAACAGGAGTGGAGACGAACCATTTTACTTAATCTTCTGTGATCATTTTACATTTGAAAAACATAACTTAATTAACAGTTTTTATTGGTGTTCTTCACCATTTCGAAACATTGTTGATGTTAATAACGAGATTTTTTTGCAGTTGCTTTCATTTATCGATGTTTGCAGAACTTCTCTCGAAAACCTATCTGTGAGATAACCCCACAAAAAAAAATTAACGGGGAGAAAACTATTTAATAATAGAAAAATATTTTTAAAAATAATTTTATTTTTGAAAAAAAACATAATTTATCACTGGATTAAGTAACAATGAGCGTTTTCATTTCTATTTTACCTCACCCATAAAGTTATAATATAACTGTCAAACATAGTGTTCGAAATTGTTTCCCATACTCGCACAAGGTTAAAACAATTATACTTCAGTGTTTGAAGACTTCCCACATCCACCTGACATGCCGCTGACATAAAAAAAAGAAACAAAAAAATAGACTATCTTGGAGAGTGCTCACTAAATAAACGTACTTATTCTATATGCCTGTATTATTTGTGTCGCTATTTCGAATACAAAGTGATATTCTCAGTTATGATGATTTTGCGGTCAGACTAACTGAATCTAAAGAGTTTTCCAGTTTCTCCGATGCTGCTGAAAAATATCGCGTAGATTCTGCAATTTGCGTTTAACCCGAAATACTTGAGTTAAGCACTTCCCCCTATTACCTGCAGAAGAGGAAATATGCAATCTCCAGACATTCCGCTTGCAATATAGATTTGAAAGGTCGGTTTCCTAAATTGGAGCTGATAAACACAACTTAATTCCGTACCGCTGAATTTTCACATCCCATTCTGTAAAGAGACATTTGGAAATCTTAGAAACGAAACGAATTTCAAACGGCTTTTGGATTTCATTTTAGATTGCCCATCATTAGTTAAATTACCGCCCGATATATTTTGTACTCATCAGCTTAATACAGAGAAAATTTCAGTTGTTAAGTTTTAAATGTATTTTAGGAGTTGCGTTTTTAAATGGATGTTTTGTGATTAAATTACCTAGCTTTAAATTTCATGAATGGTGCTTTTAAATGCAAATCTAATATATTTTTACTTTCCGAACACGTACCATGTAAGGAAAGTATTGTAATCATGAAAAAATTCGACTTAGAGATTTTGGTGTTTTTACACGTTTTGAGGGCTTCTGAATCCATTTATGCTATTTTTACGAGATGTATGTATGTATGTGTGTGTGTGTGTATATATGTGTGTTTGTGTGTATGTGAGTGAACACGATAGCTCCTGAACGGAGCATTCGATTGAGCTCAAATTGGATATATATGTCATAAACCACCGTCGCAAGACCGGTATTGATTTGGGTGTATATAGGACTTATAGTTTTTCTACAGGGCTACGACAAAGATTTCTTTTACATTATGGCCTATGGGGGGAATTTCTTGAAAGTGCGCTAGCGTTTAAACGGTAGATTCGGTTGAGCTCAAATTGGGTATATATGTTATAAACCACCGTTGCAAGACCGGTATTGATTTTGGTGTGTATAGGACTTATAGTTCTCCTACAGGTCTACGACAAAACTTTCTTTTATGTTATGGCATAATGGCATATGGGGAGAAATTCTTGAAAGTGCGCAAGCGTTTAAACGGTGCATTCGATTGAGTTTCAATTTGGTATATGTTTGAATGATTCATCGATTAAAATTTATTTAAGTGCTTGGTAATGATCTTAATCGTAAGTGTTCGGAAAGTCGAGTGGAGTCACTCCAGATTTTTTGAATATAAAGATTTCCCTTACAGAAGAAGTCGGGAGCACCTATTCAAATTAACAAACTTCTCACGAAATTCTTCTTTTCATATTGTCACTAGCTGCGTATCCGTTTTCCGCACGGAAATAATATTTTTCTTGCCCGTATGGTTGATTGGTTGTGTTTGTAGATTAAGACCAATTGACTGCACTAGGGTTCTAGGCCTCTAGAGCGAATGCCCTCCATGGGGCACATTCGAAAGGATCCTAGCCCGTAGGATCCCTTAGAAACGTAAGATTGAAGTTAACTCCTTCGCTGTGGAATCTCAAAAACTGCGAAATTGGTTGACTCTTGCCGTATACTTTGCCTTGCCTTACAGATAATAAGAATTGATATACAACGAAACCACAAAATAACGATACAAAATCTATGTTAGCGTTACTTTCGATATAAAAGATCATAGGGTTACTTCCGATATATAAGCATTTTTAGTTGTTTTACAAAAACACCCAAAAGAATCCATTTAATGCTCCATGAAAATCCATTTGTTAAAGTTTATTTAAAAAATATTCGGCCCTTTCAAGCAAAACGAAATTGATATATTTCATTAAGGATTACAAAATAAAACCCTCCACCGAAAGTAGTGCCTGTATCACTCATAGTTCTTCTACAGGGGCATTGAGAATAATTCTAATGCATTACATCAGCGTTTCTCAACCTGTGGCTCAATCTTCATTTAAAGGATTTAAATTAAATTTCTAGCTCTTTTCCAGGGTCTTGCAACATTACATTATTAGTGATATACAGCATGTTTGAGATTATCCCTCTAATCTCGCCAAGTTTGACAATGATATAACGCCAAATTTGTCACAAGAGAGGCCATTCTGTTGGAAAGTGCTTTATCATAGATGAGTTTGGCATGATTTATCGTGTTTTATCCGGATACGCGATACTTACCAAACTTTCGCAGAAGTACTAAAAAATTCTCCGTAACAATATAATATTGTTCTTATAAAGACAAATATGCTAACAACCTTTGTCCGAAATGCTATCAGTACCAATATTACGATTACATCGATTAAAGTACTCTTAAGGCACCACCATGGCCGAGTGGAAAAGACGCTGAAGATGGTAGAGGGCTGAAGGATGAACGTCCCACGTTCGGGCCTACTGCGCGGCTATCTATCTAATGGTGTGGAGTTTGGATCGATTTGTTTTCCAGATGTAACGCGAATACGCTTTAGAAAAACCCCTTAAAAAGTTCTCCGCCACAGACATCGCCTCCCCGTAGTTAGATGCCCGTAGTGTAGGCTTGCCATAACAAAACAAAAATCAATAATGCCCATTTAAAAGAGTTGCAAATTCGTAGTTTATGGGTCTATTTTATCATTAAAATATATGCTGATAAATTATGTAACTCGAAACCAAAAAGTGAAGAAATGGTATAAATAATTTTTTGAAAGCATTTCGCAGATTAAAATTCAACTAGAAAAAAAAGTACTTCCCGTTCTTTAGACAACATGTCTAGAATTCCTGAGTTCAACAACATGAACGTTTTATTAAAAACTTAAGAATGTTTTTAATATTTTATAGAATAGTTAAAGGAGTGTTTTGTTTCTCCTTTACTTTTGTAAACATAAATATTTAACCTATCAATTTTCCTAAGCGGTTTATTTTTACAAGAAAAGTATTTACTTTGTCAGTTTATTTTCTGCGGGAAATAAAATGATTTTTGAGGTAAAAAATACATAATGTAATTACATACTTGGTTGCAACGAAAAACCTTGATAGTGTTTATAGGAAAATAATGATCATTATTAATGATTACGTGAGTATAAAACATTAATCTCTAAAACACATCGATCGCTTTAAAGCTTCGCGAAATTAATTTGGGTTTTTACAGTCTGGTACGAAAGAATCTAATCGAGAAAAATGCTGATATTCAGACGAAAAAAATGCATTACCACCATTTATAAATTTATCTTGACAAGTTTCGTTGTGACGTCACAAGGTACATATCCATTTATGAACGTACTTATGCAAGTACGATTCATTTTGACAATTATAAATCCATTCTCAATAGTTTTGTGGAGACGTCTTTACGTACACGTGTATACGTGAACATGTATATAAACGTCATAACTCAAGAAAGGCCCCACCAGTGGCACAGCGCTCTGAACTGAGAGACGGAAGGAACCTGGTTCGAAACCAGGTCGCTTCCGCCGCCCTAACCGTTCGTTTTCTGTGGTTTCCTTCGAAACTTAGCGTAAATACGGGTTGGGATCCCTTAGAAAGACCTCCATTGAGGGCGCCCCACCCCTCGGTCTAGAGCCCACGTGTAGCTAATCTGCAGTAATCCCACAAATACGTACCTCTAAAATGATTAGGAGTAGGATGTTGAAATTTTGCATCTGGGACTGTTATATGATATACTAGCTGAAGTACCCGTTCTTCGCACGGGAATGAATGGACTTTTGGGTATTACGATTTGTGGTGATTACTATTCATTGTAATAAACAGATATAGCAAAATGGATATCGCGTTATATTGTGTCCAATAATCATGCATACCGAATTTCAAGGCAATCGTTTGTACGGTGCAGAAGGCCATGCGACATAGCGCAATCTAGTGGCGAGTTTTAGCAATACGGATACGGCGAAAATATTCTTCGCATTCAGATATCGATGTATACGAATTTTCATGACGATCGGCTGGACAGTCCTGAAGTTCATGTGTTGACGCGACATCTAATGGCAAGTTATAGGAAAATGGATAGCGCCAAACTTTTCCCCGTGTTCAAATATCTATGTATACCTATTTTCATAGCGATCATTTGCACAGTCAAGAAGTGATACACTGCAGGGCCATCTAGTGGTTAATTAAAGTGATTTGCTACAGCGCCGTCAAGTGGCGAGTTATAGCAAAATGGATAACGCCAAAATATTCTCATTGTTTAAATAGCCATGTATACTGATTTTCATAGCGACCGTTTGAATGGTCAAGAATTTGGCCTGCTGGAGCGTCATCTAGTGGCGAGTTAAAATAATAATGCATTGTAGTGTCATCTAGTGGTGAGTAACATTAAAAGGAACGCAGTTAGAATATATTCTTCGTGCTCAGTGTAAGTATAAAAAGTTTTATGCCGATCAGTCGAACGGTATAGAAGTTGATGCGTTGCAGCGCCATTTAGCGGCAAGTTACAGCAAAATGGATACTGAAAAATATTCTCCGTGTTCTAATATCCGCGTGTACCAAATTTCATCGAAATCGGTTGGACGATATTTGCATAGTAAACGGCTAAACGGAATAAAATTCGACGTTCTGCTGCGCCACCTAGTGGCAAGTTAGAGGAAAACGGATAGCATAAAAAGCTTCTGAATGATAAAAGACTTAGGTGAACCAAATTTCATGGTGCAACGGTGCTCAACGGTGCTGGAGTTTTTCAACCTCATACACACATACCAACATTCATTTTTATCTATAACCAGTGTCATTATCCCAGTCTCAACTAAAATCCAATTTCAAATCTAAGCCTTGCCAAAGTGCCAACATACGCCATATTTTTCAAGCGTTTTTTCAGGAAATCATTCGAAACATTGACTTAGCAGCAATCAATATGGGAAATTGTTCGGCTACCAAAAAGTAAAGCACGCATTTATTTGAAAAGTGGAATCCCTTTAATACAGCCGAATTTTTTAAAATTATCAACTATAACGTGTTTTATTCATTGTTACTCCGATGTACTAAATGAGAAGATTTCAATTTTCTGAAATTTGGTGGAATTCCCTTAATAACTGCATTATTTCTTCACGGATCATTAAAATTTAACGCTGTATTCTAATAAAACCCTTGCACTTGTTTTCAAAAATCTATTTCCTTAAGCTCTCAATAAATTGCGCCAAGCCGAAAACTGTGCAAACCGCTAGAACTCACTTTCTCAAAATCGGCATTTGAGCCATTTTATTTTTTCGCCAAATTAAAAAACTTTACCTATTAGACTCAGAAATCTTCAATTCTTATTGTTTTGCGTATAAAACATTTCATTCCTGCTCCGATTTCCCATGCACATGATATTATAATAAAAAAATAATAATCTTACAAATATAAACTAACAAAAAAAAATCATTATTATTCTTTTCTTTTTACTTTTAGAATTTAAAACATTTTATTCGGCAAAATCGCCACACATGGCAACCACGATCCTTATTTCACACTTTTTTCACTACAGGGGTTACAATTCCGGAAAGTTTTTTGCATGGAGAACATAAAAAATCTCTCAAATTCCGGGAACGGGTGGACTTTCAAAGTTTTAAAGTGGACTATGATTTATTCTATATTATTTTACATATCTGTGCAAAATTTCAAGCTGATAGGTCCATTTTTGTGTGGATTTGTATACAAATCAAATCCACAAACAAACAAACAAACAGAATTTCATTTTTATTTATAAGATTTGTGCACCTCAATTTTTTTTTTTCTTCAATCGACTTTTCAGTTTATTGACAGGGTCACTCGAAATAATTTCCACGCATTAAGGTGTCTGAATATTTTCAAAACTCGAAATCTGTCGTCAAACATTGGTTTCTGCACAAAATATTGCCCTATTTGGGGTCCAAAATAAGATCCAAAACTGAATCCAGCTGGATTCAGTTTTCCCTTATACAGTCTCTGACCCTATTAATGTGACCATCAGCAGATATATAATGTTTACTTTTTGTACCAGATAGTTCCTAACGGAGCATTTCATTGAGCTTAAATTTGGTATGTATATTATAGACTACACTTTCATCCATTATTGATTCTATTGTATATAGGACGTACTCTTTTTTAAAGGGGAACAGAAAAGAATTCTTATGCGTTACAGCCTATGGACACATGTTCTTGAAAGTGGGCTAGCATCTAAAAGGTGCATTCTGTTGAGCACAAATTGTATATTGTTGTCATCGTGTTATAACCTCTATAGATTTTGGTGTGTGTAGGATTTATAGTTTTTATACAGGGCTACAAAAAGAATTCTTATGCATTACTACCAAGTGGGGTCACTCCAGATTTTTATTCTTTTTTCCGTCTTTTATTAATGTTAAACTTCTGTGAATAAATTACTGTTTGGCGGTAGCGGTAATTCTTTCGTGAATACATTAGCGACAAATTTATATTAGTATGGATACACCGTGGGTAAAATATGTCTAGTGGTCACATCAATTGGGTCAATTTGACTCAGAACTTGTTGTGGGGTATATACCTCAAGTTCCTGAGTTCTAGTTCCAGCCCAAGACAATGAGAGGCTTTAACAGAGATATAAATCACAAGAAAAGAATAAATAAACATTAAATAAAAAAAAGCAAACACTCTCACGTAACAAACAAAACTGTCAGAGAGTTCTAGAAAAATGCAATATTTACACGAAAGCAAAAGATAATGAAATAAAAATAACGGAAGTGGGACAACTGCGAATGAGTACACTTCTTTTCGCGAGTTGAGTTGTTGGAAATCGAAGCAAGGAAAAAGAAACATTCTCCCAGCTCTTTTGTCGGTTTTTCTCAGGGGAAACGTCTCCCGTAACACATGCCAGTAACAAGGGTTGTTTGTTTCTGACTTTCTCTGGTCATTTTGGAAATTCATTAAGCCTCGAGTGAGATATGCTGAATATAAAGAACGAAATACTTATTATTATTTTTAACTTATATGTAGTTGAGAAGTTTGACGGTGAATTAATGAGTTAAAAGATCCGCAAGGCTGTTCTTTTGGGGAAAAATCATTCAGCTTTTGAACTGTTTTTTGAATTAAAGACATCGGTCTGCCTGTCTCTGTCTTTCCGTGAATTAAGGCTGTTGCTTTTAGGAAATCATGGAACTTTTGAAAAGCTTTTTAAAGAAAACAATTGCACTAGAGACTTGGAAAAAAATTACAAGGACTCTTTATAATTTGTGATGTGAATTGTTGATGATTACATTATATATTATATAATGTAATGTTATAAGCAACGGGCCTATAGGAGTTACAAAACTCTCAGGAATAAATGCTAAACATACGGGATTTTACACTATTTCCTTGAATTTTACGCTTTGGCTTATTTTTGAAGGCATGGTTTTTATACAGGGTGTTCAAAAAAGCTGGTAACCAGCTTTCATTCTTTGTCGATTAGAGGAAAGTGGGCAATGTATTTGAAAGATTGTCCAAAACCAGGTAGGAAAAATGGCTACTTTAAGAAAAATTTCCACACGATCATTTTTAAGAAGTGACCTTTTTTAAATGTGTATCTGACCCTCGTACAAAAAATGACCGCTTAATAAAATGTTCCTCAAACCCTAATTAGGTGATGTAAAATTTTTCATCCTTTCATCATCAAACGTCTCAGGAATATCTTATAATAAATCACATACAACGGATGGCTCCAAGAAATAAAAAATACGTCCTATATAGACAGTGAAATTAAGATGGAAATGAATTAAAAATTACGCCAGCAGAGAATGACACATTGGCGAGAACAATAACTTGGCTGAGATCAATAACGCCCATTCCAGAGCAACCCTAAACGTTAATCCAATAAAATTAAAATGACGTAATCGTGAGCAAATAATTTTAAAGATGTAGCAGGGCAACACAAAATAAAAACGCCAACACCAAGCCAAAGAAGGGGGTAAACAAAAGGCCATTGATTTTGCAAATGGACGCAACGCAATCTATTTTAGCACAACGACGCCATCATGTCTCATTTGACACTACGAGAAATAAACAATTAAGAAAAATGCATACGCGAAAAGCAAATATACAGATTTAAAAGCCGAAGTGACAGAAAAATGAGAACAGAAAAGATTTAGAATTCTTTATTTTGGATAGATTACATTAAAGAAAGACAAAGTAAATGATTAGTAAATTAGATATGGGATCTCCATCACAATGGTCAAGGGCTTCAGTGGCGTAAACCAAAGGGGGGGGGGTTAGAGGGGTCAAAACCGCCATGAGGAATTTTTTGCCATACAAAATGCATATTTTTCACTCTCTTATCCCACTCACGTATACATATATATGAGTTGCAGTAATCGTAACCCCCCCCCTATAAAAAATTTCTGGCTACGCCACTGGGCGCTATACATGAATTTGAATAAAAATGTTTATTGCTAGAGACCAAAAACCTATTTCCTTAATCAATATCTGTACGACCTCTGAAACGCGATCATCTGACGCCATTTTATACTTCCGAGAGCGATTGAAAAGTGGTTTTAGTCAGCATTAGTTTATCTTTACATCTGACACTTTCTAGGATATAACCTTCAAAGTCTGTGCATCACCTCTTTATTGCATCGTTCATTTTACCAATTGAGAAATTTTGTACAGGGGTCGTATACAATAAGAAAGTAGAACTTTCTGATTAATTAATAAATTAATAAAATTAATTAACGAAAGATAATATTTCTTAGCGTAGCCTGTTTTCCAGTCTTATTTTGAACATTTTCCCATTTGCACTTTTCTCTAATAGATAAAGAATTAAAGCATGCTATCTGCTTTTGGGAACACATTGCATATATTTTTATCAGTTACTAGCTGAAGTACCCGTTCTTCGCACGGGAATGAATGGACATTTTGATATTACGATTTGTGGTGATTACTATTCATTGTAATAAACAGATATAGCAAAGTGGATATCGCGTTATATTGTGTCCAATAATCATGCATACCGAATTGCAAGGCAATCGTTTGTACGGTGCAGAAGGCCATGCGGCGTAGCGCAATCTAGTGGCGAGTTTTAGCAAAACGGATACGGCGAAAATATTTTTCGCATTCAGATATCGATGTATACGAATTTTCATGACTATCGGCTGGACAGTCCTGAAGTTCATGTGTTGACGCGACATCTAGTGGCAAGTTATAGGAAAATGGATAGCGCCAAACTCTTCCCCGTGTTCAAATATCTATGTATACCTATTTTCATAGCGATTATTTGCACAGTCAAGAAGTGATACACTGCAGGGCCATCTAGTGGTTCAATAAAGTAATGATTTGCTACAGTGCCGTCAGGTGGCGAGTTAGAGCAAAATGGATAACGCCGAAATATTCTCATTGTTCAAATAGCTATGTATACTGATTTTCATAGCGACCGTGTTCAACTATCTATGTATACCAATTTTCATAACAATCCTTTGCACAGTCAAGAAGTGATACACTGCAGGGCCATCTAGTAGTTAATTAAAGTAATGATTTGCTACAGCGCCGTCAAGTGGCGAGTTATAGCAAAATGGATAACGCCAAAAGATTCTCATTGTTCAAATAGCTATGTATACTGATTTCCATAGCGACCGTTTGAATGGTCAAGAATTTGGCCTGCTGCAGTGTCATCTAGTGGCGAGTTAAAATAATAATGCATTGCAGTGTCATCTAGTGGTGAGTAACATCAAAAGGAACGCAGTTAGAATATATTCTTCGTGCTCAAATGTGTAAGTATAAAAAATGTTATGCTGATCAGTCGAACGGTGTAGAAGTTGATGCTTTGCAGCGCCATTTAGCGGCAAGTTACCGCAAAATGGATAGTGAAAAATATTATCCGTGTTCTAATATTCACGTGTACCAAATTTCATCGAAATCGGTTGGACGACATTCGCATAGCAAACGGTTAAACGGAATAGAATTCAACGTTGTGCTGCGGCACCAAGTGGCAAGTTAAGGAAAACGGATAGCATAAAAAATTTCTCCATCATAAAAGACTTAGGTGAACCAAATTTCATCGTGCAACGGTGCTCAACGGTGCTGGAGTTTTCCAACCTCATAAACACATACCAATATTCATTTTTATCTATAACCAGTGTTATTATATATACCAGTCTCAAATAAAATCCAGTTTCAAATCTAAGCCTCGCCAAAGTGCCAACATACGCCATTTTGCAAGAGTTTTTTCAGGGAATCATTCGAAACATTGACTTAGCAGCAATCAATATGGGAAATGGTTCGACCGCCAAAGTGTAGCACGCATTTATTTGAAAATTGGAATCCCTTAATACAGCCGATTTTTTTTAAATTATCAACTATAATGTGTTTTATTCATCGTTACTCCGATGTACTAAATGAGAAGATTTCAATTTTCTGAAATTTGGCGGAATTCCCCCAACTTATATCAATGTACTCAATTGGCGAGAATTCTGAAGATAGATCGCATGAATTCCCTTAATAACTACATTATTTCTGCACGGATCATTAAAATTTAACGCTGTATTCTAATAAAACCTTTGCACTTGTTTTCAAAAATCTATTTCCTTAAGCTCTCAATAAATTGCGCCAAGCCGAAAACTGTGCAAACCGCTAGAACGCACTTACTCAAAATCCATATTTCAGCCATTTTATTTTTTCGACAAACTAAAAAAATTTACACATTAGCCTCGGAAATCTTTAATTCTTATTGTTTTGCGTGGAAAGCATTACATTCCTGCTCTGAATTCCCATGCATACGATACTATAATTAAAAAAAAAATAACCTTACTAACAAAAAAAAAATCATTATTATTCTTTTATTTTTACTTTGAGAATTTAAAACATTTTATTCGGCAAAATCGCCACACATGGCAACCACGATCCTTATTTCACGCTTTTTTCACTACAGGGGTTACAATTACGGAAAGCTTTTTGCGTGAAGAGCATAAAAAATCTCTTAAATTCCGGGAACGGGTGGATTTTCAAAGTTTTAAAGTGGACTACGATTTATTCTATATTATTTTACATATCTGTGCTAAATTTCAGGCCGATAGGTTCATTTTTGTGTATTTGTATACGAACGACATTTTATTCGGCAAAATCGCCACAAATGTTAACCACGATCCTTATTTCACACTTTTTTCACTACAGGGGTTACAATTACGGAAAGATTTTTGCGTGAAGAGCATAAAAAATCTCTTAAATTCCGGGAACGGGTGGACTTTCAAAGTTTTAAAGTGGACTGTGATTTATTCTATATTATTTTACATATCTGTGCTAAATTTCAGGCCGATAGGTCCATTTTTTTGGATCTGTATACGAATCAAATCCACAAACAAACAAACATAATTTCATTTTTATTTATAAGATTTAATCATATGGAGGCTTATATAATGTTAATTTTTAAGTGTATATATACATATAATGTAATAAACGTTTAATTTTCTTAACGAATTCATCTGCCTGGGTGCGATTTCTGAATAAAATTGTAGATTAAAATCAGGTACGTTATGTAACTATGTTATTTACAAAACACTGTAGGAGAGATTATTAAATTTGAGGTTTCTAGAAATGTAGTTCCTATCGTGACATTTCTTGTACTCCTTTATCTAGTGCTAATTATTACTTTTTCGTTTTAATTTCATTTTACATATTTAATTCAATTAATTTTTCATATTTTTCGAGAGATCTAATTTAGTTTTCTTAATGAATCCATCTCTCGAGTATGATTTCAGAAGTCAAATTAAACACTTCATCGCTAAATAAATTATGAAAGGAAAATAACTTTTTCATGATAACACATCTTTTTCCGTGTAAAACTAATAAACGCTTAAAAAATATTCTTATAAAGAATTCAATTTTCTTTTCGGTAATGCAAGAGCGGCAATAATATCTACTTGAAATTCTTAGAATGTTTTAATATTCAAGCAATTGAAAAAATCCTTGTATATAGAGTGGATTAAAATAATATTTTTTCCCTCGTAAAATATTAATATCCTGAAAATATTTTAATATTCGTTTATAATTATATTTTATTTGAATAGGCTCTGATTTATTATAATTAAAGTTCTCTGAAATGTTCTCAAAATATGTTTTTTAATGTTGCGAATGTTATACTATGTAAAGTTTAATGAATTGTTTCAGATGAGCAGTAGATGCTTCAGTTCTGTTCAGTATATATGAGACAACTGATAAAAAAGTAATTACAAAAATATTATGTAATGGAGATTACAAGTAATCAAGCGTAAATTTTAATACTGATATGTACCATTAATGAGATTAAAGTACACATACAGTATCACGTTTACAGTGAACGTTTACAGTGAACACGTCATACAGTGAACGTTTCGATCGTCTGCCCTCTTGCTGGTCGTTAAGTCGAGCGATGGCAATGGCTGCCCTTTTTTCAGCATTGGGCAATCTGTCTAGCTGTTCTCGCATTCTTCCCTTTTTCAGCAGATGTCAGTGGTGTTAAAAATAATCGTGACCATTTTTTGGGGGGAAAATGACGTGCTAAAATGTAAAGGATTCTCGTGGAGCTATGTCAGCCGCAACTATTTTCATAGAAATAATATCTATTCTTCGTGACTAGCAACAGTCAAAACGTCAGAGTTTGGTGTTGCCAGAGCGGCAACACAGCGCGTTAAAGGGTTAAACAAATAAAATTTCAGCAAGTACTGAATTGCGAATGAGCTGTACCTGTTCATAGGATCCATATTTGTTAAATTTAAAGCGTGAATTTAATAATATTTTTTTTTATTTAATGAGAACGGCCCCTTTTATACTCCCCTTTTTATACGCCTACCTTCCTTGGAAGAAAATATTTAAAAAAAAAAAAAAAAAAAAAAAAAAAAAAAAAACGAGAAAAAAAAATTGAAATTCTGACAGATTTTATTTACGCACTCAGCTGGGAGAATTTCAGTTTTTTTTTTTTTTTTTTTTTTTTTTTTAAATCTGTTCAATCCATTCTGCCATATAGAGGAAAATGATAACTGTAAGTGCTCCTATAGACTCCTGTTCGCATCATTTTGTTGCGGAAAATGCCATCCATTGTTGTTTGGCCCCTAGTGGTGAAATGCTTTGGATGAGTGCGTATTGGAAAAACTAAAGTATCCATTTCAGTTACGAAATCGGATCCTGGATCCGAATTGAATTCTATGTTAAAATCTCCTACTCAAACAGTCTTACAATCATCCTCCTTCAGTAACATTTCAAATAGAGCGTCTAATTTATCTTCATAAGAAATTCGAGGAGTAGCGTATGTCACTGCAAATCTCACTTTATCTTGAATACATGCAATGACCCTTTGAACACCCTTGATCTGGCAATGTGGTCACGGGTAAAGCGTTTCATTAAGTTTTCTCTTATAAAAATCATAACTCTAGATGGTTTTCTGTTTTGGAAACCAGTCTATCCGTTCGACCCAAGTGAATCCTGGTATTTGAAAATCATTTGAAGGGTTAGTCCATGTTTCCATTAGCAATATCCAATCACTCAGCAGAAAATATGGATCAAACGGAAAAGTGACCACGGCGC
Source organism: Cheiracanthium punctorium (assembly GCA_038373885.1). Lineage (NCBI taxonomy): Eukaryota > Metazoa > Arthropoda > Arachnida > Araneae > Cheiracanthiidae > Cheiracanthium > Cheiracanthium punctorium. Next base: position 27,788 of record JAWZYV010012727.1, on the reverse strand, counting down.
GCCGCGTAGACAAAAATCCCGTGCTTGAAAGAATTAGCACCCGAATGCTAAAAATGTTCTGAAGTATTTGTGAGTATTTTATTTCAGAGCAGGATTTATGGATAAACATTTTTTTCTTTGCGATCATGCCGGGACATGATAAAAGAACCTTCTGTCCCCCTATTAGAGATGAGTTCGGGCTCATTTTTTGAAGCCCGAGCCCGCCCGAGCCCGAGCAATATTATTTAAGTTGGAGCCCGAGCCTGCCCGAGCCCGAAATTTCAGATAAAGACAAATAAAATGAACTACTTCATTAATAGGATACAATAATTTTTGGAGCTTCACACACCTTCTAGTCCACCGTGCCGCTATTTTTTGAAATAAGTACGTCTATTTATCCTACGAATCACTTTTTAAAATCTGTTTCAAGGAGTATGTTCAACAAAGGAGAAATTTTTCACGAGTCCGAGCCCGCCCGAGCCCGAACGCAATAATGAATTACAGAGCCCGAGCCCGAGTCGGGCCCGGGCTCGGGCTTTCGGGCTCGGGCTGAGCCCGTCTCATCTCTACCCCCTATCCTTCATTGGTTATGAATTTTTGAAAAGGCTTTTCAATTTAGCACCTATGTTAAAAAACTCACATACATGTGAAGACAGGACCCAGAGGCCCACAAGATGGACTTACTGTAGTACCTTTTGGAGGACTGTACTGCGTAACTGAGCGTAACATCTTATCAAAATGAATTGAAATCACTGCCATATATGTGTTGTGAGATAACATGAATATGTTTGAAGATTATGTATATGTGAAATTAAGCAGCAAAAATACTTGTCAACATAGTGTTCCTCACATACTTTTTCCTTAGAAGAACAGTAAATGCTCATTTATTTAAAGTCATAGCGTTATAGTACTAATGAATGTGTTACCTTAAAAAAAATACATCCATCAAAATGAATTTTGAACTGCTTTCAAAAACTAACAAATTAGATTGAAGTCAATCTGTTAATTTTTCTGATTGTTTTTCTCACAACTTCTACTATGTACTGTAATAAAAAATATTCAACTTTAATCTCTTATGTGTACGCCTAGTTTAACATATTATCCAACAAAAAAGGACTACACGGTTGTGGAAAATTCGAAAATGCGAATAGGTAAGATAGTTTTAAAAGATGTAAAAGTGATAAGAATGTTCGTGTGATACTGAAGTTTAATTCTCTTTTAATAATCCTTTCTGAATTATATCTGACTGTCTGAACTCAAGGTTTTGGCTTGGTTTGGTTTGGTTTAAATGTTCTTGAGGTTTTTTCTAAGTCAAATGAGGCCTGCATACACCTGCAGTGATATCGTATGGGACAAACACAACACACGATATCGAGACTTTTACCATAAGAGGTTGTCACAGTTGTTCTAGTACCCTAATGGTACAAAAAGTAATAAGATAGAGAAAAATAAAGACCAAAGAAGAGAAAGATAGTACAAAATGAGAAAAAAAACCCAATAAAGTGCAACTAAAATGGAAAAAAAGGAAAGGAGAAAGGAAAACCGCGTGCAAACATTGTGTTGGAACATGTATTCGGATTTGTGTGCTTGTTCACAACATGCAAACAAGGCCGGTCTGAACCGGGGCCTTCGCAATTAGTAACGGGCCTGCTTATGAGTTGCCATCCCTAAAAATGAGTTTATCATTGAGGCCTGTTTTCCCCAGTTACAGTATTCTATTTTATTATTCTAAGTATTATAAATAATATATTATTTTATTATTTTAAAACAATTTTTTTATACTTTTGTCGTACTAAAGAACTTTAGATGTAGGTAATCGTTTTGTGAATCTTGCGCCATTTCGTTCATGAAAATTTATCCTAAAATTTGAACATTTTGCTCTGAATGTAAAGGTAAGTGAACGCTTATAATGTATTTAGAAATTCTAAAAATATGTATGTAAATCATGTTTAGTGATAAATTACTCATGTGTTATTTATAAATAAATTATTTTAATCAGAAATCGTATTACTTGAGTAGTTTTTATTCTTGTAAATAAGCATGACGTTGTGATACTATTTAGACAATTTAGTTTTGCCAGTTGAAAGTGTTATTTATCAGTTATATATGCCTTGATTATGTGATTAAGACTTACATCTGGTACAGTGCAGAACTACAGTAAATTATAAATTATTGATTTTTGCCCGTTTATACAGAAACTTCAAATGTAGTTAATATTTTGTACAAGCGTTCATTATGCTTGCTCAATTCCTAAGTTCGATTGAGAATGCGACAAAAGAATAATATATACTACATGAAATGTCTTTTAAAGAATAATTAATTCAGGGATCGCGCTATAGAGCGTATTTTATCAATTTTCTCCAATATACAGGATATCCCGAAAACACTGAAATGCGCTTTAATACATCATTTGTTAAAGATTAATGTTGAATTGTTTAAAATAACGTAGGAAATACGACTACGTTCATGAAATATTCATTATAAAAATGTCTTGTGTATTTAGTTATTTTAAAGTATACTAAATATCCACTTGTGAAACTAAAATAAGCAATCGTGAATCATGAGAGTAAGCGCTACTTTGTTTTTCCTTCAAATTATATGCATCTATTTTCTTTATGTAAATGTGTATCATAGCAAACAAATTAATGATGAGTTCGTACTTGAATTAGTAACACAATTACTTCTTAAAACTACATTAAATAACGTTTGAAAGCACTGGGAAGCTTAAGAAATGCCTGATGTATACGTGAAGACTCGAGCATCCGTAGGCCTCTTTGGATGGCTCATCAAAATACACGCACAGGCCCGTTACTAATTGCGAAGGCCCCGTCTGAACTCAAAATGAGCTGACAATACAAAATCTCATAAGCAGAAGCGCCACCACCTGCTAATTATTGAGGATGTAGCGGGCAACAAAATACCTTTTCCTTGTCTTTCCTAGCACTTAACCCTTTTTGGCTCAATAATTTTTATAAGATGTTTCAGTTTTTGTCGATTCCTGGGGCGATAGTCAAATTTCTGCCATCCATTTAATGCAACATTGATGAATTTCCTGTGGAATATCTGTCACATTGGTGTAAAATGTGCATAATGCTTGTTGAATTTGCAGCATTTATTTTCGGATTTGTCTGCTTGATTTTAAGAAATCCTCTAATAATTCCTCGTCGAATAAAAATGGACGACACAGAGGGTGCATTCGACAAACGCGTTGCACGAGTTTTCGTAAGAAAACTGGAATGCGTGTGTTGAATGCTGTCAGTGATTATCAGTTTCTTTAGACTTTACGAACATCTTCAGTTTATTTAGTTTCGTCGCCTAGGAGACGTGTTTGTTTACAATTCACGAATGCGTTAATTTTGTTGAGGATAATTTTTAGTACGTACTCAATATAAAATCAACAGAATTTTTAAAAGAAAGAGTGGCCATCATTGAAGTGCACAGATCAAAATTTAGAAATTCCAACTTCATTTTTTCAAAAGTATTTAGCGAAAGAAGTTCAAATTTCGAAAATAACATTTTGAATCAACTTCAATCTCAACACTAAAATATGCATTTTTGAATTGACTAAAATGAAAAATACAAGTAAATGATTACCTTTGAAAAATTATGTACCTTCGTAGCAGTTTCTAGCGCATGCATGAATTCCCTCCTCGAAAAAGTAATATTTGCAGCTTCCGCAAGCTTAAAATACTTTTCATAACAACATACTTTTCCATAACAACAGACGCCATTTGTTAACAGCAACAACGCGCGGCAAGTAATCTTCTCAAGAAACTCAATCAACCTAAATCGCTCTCGGTTTACCTAGCTTGAAACTAATTGCACTCAGTTTTCTATACGAACGTTTGAGTTTTTAAACTGAATGCACTCAGTTTCCTTTACGAACACCTTAGATGGAAACTCGTTGCACGAGTGCATCTCGTTTGGCGTTTACGAATGCGGCCAGAGACACACACAGGAAATTTAAGCACAACCAAGTGATTGAGTGGGAATCAAAACCGACAGCTGTACGCTTAGGGGATTGGCGCTGAGTAGGACAGGCTTTCAACCTCCAAGGAGGTGGTCCCTCGCATAACACTTTGTCGCCCTTTATCAATTTGCGCAAGCCTCACTACCATCTGATGAACAGATGTAGGAAAAGGTACTTACGTATTATCCCGGCGATCCGCCAAGACGAGCCATTATTTGCCAAGATAAATGTCGGACACATGAAATTATTGATGGTTTGGAATACCATTGGCAACAGTTCGCCAGTGCATTTGACGAAAAAATAGTTTGGCTAGAATGACCGCCGGGATAATACGTAAGTACCTAGGAAAATTGACTAGTGCTAGTGAATTTTTTGACGTGGGCAGCATGTAGTTATCAGTTATGTGGTTAGAATGTCTAGTCGCTGCTCGTGAAAGAGTTAAAAAGACAAAACACTGGGCAACCAACCGGAACTCAGGGATGTCCCAAAAGATTGCCCAAAGGACCGACGCCTGCTATGATGAGCAAACCTTTCTTGACCAAGGGTCCTGCTTTGTCCCAGGCCAGATGATCAGCTTGGTGTGGGCTTCCCAGGGTCAACGCTTAATTCAATGCTCATACGGATCATGGATTTGCTAAAATTCCGAACTTTCGAAATGCTGTTCTAAAATGGTATGATATTTTAGAAGTGGTCTTTTTATAAGAGTGAAAGAGTCTCTCTCGAGTATCTCTAATGATAGGACTTTTTAGAACAATTTTTCAAAAGTTCGGAATTTTAGCAAATGAACGACCCCTACGAATCCTGAATTTTATAATTGCATGAATTCTAAACATGCTCGCTGCCGATTATGTGATGTTCACGAGTATAAGATAAATTTCATACATCAATTTTGTGAATAACTAATTAATCTTTCGAAAAACACCCAGTTTGAAAGAAATATATGATATTTTACTACTTTATGAACAATAAAAATACTTCATGAACAATTTCTGCTCAGAATGCATTAAAAATGATAAAAAAAACAAATTGCTGAGTTATAGAGTTCAACAATCGGGGGATGATTGGGAATCGGGCACATGACCATACGCTTAACCCTTTAACGCGTAGTGTTCCCGCTCTAGGAACACCAAACTCGCACGTTTTGACTGTTGCCATTCACGAAGAATAGATTGGATTTCTATAAAAAATAGATGCGGGTGACCTAGCTCCACGAGAATCCTATACTTTTAGGCACGTCATTTCCCGTCAAAAAATGGTCACGATTATTTTGAACAGCACTGACATCTGCTGAAAAATGGAAGAATGCGAGAACAGCTGGATAGATGGCCCAATGCTGAAAAAAAGGGCAGCCGTGGCCATTGCTCGACTTAACGGCCAGAAAGAGGGCGGACGATCGAAACGTTCATCGCGTGCCCCAGATCAAGAGACCCTTTTATGACGATAGCTGGCTGTGCCGCACAGCCACCTGTCGTCAAAAAAGGGTCTCTGAATCTGTGGCACGCGATGAATGGTTTCGATCGTCCGCCCTCTTGCAGGTCGTTAAGTCGAGCGATGGCCACGACTGCCCTTTTTTCAGCATTGGGAAAGGGTTGCCCCTCAAAGGATTAAACGATTGTCATACAGATGAACAGGCCCTTAACATCTAACCAACGACTCCCTTGCTAGAAAACTTACGGTGTAACTGTAATCTCAATGAACAAAGAGTCGTTCCACTGAGCGTCCACTGTAAACTCATTCCGGCACAGAAAACGGTATTAACTGCATTTTCAAGCAGCATGAAACGCGAGCACTCATTCTTGCATACAAGCCTATTTAAAACAATTTTAATTACACGTGTTATTTTGAAAGGCTTTCAGCCTTAACGATCGGCTCCACCGAAAACTCGCTCTTTTTGGTATGTCTCCAACAATGATTAATTAACTGTTGAAACTTGAAACAACTTGCATCTAATCCATTATGTTCACTTAGAGGCGTCCGCCATTACTCACGTTTAAAGTCGACACAAGACTTTTAAAAGTTAAAGGTTCTTTAGAACATTATCTTGTGAATAGAATTTTTAGAGAGGCTTAACGCTTGAAGTTATACTACTGTTTTCTCTCTGATGCTCTAATCCTTTCAACATGCTCAAAAATGCTTCTCACTTTTAATGGGGGGGGGACGTAAGTTTTGAGTATTATTAATATCACGTGATGCCAGATTGGATGAAGCTCGTCGTACAAAGTTAGAGGAGTGGAAGGTTATTGATTGTTTTTGTGAGTTTTGAATAAAGCGAAGCGAAGTAAAAAAGTCGGGAGAATATCCTAAAAACACGGTCGTTATAAGAAGGCTCTCCTTATAACGACCCAATTGTTTCGATGCCATTTTGGATCATTATATTTAAATGATCACTCTATCAAAAGAATTAATAACGATTATGCAAATCAGGTCCTTTTCTTTTAAATTCGATTTAATAATAATTTCAAGTGACATATTGTGTTGATATACACTACTGGCCAAAAGTATTGCAAGTTTCAGAAATCGAACCCTTTTCAAGATTAAGCCCCCACTCCCCCGTCAAAATTAAAAATCAATATAATTGATATTTTTAAAATTGTTAAATTAAGAACTTCGAATACAAGATAGCATTACGTTAAAGAAGAAAAATAATTATTTAATTTATTGAAAAAATATATAGGTTTTTATAGAAATCATAATCTATTTTGGCTAGCCGGAATAAAATTAAATAAAGAATTACTTTCAAGTTTATTCTGCAAAAAGAGGATAAGAAATAAATGCAATTGAACTCAAGATCATTTACTATGTTGCTGAGCAGTCTTGAGTTTGATCACAACAGCCACTCTTTTAGATATGGAATACAGAATGTTTTACAACACTCCCCTCGATGCTTCATGGTGGTAACTTAAACTATGGGTTACAGAATCTCTCAATTTGTTTTTGGGTGATTTTCAGATGTATTCTTTCCAATTATACTACATAAGTTCTGAAAAATATTAAATATGGTAAATTTCCTGTTCATTTTTTCTGGGCTTATTCTTGAAACGATGGTTAGATTTCTCAAACTTGCAATACTTTGGACCAGTAGTGTACATGATATATGTTTTGTGCTATACCAAGCCTACACAAGGGGCATGTGCCTACAGGGGGGGGGGGGAATTAAGGGGTGTTCTAACAACCCTTATTGGTCGGAGGACTTCAAGGGTGTTCTAACGCATATTCATTTTACATAAGGAAAAAACACAACCAAAGTCAGAGATAGATAGATCGGCGACGTGGTAGGTTCGAACATGAGACCTTCACACTTCATCCGTGACCATTTTTAGTGTTTATACACTCGGCCATGGTGAGGCAGTGTTAAATATAAATTCTGTAATGGTATTTATTTGTAAATGAAATAAAAACTTGATATTTCTATCAATTTTAGAAATTAATGAGATGCAATGTTACCATTTGAACACGTTTTTCTGATAGCAACTGCATTGCATCCAATTCTGTGACGGATTGAAACCTGTTTTTTTTATACAATCGCAGACAAAATTAAATAAATTGGAATAACTAAATATAATAAATTGCAATTTAAGAGTAGTTCAATTAAGTAAATAAATACATATATAGAGCATTTGAATGAAAATTGAGAAAATGAATAACCAGAAAAATAAGGAATCTTCCCGGATGCGTATTTCGAACGGTGGGAGTGAAAGGTTAAACCTGGGATTAACGAGGCATTATCTCAATAAAAATTCCCTACTTTGTTTACGTACACACTCGCTTTAATTCTATGCACAGTAAAAAAATTTAGGAAAGTAAAAGTTTTCAATCCATGATGAATGGGCTTGAGACTAAAAGTAGACCTGTCTCGCAAAATACCGTTTTGTAATGATAAAGATGTTTGTCTCGCACAGATAAGCTTTATACGTAGTAGTTGATTTAATTATGGAGTGCAGTTGCGATACTTCCATCAGATGTCGGTACTTCATTAAAGTACGTCTCTCTTTGAAGCTGGAGAATTACTTAAAAGGTTTTCTAAGCTCTTCTTTGATTCCTATTAGACAAGTTCCTTAACTATAACGGATAATGTTGCAGAAATATTAAAGTATCAAGGCTTGGAGAAAAATATTTCTGTACGTAGAATCATGGTAATGATTATTTCGGTTAAGTTTCAGTTACTTCTTAAAAGAAAAATTCACTTCCATGGATTTCGTATCGGGTTATCAAGACTCCTTTGCCAATATGTCTGTGCAATATGCATATTGCAGTAATACCAATCCGTATGCGCAGACATAGAAATTCTCTAAATAACAAATCGCGAATATTTTAACGACTTGAAAAGGGTAAGAAGTTTTATTTTCAACATTATATATATAACATTACAAATCAAAAGTCCGCTAAAATACCAAATTTCTAGAACTACGCACTTTTAATTCAGTTGGAACAAAAGAATCCGCTTTCAAAAACAGCGCTTCTATTTCATTTCATTGTAAGTCTTCAGCACGGAGATATACTATAGGAGTGGACACTCTCCATAGCTGTAATGTTAAACTTTTGGTACCCCAAATAAGTTTCAATTATGTAAACATTGGAAATCGAGTGACGTGCAGCGATCCTAGCGGCAAAAGAATAAAGCATTTCCCGTGCGGATTGATCACTCATTTTACTTGTTTTTAATTTTCCGACCTAGCATGTGAACGAGATTATGAACGCGAGCACTCAATTTAAAATATTTCTTTCGCTTTTGCTGACATGGTTGCCTTAGTAACAAATGAATAAAAAAAGATTTAAAAAAATGTTCTATCTTAAGATTATTAAAATATTGAGTTTATATTTGTGAACGAGTGTGTATATCGTGGCTCACAGAAAAGAAGTTTTCGTCTGCCGCGGTATATATTTACATTAGAAAATGGTGCGAGTTCTTAATGTAGCATGAATTTAACATTTTAACATGAGTTTTTTAGCGGAAATTTAAAGCTGTGTTAAAATTTGTCACAGCATGAAATAAATGTAAATACTGCTTGTTTGAGTGTGATCGTCATTATAAATGAACATTTTTTTAAATATTGCATTCACACATACAACATTCTTCTAAATTGACTACTATTTCTTAAAATACAGCTTTTGGGGAAAATAATAACACGACATCACATACATAATATTACTTCGCTTCGAAATTATTGCCTATATTAATTACGAAATAGTATTCTAAGACAATTAGGTAATTAAAACACACCTGAAGACAGAAATTATTATATATCACGTTCATAAGTCTATGTATTTCATATTTTTTTGAAGTTCCGCTCATTCAACGATCTCCATTTACTTCGCCTCGATGGAAATATTAACAACCTGGATGCGCAGAAGCAGGAGATGCGCAGTTACCCAGTGTGCGTAGCGCCATCTGTTTGCAACAACAGCGTTATCCAACTTTCTAAGAGAAGTGTCCCCTCCTATACATTTACCTTCGTGGTCTTCAGGCAAGAAAAACAGTTTTACAGGTAAAGTGAAAGCTTATAAAATTTCTTTTAAAGCAAACGCGTGATCAGACACTGTAATATGCTTGTTTGTTTTGTGTTACGTCAAGCCTACCCGAGGGGTATCTGTCTACGGAAGGGTTGGAAAACAATTCAAAATGTCGAAATAGATTACTGGTGTCATTGTCGATCTGTTTTATTTCAAGACACTAAAATTTATGACCAGTATCGATACATTAAATGTGTATGGACAGTAACTAGGCCATGCCCAAAATCTCGAGAGCTGTTCACCAATGTTTGCGAGTTTTGGCGGAACATTGCCGAATTTGGCGCAGAAAAAAGTTTCTAAAATCTCTTATACTTGACGAGGAATCGCCAAATTTTATTATTATTGAAGTATTGTATCTCAATTTAAAATAAAATACAAGTATGACTGTAGAGTACCAAAACTCTTTTTTTTTAATTTAATAGATGCGCAAAGAGATCATGCAGTGTCTATCCACATCGAATTTTTTAAGGTAAGAAGTTTGCTTTTTATAAATATAATCGCCCATTATTTCGAATTTTTGGGTAAATATTAGGCAACTTCTGAAATTTAATACCTTTGAAACACATGATTGTATATAAATGTCATTCTCGGCGGATCCCATAAAGGTAGTGCTACTATTTAGTATTCCAGGGATCAGTTAGACCAAATAGAAAGTCAAGCATAAAATCGAACTTGCATTATTTTGTTTAATTTCGTCAATACGTCAGCAAGTTTGCGATAAGGATCGGAAAATGAACAGGCAGAAATGCATCACGTATGAAAAAGGTTCTCTGATCTTAAAAGTTTAGTGAAGGGAGAACGTGTTGGATTAAATCGTTGCAAAGACTGGACAGGAGCAATTATTCTATATCTATGCCCTACGCAGGCCCAGCGAGAGGGGGGACAGCCGGGGCATTTCCCGGGGCCCGTCAAACTTCAGGGGGCCCGTCAAAATTTCAAAATGCACTACAAATTTTCTTTCTGCATCTTTACTTTCAAAATATTACTTTAAAAAATCACAGCCCAACGCAGTGCCGGTCTTAACTATTTTTCTAAGTGGTGCAAATACAAAAATGCGCCCCTCCTTCACACATGCAGCTAGAAAAATCAATTAAAGCCTCTGGATTTATTGAACATACAAACAGAATATAAACGTAACGATCTATTTCCAAATGTTTGCATTGCCCTTAGGATACTCTTTAACCATTCCAGCAACGGTAGCTTCTGCTGAACGATCATTGAACAAATTGAAACTCATAAAAACTTTCTGAAGATCAACCATGTCTCAAGAACAACTTGTAGACTTAGCAAGACTAAGCATCGAATCTGACATTGCCAGAACTATTAATTTTGATGATATTATACGAAATTTTGCAAGTAAGAAGACACGAAAAGCCATTATTAAAATTAAATAATAAAGATGCTAATTCTACCATTTATATATATTTTTAACCTTCAAGCATGAATAAAAAATCGCTAAATATGAAGATTTCCGTACTCATTCTTTTCTTTTAGCATTCTATATAAAAATCACTAAAAGAAGAAAAAATATTTTCGAAACTGTGTATTAACTATAGCAAAATATGAACTGGTGCATTTACAGATAAATAACACTCTGTTGGTGATGGTGATTTGCAACACATGTTAGACAGCGAGGGTGGTAAGGCGAAGGAAGATTTTGGAATCTCGTTATAAAAATCAGTAATGACACTTCATTTTTTTTTATTTTTTATAATGCATTATTACAGATTTTAAATACTATTATTAAAATTATAATTTAGGTAAGAATAAAAATGACCCCACAATATTAACTTTTTTATTTTTAATAACTACTTTTAAAGTAAAATTGGGCAGAATTTAAAATATATTTCTTGAGCCAAAATCAAGTTGGGGGGGGGGGGGAGGCCCGGGAACATTTCTGTCCCGCCTTATAAAATTTCTCTCGGAGGCCCTGGCCCTACGTGGCTTCCTGCGATAAGTCTGCGAATAAGACCAGATGTGTTGAGCTTCTACTTTGCGTCTTTTCAGCGAAGAGAATGGACAGGCCAGACCCAGTTTTGTTTTTGAGAATGAACGTCTACAACTAACCCTTTATTAATATATTTCTTACTTAAGCAACTGTTTTAGCTTAATGCGAAGTAAAATAAGTTTTAAAATGTTCTTTTAATTGGCGTTAAAAGGATTTAATGAGGTATTTTAAGTTTCAATGGAAAATTTTGCGTACCGCCTGACCGCGGTAGTCAAGTACAGTCATCTAGCCAATGAATGCATTAATAAAAGCAAACATGAATCTTCCATAAATTATCTGCAGTTTGTCTGTGTCGTTATTGCAAAGCTACGCAGGGGGTACCAGCCTAGAATGGAGGTACATTTGTCGAAGGACTTTCTAACGGGTTCTAACGCGCACTCACGTTACATCTGGAGAAATCCGATCAAAACTCCCGACCGTTAGATAGATGGACAGCTTGATAGGCCAGGCCAGAACGCTGGACCTTCACACTTTAGCCGTCTACCATTTTGAGTGTAAATTAAAGGCAGAATAACACTAGATTAACCATATGTGCAAACATCTGTCTACCTATTGTCATACTAAATTCATTGAACCATGTATATTTAGTAAGTGCATTATTTCCTATTAATTCCGCATATTGAACATACGAAAAATCGTTTTTTCACGCTGTTTAATTTTAAGTCACACATACGACCCTTTTAATGTAGAATTTTTGGATTTAAGAAATATGCTCCTGATACTTTATCTCCAGCAACAATTAGAATTCCCGCAAGGAAACTTAGCAGGACGTCTTATTTCATAGAGAAATTAAAACATCCGCCCCCAACTCCCCTCGAAATTTAAAGCAAAAGCATGTATATGTATATATATAATCTGTGCAATTACTGAAATGCCTTTTCATTAAGGAATATCGATTCATGCTTTGAACTTTATTGCAGTTTGTTAATTAAAACCATTCATTTCCCATGACTCTCTTTACTGCTTTATCTCTCTCAATATATATCTGATTTTAAATTAAACTTGCGGAAACGTTTTGCTACTCGATTCACTCTCTCGCTGCGTTGAAAATCCACCAGCTCGATGCAATGAACATTATTAAAATTTAGTGTAGTACTTCGTACTTTGGCTGTATGTCTAGAGAAACGAGTTGTTCAAGTATTTGAGGTTGAAATGTTGGTAACTGTGATTATGGTGATTATGTTTGTTTGTCTGCCGCTTTCGATTCGTGTATGACTGTAGGGGATGGTTTATTTTTAGCAAAGTATCCTTCTATGCAACCAAACAAATTTCATAGATAATTTTCATCGAGTAGTAAAGAATTCAATATTGTTACCAAATTGTATGTTGTAGTCCCGTATTGATCTCTCTTGGTGGAAAGAGTGGTACAAAAATTCTCGCAAGTGAAATGTGTACGTGATCGTTTGACCTTGGGGACTTAGCAACCAAAATGAAGTTTCCGATGATAGTGGAATTATCTCAATTAGGAAAGAAGTTACCGGAAAAACCGAGAAATAGGACGTCATGTCCTATGTGACATGACATAATGCTTGGAAATCTATAAATAGGGAGTCTCTCACTGTGAGTGAGTTGAAACGGACTGTGGAAATAGAGAGCAGAGCTGTACGATTCACATTGCTATTTGAAGAGTGTTACTGCTGTGATAGTCAATGATTGGCTGTTGCATGTGTTATCAAATTCCGTATTTTTTGTAAGATATTAGTTCTTCGATTCACCGAATAAAATGTTATACTCGTTTTTCCGGCTATTTTAAAGTACGCAACCTTTGTGATTTTCGAAACAATATTCTTAAAAATGAAAAAGAAAAAGGTGATGATCACAGAAGATAGACAGGAGTTCAACCAAGAAATTCTTAGAAGGTCTGGATATGTCATACTGTATAAATAGTCTCTGGATGCGTAAAGATTACTGAGCGTTCATCCTAATGAATGCGAAAATTAAAATATAAGGCCGGTAAATTGAGGATAAACAAATAAATACATCCTAAAATAAACATAAGTATAGTAACATTAAAGACACATTACTTTTGGAATTAGTTTTCCTCAAAATGAATGTCCTTAAAAAACAACTTATGTTATATTTTTGTTTCAGAAATTGAACATTCCTCTGTTCAAAACACAACATTCGATTGGACATGGTCACTTTATTAATTTTAACCTCCAATCAACAGACTTTTTCAGTATTGAGTGGTATTGCGTGCGAGCATTATATTCATTGACGTAGATTATTAAGGAATATCAAAACATAAATTACGGAAAATCCATATAGAATTCCCAGAATCCGGCGTATAATTGTACCAAATAATGAGATTGCGCGAACGTAAAGGAGGTCATCATGCTAATAGCACGTCGACGTCAAACACAATTATGCGAATTTGAATCCGAGCGTAGACGTTAATGCTCTTGATGCTACCTTACCCTTTGAAGGGAAAGACATATCAATGAATGAGATCCCTAGATTAAGATCGAAACCTCCCCTCCCCCATAGCCAATTACATATTCGCGATCCTATAGTATAAGCTGACTAGTTAACACGGGGAGATTCGAAATTCGTTAATGAATACACGTCAGTTAAGACTCCGATGCTGTTTCCATGGTGATTCCATTATCTGCGTATTAATTATGAGTGAGTTAAAAGAAAACAGTTTTGTTCGACGATGTATGAACTCGGTTTCTCGGTTGAAGTTAGGATGCTAAATAATGATTCCTGTTGTGACTGATTTTGACGGGTTTTTAATTCTTTTAATTTGTTTGATGAATAATTGTCGCAGTAGCGGCTAATTGTTTCCATTATTGGGGGAGTACTGTGTACAGAAAAATGACCCATTGTTTTAATGTTTATTAAAAAGAAATAATTGGTAAATATAAAGGAAAATTCTGCACTAAAGAAAAAATAAATACATCATGTTTTTTAAATCAATTGATATACTTTTAAGTTTTCATTTACATACTGCAAATAGTACAGCAACAACAGACAAGGTCACCCTGGAAAACCTTAATTCGGCTCCCCCTTATTTGTAATCATAATTAATGTTTTTGCTGCCTGTGAGGACGGCGCAGGGAGCATGCAGTCATTTGCCCATTTCCCCTTTCACATTTTAAAAGCCAATATTCCCATTTGGAAACATCGAATCAAAATTTTATTCAGAAAGGAAATGTTACCAATATTGACTTGAAAAAATGAGCGTATAAAGTTGAAAGTTGACTTGATTTTTCTATCGTTATTGGAAAACTAGAAAAAAAAAAATCATGAAAACAGCTATTTTGATAAATTTTTGCAAAGTTGTCTTGATACACCCTCGCCCCCGTCAAACTTAATTCATATGTTTACTTAAATTTAAAAATAATATTTCACTTATTATTTAAACTACCCATTAGTACATTCAGCATTTGAAATCAATGTAAATTATACTCAGAAATGACCCATGCTCCCGATTGGGAACACAATCAAAATTGTATTAATGTTTCCCCCATTTAAATGGCTAACAGCCTTTTAACTAAAGCATTAGAAGGCACAATATGCAAAAAAAAACTAATTTAAAATAAGCCCTGATCTCAGTGCTGTCGCTAAAAGGTATTATTGCGGAAAACTCAGCTAATTCCTAGGTTCCCCGTTCTAAAGTCGAAATGGTGCAAAAAGTTTTAGGAAAGAGTCCACTTTTCAGGATGGAAGGAAAACTTTATTGCTTCTAGAACTTAATCGAACCATCAGCTCTACAAAATTCACAGGCACTAACGGCCAGTAGCTCATTTAAAACAGTCCACTGAGTACCGAAGCTTTCTCAAATGCTGTCATTCTCACACAAAATAAAATTCACTTCCAAACGCAAAAATTCAGTGGAAATATACGAGGGATAACATTAACAGTCCCTGAAGACTCAACAAACTTAAAAATCAGCTTCGAAAAGCAAGGGAAAATACCGCTTCTATAGCGTCAATACAAAGCGTAACGCAGCAAACTCCTCCACGAGAGCTCGATGAGCACTGACGCAAACTGGGGCAGGTCCGCTGCTTTTATAGGCTACAAGGCAAAAAGCCTATAAAAGTCCGCTGCTTTTATAGGCTTTTATAGGCTGCAAACTGGGGCAGTCCGCTGCTTTTATAGCTACAAGGCAAAAGCCTATAAAAGTCCGCTGCTTTTATAGGCTACAAGGCAAAAGCCTATAAAAGTCCGCTGCTTTTATAGGCTTTTATAGGCTACAGAAGCTACAAGGAGTTTCTTGAAGAATGTCTCTCTCGAAGATTCCACCTAAAGCGGGAATTTTGGCTACGTCATAAAAGAGAAATATGAGGCTATTATGCTTGTGAATTCAGAAAAACTAACTTTACAAGCACCATTGGGAAAAACGCGCCAAATGACCAAAATGCCGCCAAGTTTGGCGACGTTTTGGCGAAATATCGCTAAATTGGGTGCCAAAAATTAAGTCCCCAAAAGTGAAGTGACCGAAGGCCTAGGACCCATATTTCTCGATACTTCTAGAAACGCCATGCAAATCAATCAATTGGAAACCTAAACCTCCGTTTCTCCGGTTCTAGTGAACCGATTTTGACGCAACAAAAACGAAAATTTAACAATTTGACGTGTAGAATACGAATTTTGAACTATTTTAAACCCCAGGACAGTGGGTTTCCCCGAATATTCGTAACAGTATTGAGGTCCTGTCTGCGTAGGAACAGGAAAAAAAAAACTGAGGAACAGTATCATAAGTCAACTATAAATTGTTCTAAATACTGGGGGGGGGGAAGTAACTAATAAACACAGCTACCACTTTAAGAATATTAAAAGAGAGAGGAATTTTCGACCCAATTACTTTTCACCAAAATTGTAAACTTCAGTAACAATATTATAACCTCTAAAAATGCTGATCCACTTTAAGAATATTGAAAGAGAGAGGAATTTTCGACCCAATTACTTTTCACCAAAATTGTAAACTTCAGTAACAATATTATAACCTCTAAAAATGCTGATCCACTTTAAGAATATTAAAAGAGAGAGGAATTTTCGACCCAATTACTTTTCACCAAAATTGTAAACTTCAGTAACAATATTATAACCTCTAAAAATGCTGATCCAGGTAGATAAAACATGTATTGCTTGCTGCGCAACATTTTAGAAATATGAATTGAAACCGAAAAAGTAACGTTAGTTGTCAATTATTATTTTACAACACTTAAGGCTAATTTTTTATATAATTGTATAATTTTTCACGTAGATTTTAAATAGTATAATAATTTTCAAACACAAAATAAAATGTATGTTAAATTTTAGTATTAAATACCGGACGTGATAAAATTAGAAATATCTCTGTTTCTCATGGTCTCATTACTGGACTGAGCTGAAGGCAGCCAAATTTTGGAAACACGACAGAAAAAGTATAATTTTATTTTTACGCAATTTTTCACATTTTTAAAAAGTTCAGTTTCAGTTGTCAGAGAGAATTGCGAGTAAAGCGACATCACTAAGGCATGAAACTATTTAAACCAGCACCTGAATGGATTGTATCTCCTGGGCTGAAACTGAGCACTGCAAATCTCGCAGTGCCGCTCTTCATTTATTTCCTCGTGTGGTGATGTTTCCTTGCAATAATCAAACGCAATATGGTAACCAGAGTTACATGCGCCCTTAAAAGAATTTTACTACATTTTCTGGATTTTTTAGGTTTTTGAGGAGACTTTTGTTATTGCTACGTGATGGCTACTGACTTCTTGCTTAATGATTGTGTAAAGGTCATGTATTAATAAAGGATAAAAGAAAAAAAAATGTATATTTATAATTAAACTGGGGGTGCTGCAGTTCCACGTACGAACTACCACTGGATTGTAGGAAAAGTAATTGTCAGTATTAGTGAGAGTGTTTACATCGAAATTGACTTGATATATATCATTTTAGAGTAATATTGATATAAAAAAATAATCCAATGCAATATAAAACTAAAAGTAACGTACTGATGGATATTAGTAATAAAACAACCATAAAAAGATTAATATATTTTAGTTGGCGTTTCTATAGGAAAAACGCAAAAAATTACAGTGTTCTAAATATTATAATTCCCAAAGAAAGCGGTTATAGTATAAAAGTTAAATTTCAATACTCAAAAACAATATTCTGCGCATACACAGAGGTCGCGCTGGCTTTTTTTAAAGTTTCGCCAATCTATTCGCCAAATTAGATTTTGCCGGACATCATTAAGAAATGCAATTGCCAATATTTTCGCCAAATCGTATTTTCTTTCGCCAAACTAATTTTATTATCGCAATTTGCGACGTTGGCGATCGACAGCGCGACCCCTGCATACATATGCAAATCAATGTTACAGTGTAGAAAAAAAAATATTTTCAAGGATACTAAATTTTATTAACCAACATCTAAATTTCAGGAAATTTCAGAGATATTAACACACGTAAAACCAAAATATATTTTTTCCCACTCTCTTGAAAAGTAGGCAAAATAAACGTGATTGAAATCAAAGCCTAAATTTCTTTTTAAATTTATAAAATGGGAAAGTTTGAAGAAAAAAAAAACAAAAAACGTTATGAGACCTGGAAATTTAAACATGCTTCCTTTAAAGAAAGAGAAAAAAGTTTCTCATGCAGTCACTTTAGAAAGAAATCCATCAAGGAAAATGAAGTTTTAGTTGATATTTCATTATCAGTAAAGAAAGTAGTTTATATTCTTAAATCATCCATTTTGAAAGAAAGAATAGGTAAAAATACCGGATTATTTGTTAGGAAACAATAAATAAGAGATAACTGTTTTTTTTTAATGCGAGGCTCACAACAATTGATGAAAGAATCACCTACATTCTTTAATTCAATAAAAACTGCCCTTCGTTTTGATACTTAAGAAAATTAATGATCTTAAATAAATCATGAAATATACTGTTTAGTAGCGAATTTTTTTTTATTTGTTTGATGTTGTCTAATGGATTCATTTTCTTTATTTGAATAGTAAGATTAATATCTTTGCATAGGAAAATTTATTTCTAGGATTTTTACTTCGCATTTTTATCTCCTTTTTAAGTTTGTAATTAGAATATTTTTTAAATAGCTTTCTTCTTTTATTAAAGAAATATATTTGTTAGAATAATTTTATACATTGCACATTTTTAGATCTTTTCTTGTAAACAAATTAATACAATATAAAAGGTGTCCCAAAAAGGCGGTACCAAAAATAAGGTAGTGTTTAAAATAAAGTAGGAAAAATGTCCCCATTAAGGAAAAAATACTTTCGTTAATTTTCAAAAAGTTAAACTTTTTAAATTTTTATAAAATTCCCTTACAAAAAAATCTGATGTGTCCAACACATGACTTCCTTGCACGTCCATTAGATCAAAAATATTTTCGACGCACTTCTTCTAAATTTATTTGTTTGAAAGAGATAAAATATCAATAATAGTAAGGTTTAGCGATTTCAGCCAAATATTTCGATATCGCCAAGCTGAGTTCAATTTGAAAGATTTCCTTCTGACAATTTATTTGGCGATATTTCACCAAAAGCCGACAAACTTGAGATAGTCTGCGAGATTTTGGGGATAGCCAAAGTAGTCATTGACCACAGACTTTCAATGAATTGAATGCATCCACACACCTCAATGTATTAAAAGTCATTTGGCTCACCCTGTAAATAAATTCTCAGTCGATTGCTGCCAAAAAAGATATTAAAAACAGTTAGATATTACAATAGTTCTAAATACAAAAGTTAAAAAATCTACGGGTTAGTTTTAGAGTTATACAAAATACGAAATAATTTTTGGCGCCAAATTTGGCGATATTTCGGCGAAACTCGTCAATGTCGACGACATTTGGCGAGATTTTAAGCATGAACCAAACAATGACAGATTATCGCCAAATTTGGCGATATTTCGCCAAAACTCGCCAAGAACGATGACAAATGGCTATACTTTGGGCATGGACCAAATGACTGACTATCGCCAAATTTGGCGATATTTCGCCAAAACTCGCCAAGGTCAAGAACCGACGGCGAGATTTTGGGCATGTACCAAACAATGACTATCTACAGTAGTATTATACTGAAGATGTCCATAGACATTAAAGTACTGAAATTCTTTCCGGTGGTCCTGTAAATAAACTCTCCAGTAGATTGGAACCAAAAATCGAGATGCACAACTAGATGTTACAACATTCTTATGTATGAAATTTCATAATAGTTTTTGAGATTTGAGAGTTAAATATGCACACACGTACACCAAAAGTCGCCAAGTTTGGCGACTTTTGGCATAGTTCTTGAGAGAGGCACGTGACCATGGTCGCACCATTACCTAACTTATGTGGTAGGACGGTATTGTGCTTGAAATGGATGAATGCCCCTAAAATTGCCATTGACCGTAATGTATTGGAAATCTTTTGAGTGTTCCTGTAGCAGAACTATAAATGATAAAGACACTTTTTTTAATGGAGAAATTCATTTTCTAACTCTTTACAGCATATATCACTTCTGAGTCGTTTGAAATAGCCCAATACCTCTAAAAAACGCTTTGATGAATTTCGGCCCTTAGAGCGTAATGTATTTCGAATCTTTTGGGCGGTCCTGTAGATAAACTATTCAGTCGAATGGAACCGAAAGGGGAGGTGCACAACTAGATGTTACAACAATCCTAAATATAAAGTTTCGACATTCTACGCCTAATAGCTTTTGAGTTAGGCGAGTTTAATGAATTTCGGCCCATAGAGCGTAATGTATTTCGAATCTTTTGGGCGGTCCTGTACATAAACTATCCATTCGATTGCCACCAAAAGGGGAGGTGCACAACTAGATGTTACAACTATCCAAAATATGAAATTGCGACATTCTACGCCTAATAGCTTTTGAGTTAGGCGAGTTTAATGAATTTCGGCCCATAGAGCGTAATGTATTTCGAATCTTTTGGGCGGTCCTGTACATAAACTATCCATTCGATTGCCACCAAAAGGGGAGGTGCACAACTAGATCATAGAACAATCCTAAATATCAAATCTCAACATTCTACGACCAATAGTTTTTGAGATATGCGAGTTACATACATACGTACGTACGTACGTACGTACGTACGTACACACGTACGTACGTACGTACAGACGGCATGGAAAAACTGGCCACAGTAGACTCGCCACTGGTCAAAATGAGTTGCAAATGCGTTAATAGGATCGTGCATGCTAGCCTACGATGAGATGCATCGAAAAAATTTTTAAAATTAAATTTAGAGGTAGTCAAAATCGGTTTTTATGTCGAAATTTGGCCCCCAAAATTTTTCGGGATCACATTACTTCCTTATACTACGTACAAGGAAGTAAAAATAGTATTTAGTAAAATATGTATCTTGCAGTAATGAGGTGATGTGTTAAGTTTCTAGAACCCCTAAAAAGCAATCATCCGACAGTAGTTTTTCCTCTTTGAGAGCCATTGAAAAATGGTTTAAATCGCATATATTTGTTTTCATATCTCTGACAATTTTTAGATTATAATTCTGAAAAGTTTTACATCACTCGTTGGTATATGGGTCACATTTTACGCATTCGAAATTTTTTGTTCGGGTGTCGTATAAAAATTGAAAAAGTACAACTTTTTGAAAATTAAGGAGACGAGTTTTTCGTACTTTGCCCACTTTATTTGGACCATTTTGTTCAATTTACATTATCCAATTATTTCTAATAGATAAGAATTAAATTGTGTTACTAACTTTTGGGGCACCTTGTATATTACAATCTCCTGCTAGGAAACTTTTAATTAGCTGTTTGATTCACTCCCCAATGATTCATGATTTTGTGTTTTTTTATTTTAAAAATTCACATCTTAAACAATTTTAATGACTAATATTTATGAGTTTTAATGTGGATTCTTAATTTCACTAATCTAAAATTAAGATTTATTGAAAGTATACAGGGTGGTCATAAAAGAACTTTTCAGATATTTTAATTTCTAGCAGACTTTCCGTTCAACTGATCAAGATGATATTTCGGATGGAATTATTCAGAGACGTGCGCTTGAGATTTGGATTGTTTAAAACAATTGAGCCCTCGCTGTTACGGTTTCAATGAAAAAGAATTGGAAATTTTCTAGTGGCAACACCCACTTTTTTCATGCGAAAATGGATCCGCGCATTGCAAAACGTTTGACGAAAATGAGAGGCATAAAACATTTACAAAGAAGAGCACTGTAACAAACTACTGACAGCCCAAGAGAGTTAAGGAAATTAGTTTTATTGGAATTGAAAGTTTTTATGTCCTCCACTGTTAGTTTAACATTTCTACTATCTTTTCCTGTGAATGAATGCGAATTGTGTCAGTGCACTTTGTCTTTCTGTTGACTTAATTTTATTACAATGCTCTTCTTTTTAAATGATTCCGTCATGCATGTATTGTTCCAAATGCATGATTTTTACGATGCGTCGATTAACCCTTTAAGGCGCAGTGATCCCGCTCTGGGATCACCAAACTCTGACGTTTTGACTGTTGCCTGTCACGAAGAATGGATTTGATTTCTATAAAAATAGTTGCGGGTGACATAGCTCCACGAGAATCCTTTACTTTTTAGCACGTTCATTTCCCGTAAAAAAATTGGTCACGATTATTTTTAACAGAACTGGCATCTGCTGAAAAATGGAAGAACGCGAGAACAGCTGGAAAGATTGCCCAATGTTGAAAAAAGGGCAGCCGTTGCCATCGCTCGACTAAACTACCAGCAAGATGACTGTGCGCACAGTCAGCTGCGTCAAAAAAGGTCTCTAGATCTGTGGCACGCGATGAACGTTTCGATCGTCCGCCATCTTGCTGGTAGTTAAGTCGAGCGATGGCAACGGCTGCCCTTTTTCCAGCATTGGGAAAGGGTTGCGCCTCAAAGGGTTAACTTTGGAAGAAAAAAAGCGCGTGTTGCCATTTGAAATTTTCGAAATTTTTTCACTTGTAACATGTAGCCGTGAGAACTCTATTGTTTTAAACAATCCCAATCACGTGTTCATTTCTCTGAATAACTACATCCTTATATCCTACATACCCTAACCTTTTCCCGGCGGGTAAATTTTGGCCGTGCTGTTCCAGAAGGACGGGAGCATCTGAAAAATGCTTTCCCCCATTTCAGTGACTCTTAGCTGAAGCTGCTATTTGTGCAACAATCATTGATGGGTTACTCTTTCCCGCCCCCGAAGTAAAACGAACTTCTTGAACAAGGGGATTACCTTTACGCGTATATTCTCCTTTTCAGGAACTGGGGTGCAACTGAATTGATGGATGGATGTTGACATCTCTCCCCGCCGGTCCAGTACAGGTGAACAATTATAGAGGGGGAAAGCATTAGTGGGTCGAAATATGAACCAAGCCCGTCCTTTAAGGTGTTCTACAGCTTGATTGAAAAATCGACCGCCCGTCTTCAAAGCGCTAATATCCTTCCATCCTACAAACCTTATCTTGAAGGTCCATCTATCGAAGAAGTTTAAGATCCCCCTCCTGTATATATCTGTGCTTTAACAGTCGTAAATATATTACTAAGAATGACGGAACTTTATTCATGCCATTGCTCTATATGCTCTATTCAGAAGGGTAAAGCAAGAATACATTTTAAAACTTCCCTAAAAAATTGAGAAGGGTTCGATTTCGATTTGTCTGTTCTCTAGCTTGTTTTAAAGTATCGATTACTACGAAATTTATGTATTGTGTTCATATGTACTGTATGTTGTGTCCCATTGAAAAAGAGTGTTGAAATAGTACTAAATCCTAATGACATTAGTATGTCATCCACAGTTCTTTTTTACAGAAGCACCCAAAAGAATTTCAGTACATTATGTTGCATAAGCAGTCACGATTTAAAGCTTATTTTATAAATATTCGTCTATTTAAAAAAAAAATGAGATAGATGTATGTTATTAAAAATTAGCAAATAAGGGGCAGTTTACACTATTTCAAGATCAGTACAATAGGCAGATATATAAACATTTATAAAAGATTTACTCTTTATTTAAAGAAAGAAACAGCATTTAAAGCTTTTTTTTTTACTGGGTTGTTGCAAAATTGCACTGAGAGTTGCAAACGACTTACATAGGTTGTTCCCAAAATCTCACCAAATCTCTTGCGTTCGAAAGTATATCATAATTTATTTTCTGAGGAAGGACTTGATTTATCTGTCTAATTTTAAATAAAGAGGTGCTGAAAAGCACTTCAATACATTAAGACAAACAGATTGTGCTTAAATCACATTTCGGTGATGCTCATCTATTTCAAACAATATGAAGTGAATATACATGATTGAAGTTCAGGAAAGTAGATAGATAACGTATAGAAGCTTATTGGATGTGGCCACACCCATTTGTTTACCACTATATAAATTGCAAAACTAATTTCTTCTAGTTGAAAGGGGCCAAGCAATCGCCTAGTTTATAAGACACTGCCCATGGTAAACGGCTTGACCCATTTGTGCCTGGATATTTTTGCAACTTTCTTCGATTTTTACTGATAACAGAAATAATAGATAAATTTCTGATGTCCACTTCTTGAACAAGGGATGATTTCTTTTAAAATCCTTATGCATAAAAATCGAAATATCAACATCCTACTGGGTCATGTTAAAATATTTTGTAGAGTTGAGGCTCAATACTCATGAATAAAGGCTAGGAAAAATAAATAACGTTTTCGACTAATAGCGAAAATGCAGTCCCAAAAAAAGGACACTAGGCATAAATGGGTTAAGTGTGAAGATCGTACGTTCGAGCCTGTAGCGCGGCTGTCGTTATAACGGTCTGGCGTTTTGGTCGGTTTCCTATATATGTAACGTGAATACGCCCTAGAAACCCTTAAAAAGACCCCCGACCAAGGCACCCCCTCGTACTTACATGCCCCTTGTGTAGGATTGCCATAACACAAAGTTCAAACACTTTTCATTGGAGGTACGCATTAACCCTTTAACGTGCTGTGTTCCCGCTCTGGGAACACCAAACTCTGACGTTTTGACTGTTGCCAGTCAGGAAGAATAGATTGGATTTCTATAAAAAATAGTTGCGGGTGACATAGCTGAACGCCCCCTAGAGAGGAAAGCCGCGGCGCTTAATTGTGACGTCACACCGAGTAGGTAAAGCAAAGCGTTTCCATTGGGTTTCTCTTCTCCCCCGCGTCCCGGGAGAGAAGAGAAACCTAATGGAAATGCGTTGCTTTACCTACTCGGTGTGACGTCACAAGTAAGCGCCGCGGCTTTCCTCTCTAGGGGGCGTTTCATAGCTCCACAAGAATCCTTTACTTTTTAGCACGTCATTTCCCGTCAAAAAAAAGGTCACGATTACTTTTAACAGCCCTGACATCTGCTGAAAAATGGAAGAATGCAAGAACAGCTGGATAGATTGCTCAATGCTGAAAAAGGGCAGCCGTTGCCATTGCTCGACTTAACTACCAACAAAATGGCGGTCGATCGAAACGTTCGTTCATCGCGTGCCACAGATCTAGAGACCCTGTTTGAACGAAGCTGGCTGTGCCGGAAACAGCCAGCTGCATTAAAAAAGGGTCTCAAGATCTGTGGCACGCGATGAACGTTTCGATCGACCGCCATTTTGTTGGTAGTTAAGTCGAGCGATGGCAACGTCTGCCCTTTTTTCAGCATTGGGAAAGGGTAGCGCCTCAAAGGGTTTAAAAGGAATACTTTCTCACAGATCCCAAACGTTAAATACACTTCACTTTTCGAAAAAAGGAAAACAATTACAGCTTACTCAATTGCATTACCCCCAAAATGCCTTACCCACTCTCTATACAAACCTCTTAACTTTATGTTAACTTAAAGATTCACCGGGAAAATTAGAAAAGTAACTTAAACATGAAAGTGCATTCAGCAGAGAATCAACCTCCGCAGCCGTATTTCCATTATCTGGGTAATATGCGAGTTGAGTTGAGTAATGCGTAATGGAAATCCATCTGGAATAATAAATTCCGAATAATGCGTTGGAGGGATTTGGACGGGATGAGGGGGGAAGCTGCAGATGACAGAAATTAGATCTCCCCGGTTTACGCGCGCGCTCAAGCTACAGATCATTTGCGAAGACAGGACAATTAGCGAGATCCTGACCTTCAAGATGAAATCTCGCCCCGCTAATTAACGCTGTTCATCTGAGCATAGGCACCTTGCGGATGCCAAAAGAAGTGTGCTAAGTTCGCTTTCTGCGAAATGTTTAATCAAGTTATGTTTGCAGTTTATCTAAGTATGTGTTCGATTTATAATCATTGCTTCGCTTAAATAGATACAAATGAATATGCAGGGCTTTTCGCGAAGAACATACAATTTTAAAGTGAATAACACAGAAACGGCGATGGATAGAAGCATGGAACGTGTAGTACGTTAATTAACAAAACACGGTAAGAATTTGATATTAAAAGCAAAAAATTTTAGTTACAAATTGTACCGATAGATGGCACTATAAACGGCGACACGGATGCCAGAAAGAGAGCTCAGACACCGAGAACAATCGCATGAAAATCGATTTAATATGCGTATCTTCCACTCTACACCCCGAAGCCTTAGTCAGAAAAAAATTTCGGGGGTTGGGGAAAGGTCAAGAGAATACGGAAGTCAATTCATGCCTTTTCCCAAAACTGTGGGATAGTTCAACGCAATAGCCTCACCATGACACAGTGGCCATGTCGCTGAAAATGGTAGAAGGTGCGAAGGTCCCGGGTTCGAGTGCCATCGCCCGTCTGTCGATCTAATGGTCTGGAGTTTTGATAGGTTTTTCTCCAGATGTAACGTGAATACGCGTTAGAACCCTTTAGAAAGTCCTCCTACCAAGGCACCTTCTATCCTTGGCAGATTGCCCTAGCATAGCGTTACCGTAATCACACAAACATCAAGCATAAGTTCAGTGCAATAACTAATCATAGAATTATTCGTACAGAAAGTCAGAAAGTCTTGTGTACGATGAAGGCGAGCCCCATCTTGCATAAACCATGCCGTACCCGATCAGTCATCATCGTTTCGGGAAAGAGAAAAGGTCTGATGACGACTTTTCCACTACACTCGAAAGGTTTATCCGACTTTCCATAAAAAACTTCTCAATTTCTGTTAACTTAAGATGCACCTGGTAAAATTAGAAGAGTAACTTAAATCGAAAGCGGATCGAGAAGCAGCATACGCAGACAAATTTCCATTATCTGGGCAATATGCGAGTTGAGTAATGCGTAATAGAAATCCATCTGGAGTAATAAATTCCGAATAATGGGTTTGTGGGATTTGCCGAAGTGGGAGAGACTGCAGATGACAGAAATTAGATCTCCCCGGTTTACGCGCGCGCTCATGCTGCAGGTCATTTTCGAAGACAGGACAATTAGCGGGATGCTGACCTTCAAGATGAAATCTCGCCCAGCTAATTAACGCTGAATGTGCTCCTTCGCTAATATGCAAAAGAAGTGACGCTGAGTTAGCTTCTTGCGAAATTTGTGTGATCGAGTTATTTACGTATATATGATGCATTACTAGAAATATACATAAGAAGTTACATATGTATATTAAGAGAATAAGATTTCATAAAATAAACAAGACACGATCGTTTCGACTGAAAATTTATTTTGTCAGTCTTCGTCAGAAAAAAGAAGAGATCATTTTTCAATTCCCACTGTTTAGTGAGACGAAGGGTTTTGACTGACGAAGACTGAATACATTTTTAGTCGAAAGGATCGTATCTTGTTATAAATATCATTTTATACGTATTTTTTACATTAAGCTTTTACTTATTTTATCTTTTAACACCAGTATGTTGAGTATTTTCTCTGCAACATAGATTTCGGTTCCAAAGAAGTTTTCTGTGGTTCAAGGAAGAAAAATACGGCACACTCATGAATTTGATACGCTTTCCAGCTTCAGCTTGGACTTATTTTAAAAGTTTCATGTACGAAGCTCTCCTTCGTAATATTTTGTTGGAATAAAGTGGAAAAATAGGGACGAGGCATGCATTACAATACCCTTTCATCATACAACATTTTAGTACATAAAATACTAAAGTATTCCAGATTTCTTTAAAATATTATTTTTACTTTCCGAACATGTACCATGTAAGGAAAGTATTGTCATCATGAAAAAATTCGACTTCGAGATTTTTGGTGTTTTTACAACGTTTTGAGGGTCTGAATCCATTTATGCTAATTTTTACGAGATGTATGTATGTATGTGTGTGTGTGTGGTGTGTGTGTGTGTATGTGTGTTTGTGTTGTATGTGACGCGTGAACACGCTAAGCTCCTGAACGGAGCATTCGATTGAGCATCAAATTGGATATATATGTCATAAACCACCGTCGCACAGACCGGTATGATTTTGGTGTGTATAGGACTTATAGTTTTTCTACAGGGCTAACGACAAAGATT
>JAWZYV010012726.1:0-193394 GCA_038373885.1 Cheiracanthium punctorium | reverse complement strand
TGGTGTGTTTAAGTTCGTTTTGTCTTTATCGTGATGTTGTGATAGTCTTGCTCGCGTATAAATGTTATAAATAATTTTTTTCGTTTATTATTAAAAGAAAGATTCATCTTATTTCTCGCAAGTCACTGACGCAGTTTTGACGCAGCTGGCTGTGCGGCACAGCCAGCTGCATCAAAAAAGGGTCTCTAGATCTGTGGCACGCGATGAACGTTTCGATCGTCCGCCATCTTGCTGGTAGTTAAGTCGAGCGATGGCAGCTGCTGCCCTCTTCCAGCATTGGGAAAGGGTTGCGCCTCAAAGGGTTAAACAAACGTGTAAGTTTATAGCACCTGTCATCTGATTAGTATGAAGTAGTTTCAAAGAATTAAAGTGTACCTTTTTACTTCCTTGTACGTAGTATAAGGAAGTAATGTGATCCCGAAAAATTTTGGGGGCCAAATTTCGACATAAAAACCGATTTTGACTACCTCTAAATTGAATTTTAAAAATTTTTTCGATGCATCTCATCGTAGGCTAGCATGCACGATCATATTAACGCGTCTGCAACTCATTTTGACCAGTGGCGAGTCTACTGTGGCCAGTTTTTCCATGCCGTCTGTACGTACGTACGTACGTACGTATGTATGTAACTCGCATATCTCAAAAACTATTGGTCGTAGAATGTTGAGATTTGATATTTAGGATTGTTCTATGATCTAGTTGTGCACCTCCCCTTTTGGTGGCAATCGAATGGATAGTTTATGTACAGGACCGCCCAAAAGATTCGAAATACATTACGCTCTATGGGCCGAAATTCATTAAACTCGCCTAACTCAAAAGCTATTAGGCGTAGAATGTCGAAACTTCATATTTTGGATAGTTGTAACATCTAGTTGTGCACCTCCCCTTTTGGTTCCATTCGACTGGATAGTTTATCTACAGGACTGCCCAAAACATTCGAAATACATTACACTCAATGGGCCGAAATTCATTAAACTCGCATATCTCAAAAACTGTTAGGCGTTGAATGTTGAAACTTTATATTTAGGATTGTTGTAACATCTAGTTGTGCACCTCCCCTTTCGGTTCCATTCGACTGAATAGTTTATCTACAGGACCGCCCAAAAGATTCGAAATACATTACGCTCTATGGGCCGAAATTCATCAAAGCGTTTTTTAGAGGTATTGGGCTATTTCAAACGACTCAGAAGTGATATATGCTGTAAAGAGTTAGAAAATGAATTTCTCTATTAAAAAAAGTGTCTTTATCATTTATAGTTCTGCTACAGGAACACTCAAAAGATTTCCAATACATTACGGTCAATGGCAATTTTAGGGGCATTCATCCATTTCAAGCACAATACCGTCCTACCACATAAGTTAGGTAATGGTCCGACCACGGTCACGTGCCTCCCTCAAGAACTATGCCAAAAGTCGCCAAGCTTGGCGACTTTTGGTGTACGTGTGTGCATATTTAACTCTCAAATCTCAAAAACTATTATGAAATTTCATATATAAGAATGTTGTAACATCTAGTTGTGCATCTCGATTTTTGGTTCCAATCTACTGGAGAGTTTATTTACAGGACCACCGAAAAGAATTTCGGTACCTTAATGTCTATGGACATCTTCATTATAATACAACTGTAGACAGTCATTGTTTGGTACATGCCCAAAATCTCGCCGTCTGTCCTCGACCTTGGCGAGTTTTGGCGAAATATCGCCAAATTTGGCGATAGTCAGTCATTTGGTCCATGCCCAAAGTATCGCCATTTGTCATCGTTCTTGGCGAGTTTTGGCGAAATATCGCCAAATTTGGCGATAATCTGTCATTGTTTGGTTTATGCTTAAAATCTCGCCAAATGTCGTCGACATTGACGAGTTTCGCCGAAATATCGCCAAATTTGGCGCCAAAAATTATTTCCTATTTTGTATAACTCTAAAACTTTAACCCGTAGATTTTTTAACTTTGTATTTAGAACTATTGTAATATCTAACTGTTTTCAATATCTTTTTTGACAGCAATCGACTGAGAATTTATTTACATGGTGAGCCAAATGACTTTGAATACATTGAGGTGTATAGATGCATTCAATTCATTGAAAGTCTGTGGTCAATGACTACTTTGGCTATCCCCAAAATCTCGCTGACTATCTCAAGTTTGTCGGCTTTTGGTGAAATACGCCAAATAAAGTGTCAGAAGGAAATCTTTCAAATTGAACTCAGCTTGGCGATATCGAAATATTTGGCTAGAAATCGCTAAACCTTACTATTATTGATATTTTATCTCTTTCAAACAAATAAATTTAGAGGAAGTGCGTCGAAAATATTTTTGATCTAATGAACGTGCAAGGAAGTCATGTGTTGGACACATCAGATTTTTTAAAAGTTACATTGCTCACTGGCTCGCACTCTGTCTTCTGTGGTTTAAAGAAATAATTCTGTTATTTTCCTAACAGTAATTGTTGGCATTCATAAAAGTGGACTGTACTTTTATCACTGTTCTTCAGTTTAGCTTATTAAAAGGTAGTGAACTGAAAATCTAGATTTCGAAAATCTCCGGTTTTCGTTTATTTTTTAAATTATCTTTTTTTTCTTTGCACAACGTCAAAGCAAGATCCGTCGAATGGAATTTTGCTAAAAGAGATGACCCTTCAAATATCAGAAGCTATTACAGAAAAAGACTTTTGTGGAAGCAACGAAAGGCTGTAAAAATACCCATGAAAAAGTATTGGTTTATTTAGATAATGAAGGGAAAGAACACTAATTTAAATCATTTGACAAAATGGTCGCTGCCTGTTAGAGATAATACTAAAATAAACAATTTGTGTTTCAATAAATGAACGAATGTTTAGGAACAAAAATTGTCGAGAAAAAGAGTTAAAAATTGGAATTTCAATTTATTCCTTCTTTAAAGCTGCATTGACATCACATATAATAAACTAGTTTAATAATAATGTTCCTTGCGGTATGAGTTGCCTGAAATTTTGCATGGTCATTTACCTGTTTTCCAAGACTACTCTGAAAGACCATTTTTTTAAGGTGCTATTTTGAGAGAAGTTTTATTATACTTCTAATCGAAATTCCTGTTTTGTTCCTCGTGAAAATTCTCAAGAACGGTACTTTATATTCGTTCCTTTCGTAGTATAGATTTCATTCCTTTATTATCCAGATTTCGAGGAGCAAATTTCTATTCATATTTGCCTGGAAGGGGGAAATTTCGATATTTCTCTCAGGGGTACAGTATTTCAAAACAGAGATAGGACGAGTAACGAGTATTACGCTTTTTAATGGCAGGATGTTGTTTACTTATGCCCCAAAAACACTAGTGTTACAGAACGAGTGAAGATATTGCACTTATCTAAGCAGCCACGGCACAACATTCCAAAAAATAACACTAAAACGTATGATGCATGAGTTAATCAGCTGAGACGTTAATTAGCATATGCAAAAAATTTTTAAATTTCATTTTTCGGGATGTTGGCTGCTTGAGTAGATGCAACAGGCTCATAAAAATTATAAATAATTTTAAAAAATAATTTTCATTTTTAACTTTGACAGTGCAATAAAATAAGAATTGGAGCTTTTCTGGGCACAGCTTTAGAACTGACATCACCCAACACCTTTTGAATTTTTAGCTGCGATAATTATGGCGAATTCTTGCGGTTCCAAACAAAGAAATAACCTAGAATCGCTGTGATTTTCAGCAGTCATACTGACGGAAGGAAGTAACATCTTTTAAAGTAGCCGAAAAATTAAAACGTCCCCGATTGGCGGTCTATAGTAAATTCTGATCTATCCGCTAGTTTTTCCCCATAGGTGATTTGGTGAGAAGCAATTTCATTGTAATTTTACGTTCTATAATTGATAACTCCAATGAAACTGAATAAAATTGTAATGAGCATGTAAAATCTGATATAACTTACGCAGCTGCACGAATTTTTTTCCACAGACCCATTGCGAAGCAACGGAGTCTAAATTCGTAAAGGAATCAGCAAAAATTCTAACGAATTAAAAGCACAAGTTCAGTTTCGATGATGCTTTACAAAAAACGCAAAATGTACTGTTTAAGAACAATGGGAAGCTTGCATTGTTCGCAACAATACAGGAAGTAAAAATGGATTTATAATATGCTTTGTTGATCCGTGTATATTGTTGTGATTTGCTGATTTGTCATTCTTGTTGCAACAATAACTCCAGGATTCGATACAGATCACTTTAAGTTTGGAACTTTGTTGAATCGGCAGAACAACAACAGAAACACTGCTCGAAAGAATCGTGCCATCAGTTACTTCAGCATGAAATGACCATGACCTGGTATAAAAACTATGTGCCATGCCGATGTATACACAAGGAATAAATATATGTATATTATGATATTTACTAGGTTTTTCTGGTTAATTTCCGAACGTTCGTGTGAATTTATATAGAAAAACAAAACTGCTTTGTTTTGGTTTGCTGTACAACTCCATGAAGTACTTACGTTTGAAACGAATCTCTGTCAAGCTATGCAAATGCAATTAAGTATGCCATCAAACTTTTTTGGATATAGTGGACGTTGTCGTCTTTTTTCATCCCAAATCATGCTTTTTGTGGAAACCAATCTCAACAATCTGTATTCGATCAGGCATGTTCACCTGATGCTTCGTCAAGAATACGATATGTTACAGCAATACTTTTCTTCCAAATGAAGAAATTAATTAAAACTCGCTACAAGAGCGCTCTTTCTTGTTATAAAAGTCGACTTATTCGATGCAATAAAAAATAGGTTTTTTCAAATAATTTTTATCGCCCACTCATTTTATAGAGGAATGCTCTATCTGTCAGATGGAAAAATAAAAATCAGACTTTTTTATTCATTACATTTGTGCGTAACGTCATCTATGTGTGAAAATAGGAATTTAATCGGTACAGCCTTATATTTTGCAAAAACACGAAGGTTTTTCTTTGCTTTAGCATGTTGAGTTCTTTTTTCTATTCTGTTTTTTTTTTACTCTATTTATATCTCTTTTTTCACTTTCGGTGTTTTTTTTCTCTTGTTCTGAGACTTTTTTTTTGTTGTTGTTTTTGTGATTTTGCGCAATTTTTGGGTACTGGAGCAACAAAGGCAATAAGCCTCCTTGCTACTAAGAGAGTATAGCAGCTACACGTCTCCATATTCGTTTATTGTATTTTTCCCATATTGGATCGTTAGAAAAAAACAAAGACTTTGTGCTTTAGCAAACGTCTTAAGAACACCAAATCAAAGAGTATCAAAATGTGAATTTCAATCCTCTCTCTATATACAGGAAGATGCCCTGACTGAATGTATGAATCAATGACTGACTGACGATCAACATCCAGCCATATCTACTGGAGATACAGATATGAAATTTTAGGAGCTTATAGCTTTTCTGCCCAAGTCGACATTTAAGAAGCGATTTTTAAAAATTCGCACCCAGACGGGGGTGGTGACCCAAAACGTTCTATTCAGATTTTAAGTCAAGAGTCAAATAATTTTGTTTTTATTTTAGATTTCACATCACTGGAATTAATTGGGATTACACATGTTAGAAAATTTTTCGTTTACTACCGTGCGATGAACGGGCAATCAGCTAGTAATAAAGTAAAATAAAAATAAATGACACCAAATTAACCTAAATAAAGCTGTGATTTCTTCAACGTTGAAATCAACTACATTTAAACACCAAAAACGGATTTACGACAAAAAGTCCCAAAACAATCTAAAAAACACTAAAAACTAATAATTATCAAAATTATATAATACAGTTAGCTTTTTTTGTCCTTCTTCTTGAAATCATCTCAAAGAGTGTTGCCAATATCTAAAAAAGAGTCCAGAAAAGTGAAATCTCATCTCAAAGAGTGTTGCAAATTTCTAAAACAGAATTCCTACGAATAGGTGTTTAAGTGTTGTGCAAACAGAATTTTACCCATTCTGAATAAAGTTACCCAAAATCTATCAAAAATTTTCAGTTAAAAACTGTCCTTGCAGTGCTACGCGCGAAAGGAGTATTTTTGCCAGCGTCCATGAGGTCATCTAATCGATCTACGCCAGAGATTGTGTTCCGTAATTTTTTTAAAGATTCAGGGATTCAATCATTTGCTTTCTTTCTCTGTTTACTTTTTCAAGGCGTGATATCTCGCTAGATACTTAGATTTGAAAGAAGTTGCAAGGTTAAAAAAGGTAAATTTTTTAGAGATCTTTCGAACTGTATAAAAAAATTTTGCTTTTAGTTAGAGATAAAAATGTCAACATGGCGAGAGATGCACTGGGGCGATGAGTCAAGCCCGGCAGCGTTACATTCCAAGGCTTTTATTATTTAGATGTACACCCATTATTGAGATGCCCTTTTTAAAAATATATTACAGACGAAATATATTTTTACGGTAGTACAGACGTAAAAATATATTGCAGACGTACTGTGATTTATTGCAGTTTTACATCACGCGATTTCGACTGAGTGACGGCTTTAAAAGATGGAAATGAACGATATCCTAATCCATTACTTACGAAAATTATTACACCTGGAAAATAAAAATCTGCTTATTTCTCCGAAATGCATAACGGGAACTAAAAATAAATCACTCCGCGATAGCGCATTTATTTGCATTTCTCAGGAACTCGTTATTCTCAAATCTTCATAGCACTTCCGTCAACACGTTGTCCATTTTAATAATTTCGGTAACTGCAAAACGTCCTCAATGGATGGCCTCCCCTATTTAAGTCGGACGCATTCTCAGTCTCGAGTCATAAACTACGATTACTGAAGGTTTGACAAAAGAAATAAACAAGGATTCTAGATACTTGAGTCCTTGGGAAAGATGACAATTTTGTACGTGAAATGCGATAGTAAGCACTCCTGAACTTAATTTACAGGAGGGTTGTGATTAAATTTCGTCTATGAACAGGAATTTACAGCTAAAACAGGTGAGCGGATTGTAACCAATTTGGCGCATAGAATAACATGCGATGCACTCAAGGAATTTCGAAAAAATAAGTTGAGAAAATGTCCGCTAGATGGCGTTTTGCTTGAAAAAACAGCAAATTTTACGATGGAAATCGCTCATTCGAAATGAACAAATAATTTCAACGTTTATTCCAGAGTTGTTGAGCATTTATTAATTAATGTGGGTCAGCTTTTGAGCTGATTTTACCATGCAAAGCTCCACTTGAAGTTTTTACTTCCTTCTACGAAGTAGAAGGAAGTAAGAAGCTGCGTGCTCGTTCGTCGCAATGAAGGAAAGGAAAAATTTTCTTACTTGTGTAATTCGAAATGATTCCAGTGATGTGGAATCTAAAAATAAGCAAAAATTATTTAACTCTCTTGATGTAAAGTTACTCATTAGTTACTCGTACTAACCTGAGGTCATTGCAATATCATGTCACAAAAAAATATGTCAGTGTTATTCGCGATCAGAAAAAGAAATGCTTGGACTTTGCAGCGAAAACTCTTCACTTTCAAAATATCTTATCTCTACGTCATACTGTCTTTTAGGTTTAAGTTACACCATTAATACCTTAGACACATATGATTTGAACAAACGTTTGCTCATTTTACTCTCACGAGCAACTGAGCTTATTGAAATTAATTTGACATGTTGGGGTAATTCCTAACTAATATGTATTTCAAACATTTTTCGGGGCTATTTTGCTAATGACGTAACTTTTGTGCGAGAGCTTGTTAAGTAGTTAGAATTCAGCAAGAAGAATATATCTAATAGGGGAAGGCGGGGTAAGATGGCAAACTTAAGCAATGATTTTTACTGACCACTGTGAATGAAGGGCATCACCATGGCACCATGGCACAGTGGTTATGCCACTGAAAATGGTAGACGGCCGATGTGTGAAGGTCCCGGGTTCGGGTCCCCGCGCGCGGCTGTCGATCTAACGGTCTGGAGTTTTGGTAGGTTTTCTCCAGATGTAACGTGAATACGCGTTAGAACCCCTTAGAAAGTCCTCCTACCAAGGCACCCCCATCCAAGGCAGATACCCCGCGTGCAGGTTTGCCTCAACACACACAACGACCACTGTGAATGAGTCTAAGAGCTGAGGTTTTTCTGATAATTTCTTTCGTCTCTTGCCTTACACCACGAGCTTTTTCAATTACCTGTTTCAACTTTTAAAAGAAGAAACAACGGATCTCCTAAAAAAGGTAATTTTCGTCATCTTTCCCAATCCATGGGGTAAGATGACTAATGGGATAAGATAAAATGACGAACTAACCCCGGAATGTGAATTAACATTCATGAACACTTTATTAGTAAATAATTTTAATGGGGAAACGCGCCAAAACTACTACTTTTAAAATTGTACCAAGCGGAGTCCGGTTAATTCCTACTTAAAAGCCCCCACTCTCGCCAAGGTGGCGAAAACAGTGCATAAGCAGTTACCATGACGATTTTTTGTATTTATGTCGCAACTTAGAATTAACACGGCGGTATGGAACAACATGTAAGTACATTACTTTGTATGGTACCATCTGCGTGCCCGTTTTTCGCACTGTAGGAAACGAATATTTTACCTAAATATAATCGTAAATATCTATGCGAAAACAAAATGTCAAAAAGTAGTCCTTTTGTTGAAACTACCGCGGGATATATTACGCAACGTAGGATTATGGTTTAGTTAGTTGTAAGACGGTCATTGAAAAAGAATAAATATAACGCTTTTAATTTCACGAAATAGCTATTAACGTGGTATACTGTGCTTTAATCCATATTATACAAACAAATTTACTACTACTACCAGAGAAAAAAATGAGAATACTATCTATTACTTACATTAATATTATCTATCTTCGTTTCTCCGTCTTTAATGCTCAATTTAAAGGAACAGATTGGATATTTTAAACCAATAATGTCTTTATTTTTTTGGTGATTCTGTGGAATAATTACATTGCCATTAAAGCAGATATCCATATATTTTTAAGCATAATTCTTGTCTGTTTGGCGTATTTAGCACAGCAAAATATTTCATCTCGCGATGGTGGAAAACATCCAAGCTGTACCAATTTAAATAGTATTTAAATCCACCATGATTCAGGCTCTTGAAAACATCAAACTGTGTAATCTCGAGGAACAATTTGGAATGGCTCAAATTGCGAATAGGGCGTTAAATTGTGTTGCAAAGTTTACGAATTTCAGATAACTTTTAATCTATGACGTTACGTTCTGACCAGGGTAGTCGAGTCTGGTTATTTCGCGCAGTAGTTTTCAAAGAGTAATATTGAAACATACGACGTTGAAAAATTCTCGCTTGCAACAGAACTTTATTAAAGTTAATTTAAGAGATATTGGGGTTATTCCTAGCTAATCGGTGCTTCAAATAGTTTACGGAGCTTGTAATGATATAACTTTTGTGCAAGAGCTTGTTAAGTAGCTAAAATTTAACCAAAAAATGTATATCTAATATAGATAATATACTGCCAAAAATCGTCCAAACTTGGCGACATTTTGCACGATTTTTGGAAATACATGCAACGACCGTCGTCAAACCGATAGCGAATACTATGCATCATGTTAATTAGTCTTTTGCATCTTGCGGCGACATTTGAATTTCCCACGATTTTAAAAAATGCAAGTTCCCTTTCGTTATTATGGTTGCTGAAAAATCACAGAGCTTAACCCATTTTTGCCTAGCGTCCCTTTTTTGGGACGGCATTTTCGCTATCAGTCGAAAACGTTATTTATTTTTCCTAGCCTTTATTCGCGAGTATTGAACCTCAATTCCACAAAATATTTTAATATGGCGAGGTAGGATGTTGACATTTCACTTTTTATACGTAATGATTTTAAATGAAATCATCCCTTGTTCAAAAAGTTGACATCAGAAATTTATCAATTACTGCTGGTGTTAGCAAAAATCGGAGAAAGTCGCAAAAATATCCAGGCACGAATGGGTTAAAAATCGCTAAGGGTAACACTCGCATTAAACAAAATACTTTGAATTTTTATAAAAGTAAATTTTTGCGTCAAAGCCGTCAAAGCCTTTTAATGTAATTAGATTTCTAACTCATTTTTAAACTCATGACGTCAAAATGACATCACTCTCAGTTGCGATATCTAACATGAATTAGTGAAAGAAAAAAAACGCGATTTTTATTTTCTACAGCACCTGATAATCTGGATGGATGTTTATTATTCCGCTCGTAGTGTATTTTTCTGTTAAAACTTGTTAACCTCATTAGGATTTTTAATGCATTTACACTCGTGACATGAAAATGACGTCAGTCTCACTTGAATTATTAAAAGTAATAAATAAATAAATCTAACTTTGTTAACTATACTCACGAATGTGCTGAAATGAGTAGCTTTCTACCCTGAAAATTGCGTAAAATCGTAAAACATTGGGGAGCAGGTGGATTTCCAGAATTTTAAAGCAGCCTACGAACTATTCTATGTCCTTTTACGTGTATGTGCAAAATTTCAAACCGCGCGGTGGAACGGTGTGGGAGGAGTTCCCGGACGAACAAACAAACAGACAAACTTTCACATTTATATAATAGATTTAGTCCCTCCCCCCGAAAATAACCTTTATTTTGACGGGCATTTTTCTCGCACACCAATTTACTTGGAGAAATTGATTTGTCTAGTGTTAACTCAAATTTGCTCATCTTGAATCAAGAACATTTGTAAAACTGTGTTTTGTTTTATTATCGCACAAAACCTAGAGATTAGCTCACCCAAGGTGGAGGAGGGGCTGGGATAAACCTCTCGCGAATTTAACAAGTGGGACCTTTTAGTTTTGTTTACATCTAATTAGTATTAGAATTCCCATTAACTAATTAATTAGGACTAAATATAAATTATAATATAATTAGCACTATTTATTTTCTCATTTAATTTATCTCTACTACTATAATGTAAGTGTGAACTCCTCCCCCTCAAAAAAAAAAAATAAAATAAAAATATGGGTGCGTCACTGAACGGGGCCTTCGCTATTTGTAAC
Source organism: Cheiracanthium punctorium (assembly GCA_038373885.1). Taxonomy (NCBI): domain Eukaryota; kingdom Metazoa; phylum Arthropoda; class Arachnida; order Araneae; family Cheiracanthiidae; genus Cheiracanthium; species Cheiracanthium punctorium. The sequence goes on along the minus strand of JAWZYV010012726.1, from coordinate 182,468 downwards.
GGGCCTGCGCGTGAATTTCGATGAGTCATCCAAAGAGGCCTACGGATCCTCACGTCTTCACGTATACATCAAGCAATTTTTAAGCTTTCCGATGCTTTGAAACGTTTTTTAATGTAGTTTTAAGTCATGACTGTGTGTTATTAATTCAAGTACGAACTCATTGACAGTTTCTTTACTATGATACATACACGTGGACATTAAAGTAAATAGATACATGTAATTTGAAGGAAAAACAAAGTAGTGCTAACCCTCGTGATTCATTATTTTAGCTTGATTTTTAATATACATGAACAAATTAAGCTGACATTTAGTATACATTAAAGAAACAAATACACAAATGATACAGGCATTTTTATGCATATCTTTATACTGAATGTTTAAGTTTCACATTTTCAAAGCAGTTACAACCATTATTACTTTTAAAATAAATTTAACTAATAGTTATTAAATTTTCATTTATTAAATATTGTTCAATTAATATATTAACAGAATATATGACGAGGAGATGAAATAGAATTTAAAATATTTGATATTTACAATTCACGTATAAAAAACTTAAGTATTGCTATACTATTTAATTTTTAATCTTTTGAAAGGCGTAGGTATCAGAAGAATGTTTGCTATAATTATAAGTACAACCCGTGCACTTCTTGTCCTTGGTATTTAAATGAAAAACAATGTAAATTAATTTAACGAGAAACATTTAGAATAAATTACACAATAAAGGGTGTCCCATAAATAGTAGTACGAACTTAAAGGGGAGATAAAATATAGCAAAAGGATTAAGAATCACGTAACAGTGTATGATCGAACACGTTTATTAACTGTTTTTATTTTGGTTAGTTCAAATGAGTTTATTTATCGAAAATTTTACCATTCGAAATGAACATGATTTATAATTTTCAGATTTAGTTCCATATATTTTTTTCTCCAAAGAAAAATAATAAATTTTAGAAAACCATACTAGGAAATACCACTAATATTCCACCTCTTTTTTTTTTAAGTGATTATTAACTGGTGATTGAAAAAAAAAATGTTTTCGTCCGTGCATTGCTGTATATTAGGGTTGTGGCCAAAAAAATATCCCTTCTGCACGGCCTTTGAATACAAATTAAGATATAGTAACAGCTCTAGGACTCGAAAAATTTCAGGATTCCTTTTCACAAGTTGCTCTAATCACTGTAGTAAACTAAAAATAAACGATCCCTGAATTAATTATTTTTTATTATAGCCATTACCTAATGTACCTTATTATAGCCATTACCTCTAACATTAAATGGAACTTTGAAATTGAGCATAATGAACGCTTATACAAAATATTAACTTCAATTAAAGTTTCTACATAAACATGTGCATAAATTAATAGTATATTTTACAGTACTTCTGCACTGAAACCAATATCACACATTTAGTGCATTTATAATAAATGATAAATGACATTTTCAACTGAAATAATTAAACAGATAAGAATGTCTAACTAGTATTACAACGAACGCTTATTTACTAGAATAATAAACTACCGAAGTTAAACGATTTCAGATTAAAATAATTTATAAATAACACATGAATATTAATTCATAAAACATGGTTTATCTTATAAATAAAAATGAAATTCTGTTTGTTTGTTTGTTTGTTTGTTTGTTTATTTGTTTGTTTGTTTGTTTGTGGATTTGATTCGTATACAAATCCACAAAAATGGACCTATCGGCCTGAAATTTAGCACAGATATGTAAAATAATATAGAATAAATCACAGTCCACTTTAAAACTTTGAAAGTCCACCCGTTCCCGGAATTTAAGAGATTTTTTATGCTCTTCACGCAAAAATCTTTCCGTAATTGTAACCCCTGTATTGAAAAAAGTGTCAAATAAGGATCGTGGTTGCCATGTGTGGCGATTTTGCCGAATAAAATGTCGTTCGTATACAAATCCACAAAAATGAACCTATCGGCCTGAAATTTAGCACAGATATGTAAAATAATATAGAATAAATCGTAGTCCACTTTAAAACTTTGAAAGTCCACCCGTTCCCAGAATTTAAGAGATTTTTTATGCTCTTCACGCAAAAAGCTTTCCGTAATTGTAACCCCTGTAGTGAAAAAAGTGTGAAATAAGGATCGTGGTTGCCATGTGTGGCGATTTTGCCGAATAAAATGTTTTAAATTCTCAAAGTAAAAATAAAAGAATAATAAAGATTTTTTTTTGTTAGTTTATATTCATAAGGTTATTTTTCTTTTAATTATAATATCGTGTGCATGGGAAATCAGAGCAGGAATGTAATGCTTTACACGCAAAACAATAAGAATTGAAGATTTCCGAGGCTAATGTGTAAATTTTTTTAGTTACGCGAAAAAATAAAATGGCTGAAATATGGATTTTGAGTAAGTGAGTTCTAGCGGTATGCACAGTTTTCTGCTTGGCGCAATTTATTGAGAGCTTAAGGAAATAGATTTTTGAAAACAAGTGCAAAGGTTTTATTAGAATACAGCGTTAAATTTTAATGATCCGTGAAGAAATAATGCAGTTTTTAAGGGATTTCAAGCGATCTAACTTCAGAATTCTCGCCAATTGAGTACATTGATTTAAGTTGGGGGAATTCCGCCAAATTTCAGAAAATTAAAATCTTCTCATTTAGTACATCGGAATAACGATAAATAAAACACATTATAGTTGATAATTTAAAAAAAAATCGGCTGTATTAAGGAATTCCAATTTTCAAATAAATGTGTGCTACTCTTTGGCGGTCGAACCATTTCCCCATATTGATTGCTGCTAAGTCAATGCTTCGAATGATTCCCTGAAAAAACTCTTGCAAAATGGCGTATGTTGGCACTTTGGCAAGGCTTAGATTTGAAACTGGATTTTATTTGAGACTGGTATATATAATAACACTGGTTATAGATAAAAATGAATGTTGGTATGTGTTTATGAGGTTGAAAACCTCCAGCACCGTTGAGCACCGTTGCACGATGAAATTTCGTTCACCTAAGTCTTTTATGATGGAGAAGGTTTTTATGCTATCCGTTTTCCTTAACTTGCCACTTGGTGCCGCAGCACAAAGTTGAATTCTATTCCGTTTAGCCGTTTGTATGCGAATATCGTCCAACCGATTTCGATGAAAAATTTGGTACACGCGAATATTAGAACACGGAGAATATTTTTCACTATCCATTTTGCTGTAACTTGCCGCTAAATGGCGCTGCAAAGCATCAACTTCTATACCGTTCGAACGATCGGCATAATTTTTTTTATATTTACACATTTGAGCACGAAGAATATATTCTAACTGTGTTCCTTTTGATGTTACTCACCACTAGATGACACTGCAATGCATTATTATTTTAACTTGCCACTAGATGACGCTGCAGCAGGCCAAATTCTTGACCATTCAAACGGTCGCTATGAAAATCAGTATACATAGCTATTTGAACAATGAGAATATTTTGGCGTTATCCATTTTGCTATAACTCGCCACTTGACGGCGCTGTAGCAAATCATTACTTTAATTAACTACTAGATGGCCCTGCAGTATATCACTTCTTGACTGTGCAAAGGATCGTTATGAAAATTGGTATACATAGATAGTTGAACACGCTCGCTATGAAAATCAATATACATAGCTATTTGAACAATGAGAATATTTTGTCGTTATCCATTTTGCTATAACTCGCCACTTGACGGCGCTGTAGCAAATCATTACTTTATTGAACCACTAGATGGCCCTGCAGTGTATCACTTCTTGACTGTGCAAATAATCACTATGAAAATAGGTATACATAGATATTTGAACACGGGTTGGCGCTATCCATTTTCCTATAACTTGCCACTAGATTTCGCGTCAACACATGAACTTCAGGACTGTCCAGCCGATAGTCATGAAAATTCGTATACATCGATATCTGAATGCGAAAAATATTTTCGCCGTATCCGTTTTGCTAAAACTCGCCACTAGATTGCGCTACGCCGCATGGCCTTCTGCACCGTACAAACGATTGCCTTGCAATTCGGTATGCATGATTATTGGACACAATATAACGCGATATCCACTTTGCTATATCTATTTATTACAATGAATAGTAATCACCACAAATCGTAATATCAAAAAGTCCATTCATTCCCGTGCGAAGAACGGGTACTTCAGCTAGTATCCTATAAATTTGTAGAATTTCTAAATGAGTTATACAGGTGTACACTTACCGTTACATTCAGAACTGAAAGTTCGAATTCTTTGTTTATTTATTTCCATAAATAAAGGCGCAATCTTCAAAAAATCATTACCTACATCTAAATCACCTTGTTATTAAATCACTATGACAAAACTATAACAAAATTGTTTTTTAATTATAAAATAAAATAACATTTATAATACCAAATCGCATACAATCGAACAGCGCAAATGCAAACATTAGGCCTCAATGTTTCACCCATTTTTTCCGGTGGCAACGAATAAGCAGGCCCGGTTGCTAACAACGACGGCCCCGTACGGGCCCTGCGTTGTCATCATCATCATCATCGAATTGTTCTGGAGAGGAGTGCCTATTCCATGACGATTTAACTCCAGTTGTTTGATGACTAGTTATACATCGATGGGTCATGTAAGAGAAAATGCAGTATATCAGAACATATTGGTGCTAATAATCCTATTCATTAAGCAAGAGGACAGATTTAGGCCGTGTCCGGATCACGGAAGTCAGAATCAGGGATTTCTGCAATTAGTTCATTTGATAAGTTATAGATTTTGTCATAAAAGTGTTGGGCTTGTTTTTTAATAATTTCGTACATGGAGCGAATCACGAGATCTCTACGTATAACCGAGTTTCTCATGCATCTGTGAGCATGTCTAACTTTTCGTAGTATTTTGTTGTGTTGAGTTGGGATTAAGTTTAAATTTGTTTTCGCAGTCACAGGCGCCCATAGGAATTTTTCAAGGGGGGGGGGCAAACTTCAAAATTTTTTTCTAGAGGGGGGGGCAAATTTCAAAATTTATTTCTGGTTTTGCCATTTGTTTACATCATGAGACATTAACCTAAAACTCTAGGGGGGGAAGTGCCCTACCTTGCCCCCCTTATGGGCGCCCATTTTCGCAGTATAGCCTCAAATGGGGCTAGCGTATGTGCCTGCAAGGAAGACAATCATGTTGTACAATTTTCGTTTATTGGGAATGCTGAGTTTGCTACCAAGACGTTCCGTTCCTGCCCTTCCAGCAAGTCACCACTCAAGCAGCAAAAGCCCCTGAGCCATGCTGAAGATGCAAAAAACCAAGAAAAATGAACCGTCCAAGAGCGTACCAGAACAACAGTCCTAATCCCCTGCGCTGTCTTAATCCGGCGCTGAGTGGTCGACTGTATACTAAAGGTGGATTCATATCTGCGCCGCATCGCAACCATGCCGTACTGTTTCGCCGTTTTGGACCGTTGGCTGTCCTCGCGACGAGCTTGCCTTGCCGCAAGTAAATACACCAATGCTCTTCTGTAATTGGCTGTAGCTGTAAAAGCTCTTCTGTAATTGGCTGTAGCTTTGCGGTCGCTGCGGAATATCTGTTCTCGCCAGATAATGCGCAAACCCTCGGCGCTCTCCGCGCGGGCGCCGTGTTGCTCCGCCACGTGACGTCATTGCGGCGTCTTAGCGGTGCGGTACGGCCAGTATGAATCCGGCTTAAGGTGACAGACTGTCCCCATTTTCCGGGGACAGTCCCCAGTTTCAGGACGTTTTTCAAATTATCCCCAAAATGTAAAACAGGAAATGGAGACAATTTTTAATTATTTTATTGTTTTTTAATTAAATTACTGTTAATTATTTCATTAATTATAAATGTCCCCAGTTTTTTTTTCAAAATCGGGGACACGTCCCCGATTCTATGTTCAAAAATCTGGTCACCTTACTGTATACGCACGGAGCTAATGTCCCCAATCTTTGTATTTATATCCTCAAATAGAGCCTCTATCCTCAAACACCTAGATTTTCCTTGAAGGTTGCAAGATGACATCATAAACTCATGTTCTGCCGTGTTTTGCTGCCTTTAGGAACTACAGATTGTTGCCTTTCCCATGAAATACCATCAACCAACCAACCTTTGCCTCAAGTAGTAAATATTTTGCTTTGCTTTTTAAAAGATTTGCTGCATATGTTCTTCTCTTCATTCTGTAATTTTTCATATAGTATTTTACTGTGTTTGTATCTCCGATTTGAAGACTTGTTAACCTGATTTGCCATACTGAAATTAATTATTAAAAACAGTCTTAAGATTTAAATTCAAATATATTGCCGTAAACAGTTTCATTGCAATGTGAAGTTATCTGATGTGTTCCTTAGGGAATGCAATTCTTTTTAGTATAAGAAGTGAATAAAGTGCAAGTAATCATGAACTGCGTGGAAACATTATAATGTAAGTTCTATGTCGAAGTAATCCAAATTATTACATTTCACTAATCGAAATTGGCGGTACAGCTTCGGTTTCACCCCTTTTTGAGCGGTTTTAATTAGCGATTTATTTTGATGAGATAAATGATATGATCTGGCAATGACTATCCACTGTTTACATTTTGTTTAGAGAAGTGAAATTTCAGTTTTCTTTATTTTTCTTTCAGTTTTCTTAATTTATGTTTTCGTAGTCCTACTTTATTAGTGCTGTGTAATTTAGGTTTATTTTAATAGTACTAGGTGGGGGGGAAATGGTGCATTTAAAAAAAAAAAAGTCCCTAAATCAAGCTGTTAAATTTGTTAATGAAACTATTGATGTATAATACATACATTTGAGTCATATAGGTTGAAAATATAGCATTATTTTTTAATGTTATAAAATTATTTTTCTACGGTGCCATTTTTTATTAGATAAGTATTAATACCTACATTTCCCCCCACCATGGAGGAAGAAAGGGTAATACAAAGATAACTATATGTTTTTAATCAAGATCATTATAATGCTATGTATGAAATAAAAAGCACTCATTTTAATGCATTCTTAGCTATACTGAAAGAAAAAAATCCACACAGAAAGATTATTTCCCAAAATATCTAGCTGAAGAAATAATGCCCACACTTATCAAATTCAGGTTCACCCAGTTTGTGGATATGTTACTTGGCTCTACATAACTGATTTCTGGCAGTAAACAGCAAATTAAAATTTTAGTTTCATTGATTATAACCATTGTTTTGAGAGTATTTAATAAAAGAGAAATAGAAATGTAAATATCATATAGAACTTTGCTAAGTCTAACCTATATCCACCTCAGAACCACCTTCTCCCCCTTATGTTAAAGTATTTTTTCTTACTTTAATCCATATCTCACTTAATATTAATTTTAAGAATCTGAATTTTATTTGTACGATTAGAACTAAATGGCCAAAATGTAGTTTACTTTATATTTTTAATATGTTTTTAACTTATTATAATTTTTTAATATGTTAAAAATAAATATTAATATGAATATATTTAAATATTAAGATAAATCATGAATTAGATTTTTAAAAAAAATGAATAGCGACTACCAAATTTCAATGGAAATAGATGCAGAACATAATTTTACATGGCTGTGCAAAATTTCAACTTTTTATGATGAGTACTACTTGGTTTTATATTAATTAATTAAAATGTCTTATTTTATCAAGTCTTATTTTATCATATATCAAGTTACAAAGTAGTAATTATTTTGAAAATTATTTTTTAAATGCATATTTATATAGATAATTAGATTTATTTTTCCACAAAATTAGTAAATGTTAGAGGTTTTAAAAATAGCAATTTTTAAGCAAATAAATTACAGATTTGTAAAGTTTGATGATGTTTTAGTCATATTATTTTTTTTTGCATTGTATTTGCTCATATATGTACTGTACAAAGTTTTTACAAGAAACATAAACCATATTTAGCAAAATATCACTGTCATTCTGGGTTTAAGATACGGGGATGAGATTCTTCAGACTTTTTCAATTTTTCAAAAAAATCCGTTTCAAAAATTTTCTGAAATTTTTTAATTTTTCATTGGCAAAATTGTATATAAGTAGGATAGACTTAATATCAGTAGCAATTATTATATTTATTAAACTTTAAATGCATAAGTATTATTGCTCATATGTTGTTTGCACATTCTTTCAGACTTTTTCTTTTTCGTCAACCGCATCCCTGAAGATACAGGGACATTTATCGCATAATGCAAAAAGACTTTTCAAAATGCTGAAGGATACACAGGAGGTTTCTCACTCTTTTGCAAAAGCAGTTGAACAAAAAAAAAAAAGCCTTCATAGTAGCAAGAGAGCAGTTTTCCCTCTGCGGCTTTCTTTAGCGTTTTAGCTTTCTTACTTTTTGCTAAACAATTTTTGAGCTCAACTTAAGCCATTCTGTCAGTACTAATAATCAAAAATGCTATGACTAAACTACAGTAAACTATTTTAGAATGTAAAATTGATGTATTGATATATTAATTAGAAAAAACTATTGCTCTAATGAACAGCTACTGCTAATTATTAAAATATTTCTGAAACTAATTAAGGTTTAATAACTGTGAAATCAAACTTTTATGGTTTAAACTTGATTTATTGGGAAGGGGCATGTATCCCCCTGTATTCACACATGCGCTAGTGAAATTGTCAGTTTTTTCAGCTGAAGGTGAATCAGAACTAGTATCGGGATTTAATGTAGAATACATAGGAGGATGATTTGCCTTAATTTTTCTTGCAGAATACATAAGAATAATTGTATTAAGAATAATTACAACCATGTTTTTTCACTTGTACTGTAAAATATTATTGCACTTTTAGGTTATTAACTTTAATTTTAAGACTTAGAACAGTATGAAAATTTTAAATAATTAACAAACTTAAAAGTATAATACAGTTATAAAAATCAATTTAATTACTTGGGTAAATTAAGCATTAAACTATAGTCTGTTCATCATTAAGTGTAGCCACTTGGAAGGTCACTACTATGAAAACCTACTTATTTGTAACAGTGCATATGCAAGGATTAAATATCAGTTGAAAGAGTGTGTATTTTAATTTTATTGTTATATCTTGGCAAAATAGTCGACACCTCAGGACGAAGCACTTCTTCAATATTCTTTAAATTTGATTGACACTTAGATTTTATGGTGGTTAAAGACAAAAATGTCATAAAATTATTATTATAAGTTAAAGAAAAATCAAAATTGCTAAAATTTTTGACAACCCTTGCTACATGTCTCGCAACCCACATTTTAAGAAACTCTGCACTACAGTAATACTCAGTGGTGTCCACAAAAGTTTGAAGACAATAGTGGTGTGAAAATATTTTAACCTTAATCAGGATATTGGAAAAAAATATATGCTAGACAATCGGACTAGGCATTAATGCAAATGCAAGTTAAAATTGCTCTACTTCTGGTCTGCCTTTTCTCTTTCCTTCTTATTTCTCTGACTTTTTTTTTTTAAACTTTTTTTTGTGCTTTGTCTATTCCTTATGCTGCCCCAATTTTATATGCTGTGTGTTTGTGTGTATTGCAGAGTGGTGGTACTGCATTTACTACCAGGAACAATTACAAAGGAGGCAAAAGCTAAAACAGCAGAGGCTTCAAACAAAGCATACCCCCTTTTTCTTCGCCCCTCATTTGTGTGTATTGGTGTGTATGTGTCTTTATTTTATGTATATGGGGGGTGGGGGTGGAGGAAGGGAATGTCTTTCAAATATTAACAAATAGTTCGATGCTCGGACGAAAAAGCAATCGCACCACATAATCAATCTTCTGAAGCAATGGCACGGCAAGAATAATGTTAAAAGTAACTGCCAAAAGATGCTGCAAACTAGGGATTTTTTGTATCCCTCTACATATTACACTACTTTTTTTTTAAAGTTGTGTACTGCCCTACAAACTACAGAAAAAAGTAGAGACTACTGTAGTTTCACTACTTGTAGCGAGTTAATTCCCAACTCTGATTTAATTTTAATAACTGCTGTAATCCAGAAATACACTTTTTTCTCTCACTATTTAAAAAAATACAATCTTGTTTTTAAACCTTTCTTTGGCGATATAGAAATAAATAAGTTTTTAGGAAAACTTTGTAAAATTTGCGGACTATATTCCGTATACGGTGCCTTGTTTACATGTCAATGTTTTGTTTACAAATCATTGGCGAACAATCTGACGCGAGAGTGAGCGATGCACCGCCAACTGCCGGTGGTAGTTGTGACTGGCAACCATAAAGAATACGTGTTTCGTCAGGTTTGGGAATTTGAAATTGTTTGTGTTATTGATGGAAGGGAATGAAATGTGTTATGTTAATATAAGAAAAGAATTTGTGGGTGTTTGTTAGAAATATAGTACGTTATAAGCCGGTGGGTGTTGGGGACATTTCTGAGCGGTTATTTACCAAAAAAATAGAGGTAAGTGTTCTTTTTTAACGAATCTTTCGATGTTTAAGGTTTTTAATGTGAATTTTAAATTGATATTTGAAGTGTTTATGTTTTCGTAAGTGCTATTTACGTGCTATTCTAATCATACTGACTTTATAAGAGGTGTACAACTAGGTTGTTTAATCCGCCGATGTTTTTTTGAGTTGAAAACGGGCCAGTGTTTGCCCAGTTTACATTAGCTGTACAACTAGGTTGCTTAGTTCACTGTTGTTGTTTTTTTTTAGTTAAAAACGGTCCACTGGTTGCGTAGTTTACATAGCTGTACAACTAGGTTGCTGAATCCACTGAGGTTTTTTTAGTTTAAAACGGGCCACTGGTTGCCTAGTTTAGATAGCTGTACAGCTAGGTTGCTGAATCCACTGAGGTTTTTTTAGTTAAAAACGGGCCACTGGTTGCCTAGTTTAGATAGCTGTACAGCTAGGTTGCTGAATCCACTGAGGTTTTTTTAGTTAAAAACGGGCCACTGGTTGCCTAGTTTAGATAGCTGTACAGCTAGGTTGCTGAATCCACTGAGGTTTTTTTAGTTAAAAACGGACCACTGGTTGCCTAGTTTAGATAGCTGTACAACTAGGTTGCTGAATCCACTGAGGTTTTTTTAGTTAAAAACAGACCACTGGTTGCCTAGTTTAGATAGCTGTACAACTAGGTTGCTGAATCCACTGGGGTTTTTTTAGTTAAAAACGGACCACTGGTTGCCTAGAATGACTAGTAAACATGGCGACAGTCGCTGGAGCTTGGCGGTCGCCAAGCTCCAGCGACTGTCGCCATGTTTACATGGGGTGGGCACCGGCTTGTATGATTTTACCAAATTTGCATATTAATTTGAAAAAAAAAAAACTAAAGTAAAACAGACTTGTAGTAAAAATTGGAAAAAAAGGAAATTGGAAGACAGTAAAAATTGGAAAAAAAAAAAAGAAACACCTTCAACTAAAATATTTCTATGTATTTAATTGAAGGTAGAAAAACTATCTAAAGTTGCAAGTATCGACTAGTTGCAAATATTGAAGTTTTCTCAACCCTTAGCTTTACTAACTGATCAGTTCCAATTGGGTGACCAGTATTAATTTGTAAAAACTACTATATATTTCTGTAATTATAAATTATTGTATCAATTTCTTGTATGTAGGAATTAAGTTTTCTTTGCTTTGCATGTTATTTTTGTAAGTCATTTTTACTCTTTTGTATAGTTTATATTGATTGAACTTTTTTTTTTTTTTCTAGAGAGAGCACATTTATAATCAAAATGGATACAGAAGATACAGTTAATCAACCGCTTCCACCATTAAATAAATCGGCTTCACGTAACTCTATGGATGAAAGTGTATCATGGTTTCATGGCAAGATAACACGTGAAGCAGCAGAACACATTTTAAAGATTAGTAAGCGAAATAAAAAAAATTATTGTACTTCACTTTTTAATTATTCTAAAATTAATTATTAAAAGATAGCATAATGTTGTGTAGTAACTTATTTTATTAATTTATCCCATTTCTTCTTTTTGTTTTTTCTTTCTTTAAAAAAACATATTGTGCTTTAAAAATAAATAAAATTATTAAAAAATCGTATGGAGGCAAAGAGAGAGATTAATAAAAATATCAATTTTGACAAGTATCTGCATAAAAAAAAACTTTACTCATAGCTGCCATTCTGTTCAACCAGTCAAGATGAGATTTCAAATAGAAATCTTAAAAAAAAAAAAAAAAAAAAAAAAAAAAAAAAACTTTACAAAACTATTTGCAAGATCTTTGAATGTATCTGTGCATGATGTGCATCTATATTGTCGTTTATTATGGTTATAGGCACAGAAACTAGTAGCAGTGATTTTAAGTACACTCAATTAAGGTTGCCCCACATCCTGAATCTGCTATTGATGTTTTTATTTTTATTTTATTTTTTAAATTTCCAATGGCCAGGCAAAATACAAAGAACTAAAGGTTACAACAAAGAAGTAAACTACAGAACAATAATAGACCGAAGTCATTGCCTAAAAAGCGATCTTGCCTCCTAATATCTCGCTTCCTCCTTTGAGCAGCGAAGAGCCCTACAAAGGGGCAGATGGTCCCTGTCCATTAGTACTTCTGCAGAGCTGCAGAGTGGATAAGTAAAAAATTCCCAAGCACTTCAGATGAGATGCTAGGCAGTCATGTCCGGTTGTAAGACGAAAAGTGGCAACTGCATTTCGTCTTGGTAAATCAGGAATAAGAGAAGGGCCTAAATTACTCCAGTGTTTTTGGGCTGTACGAGTCTGTAGATCTCGTGAGGCATTAGAAGCAAATAGATGCTTTGGAAACAGTTTAATCCTCTAATACATGAAGGGTGTGGCAGGGTGTTGTAGTAGGCCTGCACCTTTCTTTGCAAGTGAGTCAGCTTGCTCATTGCCCCATAAGCCACAATGGCCGGTACCTGCTGGAGAACAATTTGCTTCCCCTTCAAAGGGACAGTTCTTAGGAATTCTTGACATTGGTGAATTTCAGGTGTTCGTGGGTGCTCAACTGCAGAAATTGAATAGATGGCTGCCTGAGAGTCAGAAAGGATAACTGCCCTTGAAAACTTCCAAAGAATAGCTGATAGTTGTTTAAAGGCTGTGCGAATCGCTATAACTTCACCGTCGAAGGAGGTACCAACATAACCTGCCGTGGCATAAAATGAAAAAGATCAGAGAAAACACCAGCCCCAACATTAAAATGGCAATCAAACTGGGACCCGTCGGTAAAAATGTGAAGCCATTGGGAAGGTGGATATCTAGTTGCAATGGTCTCTGTGGCAAGGCTTTTTAAAACACTTGGTGCAATATCTCTCTTTCTGTGCACAGTTTCCACTAAATGAAGCCTTATATTAACAGTTGTTATTTCCAAGGGATTTCTGTATGTCAAAAGGGGAAATTTATCGCGTCCAGGGTTTTTTGAATAAAACCATGTTGGGTTTTTAGTTTTCTTGGTTTGGATACATAATCCCTCCAGTAAGAATCCTTCACTCACATTAGCTTTTCATAGAGAACCAAGACCTTCTTTTCCATAGTGACCTGGAAGAGCAAATTTCCTGTTAGTAATAGCATTGCGTCAATAGGTGTGGATTGATGTTAAGGGGAGAAAAATATTCTCAAAAATTTTTTCCCATAGTTATAAAACCTCTATATTAAAAAAAAAAAGAAAGAGTCTGGCTGGATAACATATCAGTACAGCGGCACTTCACTCAAGTTTTTTGAGAATCAAGCTATCATTTGGTCAATATTTTTACTTCATATATATGAATATAAGTATGTTCTATTTGAACATGCTTGGCATTATTGACAGCACCATCTGTCCTTATAATTTGAAGAGCTTCCATTTTCAGAGAGTATTCTTGGTTTTGGTATTACGCTCTGAAAATGGAAGCTCTTCGAATTCTAACAACAGATGGCACCATCAATGATACTGCACATCCTCAAATAGATCCGAGTTGGAAAGTGATTCTAAACAAAAGAAGATTAGTGCACAACAGCAAAACTGAGGATGGAGGTGAGGTAGCCTTCAAAAGTGCTATTATAAAAGGATTTTAGGTACTTTTAACTTTTTAATAAGATTTTATCTCCTTTTAAGTATTTATCAATATAACTGTTACACTTTTCATTTGAATTTGAGGATTTATTATCATTTAGCAATCACCAAATGTAATTTATTATTATTATTATTCATTTTTAATATTAATTATACATTATTTAATTTTGTGAAACTACTCTTTTGTTCAAAGAAACGAGAAAATTGGAAAAATATCATAAATTCACAAAAGTAAGAAGTCCACAAAACTCAGTCAAAAATCACAAAAATTGTATCCTGGGAAAAGATCCTGGTCTGATCCTTGTTTACAGTACCCCAAAATTTTTAAAGTTATGGGATGTAGAAATATTTTGGGTGCAAAAAGTTTTTGCTTATTATGTATCTTTTTTTTTTTTTTATATATAAGGTGGAAATGCAGAAGGCTTATTTCTTGTTCGTGAAAGCACTTCATCACCTGGTGATTATGTTCTAAGCCTTATTCATAGGGGACAGCCAATTCATTATCAAATTCGCCGACATGGTGAAGATGCATTTTTTAGCATTGATGATGGACCCATTGTTCATGGTAATATATATTCATAAGTTCAAAGCATGAATGTTTTTCTGTTCACCGACACTCCCAGTTTGCTTATTGATATTTTAATATTATATACATTTTATAATCAAATTTCTGAAGAATATATTTGTGGTAGTGCTACTTCCAGCATTGTAACTAATTTTTATGAATTTGCTTTACAGTGTAGAAATTTTGAGTACACTGTAAGGTTTTAAGATTAATTTATATTTGATATTTCTAGCCAAAATGTTAATGTTTAACAATTACTGAAACATGTATATTTAATTCTGTATTTCTTGAACATTATTTCATGAAAAGGTACAGCTGCGGGAAAAAAAACCCCTGCCCACTTGTACTTTATTCATCCATTATTCATCGTACAGCAAAGTTATATATACCAATCGTTTACGATTGATGTACACTTTAATTTGCTGTGCATAAAATTTGCATATGGGGCAATCTCCATATTAAAATTCGCACCAACTTTTTTTTTCCCAATAGCAACCCCCAGATTTCACTTCATACTTCAAAAATTTAGCTCATTTTAACCCCGGATACCAATTTTCAATAAATTTGAACTGAAAATGAGTTGAGTTATGAGCTTCCAAAATCCCCCTCCCCCATGTCAAAATATTTTCTCATACTTTAATTCCTATCTCATATAATATTGTTACAAAATTCACTCAAGAGCGATACGCTTGGGGTAAATAAATAGCAAGCTTTATTTATCACGCTTCTATACACTAATTAAAACGATGTACACAGCCTGCTCAACACCTCCAGAGCAGTACAGGAAAAGTCAATAAAAACAATTAGCTCGTCTAAACAAACAAGTGCAAGTATCAATTTTCGCCTGATCGCGAAAACGAAAGTAGCTCGCTCAAACAGGTTCCGCTAGGTCAGTGAACCTCCGACTGGAAAGACAGAATGATGCCTCTGCCCGCCCGCCCGCCATTTATACCTAGGGGGAGGGGAGAGAAAGAACAGCCGTGCGCTTGCTCGACGTTTCTGGAGATTCCAGAAAATTCAATTGTGTTCTACGCTAATTTCTCGGCTTCTACCGCATATTTTGATGAGCAGCTGGTATCGTTAGCAACCTTACCATGCGGCCAATACACCTGGCCCACCAAATAATTCAATTCTGAAGAAATTGTGTCGTTAATTTATAGTTTTCTAAATCTTTCGCGATCCTGGCGAAAAGGGATACTTTTTCACATATAATTAATATTATTTACACCATTTACATCTTATTTACAAGTATTTACAATAAAATTCGTAACAATATTGATAATAAGAAGCTGATTTTTATTCATACTATTAGAACTAAGCAACCCAAATATAATTTACTATTATTATAATTTTTAATAAAATATTAGTATGAATTATATATATATGGATTATTAAATTAATATTTAAAAAATTATGAATAGCAACCTAGCCAAATTTTGATGGAAATAGATACAAAAAATAATATTACATGGCTGTGCAAAATTTCAAATTTTTATCTTCAGTAGTTTAATTTATATTAAATAAAATGTGTTAGTTTCATGAGTCAAGTGACCATATATAAATTTAAATGTCAATTTTTTGTAAATTGTGTAAAGTAAATGCAAATTATATTTTTTTTTTTTGCACAAAAACAGTAAAAGTTAGCGATATTTAAAAATAGCAAATTTTGAAAAAAATTTATTGTTGCGTCTGCTCCTATTTCCCCAAAATAAAATATTTTCCATGTATAGAATTAGATGCAGTATATGTACGTCTTCCAATACAATGTCCTATTTCTGAAAAACTAACATCCTCAGCATTCCTGGCTTGAATTTGACTGTTTTCAATATCTGAAACCTCAGGTCTTTTGACTTCCCCATTCTTTATCAAACATTCAACAAATATTCAAAATTATGTATTTCTGTCTAAATTTTCATCTGACTATAAATTAAATAATCTGACTATAAATATTGCCAAAAGCTTTATAAAAATATTGCACACTGCAGATGATAATATTAAATGAATAAAGTGAAATAACAAAAACGGTGATGATATTGGATCAGTAAAAAAGTAATTGTGTATTTTACAAGAAATTCATATTAATAAATTTTCAATTATGAAATCTTTCCTCCAGTTCAACCGTAACTGAGTAACATTCATGCTTGTAGTCAGAAGAGCAGAGAACAGATTCTCACTCCTGGCAATATTTCACCTGTCTTAGAGAATCTCAAGTACTCAATAACAATTTCAAAATTAGAAAGATTTTCAGAATCATAAGCAGTCTTTTTGCATTTTTTCTTTAAATCATGTATACGGACCAAGAGAGTTTTAGAGTCATAGCCCTGATATTCTCAGTACAAAAAACTTTAAGATTAGAAACAGTATTTTCCCAGTAAATAATATTTCTTTCTTTCAACTATCTCGAGCAAAATTAGTGAAAAGTGAAAAATTTGGAACCTACAAATAGTGTTTTTCAATTTGCAGAAAGTCCCTTAAAATCGTGCAAAAAAGAATTCATAATATCTCTGGAAATTATCATAGAAAATTGGAGAAAATTTATATTTAGGGTAATTTGTAGGTTTTTTTTCGTTTAATAAAGTCAAAATAGAGTGTTGCCATTGAGAAAAACAAAATTGATACGGAATTAAATATGAAGACGGTCCCTTATACAAATTAAATTTAAGTATACGTTATTTTCAAATGAATGATACATATAACTTTGCTGAACAACGGGGAAATAAAAAGTAAGTGGCTGTTTTTTTCTCCGCAGCTGTACAATAAATATTTACAGCTTTATTATGAAATGTATGCTTTGTACTATCAACTTTTTGTTATTTCTAAATAAAAGAATTGTGAGATAATGTAAAGATTCATAAATTTGAATAATATATTTTTTTATGGTTGTGGTGTACGTGGAAGATTAATAAACTGGAGGTTTTTTTTTTTTTTTTAATTGAGGTTTTCAAACTTAACGTTTTAAAATATGTGACTTAGTTTATACGATTTTGTAAACAAATAATAATAATAAAAACTATAAAGGCATGTAAACTTTACAGTGTTATTTTTTAAAAAAAGTATTCAAATAACTGAAGTAAAATGTTGTATTAGTACCTTTTAGTTTTAAAAAAAAAATGGCAATATTTTTACCACCATTACAGAAAAATGTTTTTATTGCATGCAAAAATAGTTATTCCTGCTGTATTTTGCTTAAAGCTTTAAAAAATGTGTTTGTTCTGTTCTGAAAAAGTTAAAACTACTAAGTGAAACTAAAATTGTAGTTGTTTAATTTATATATATCTATTATATAAATGTGAAAGTTTGTTTGTTTGTTTGTCCAGGAACTCCTCCCACACCGTCCAACTGATTGGCTTGAAATTTTGCACAAATATGTAAAACGACATAGAATAGTCTGTAGTCAACTTTAAAATTCCAAAAATCCACCTCCTCCCTAATTTTTTACAATTTTTCGCAATTTTCAGAGTAGAAAGCTACTCAAATGTCCGATTTGAGCACATTAGTGAGCATACTTAACAAAGTTAGATTTATTTATTTATTACCTTCAATAATTCAAGTGTGATTGAGATCATTTTGATGTCACGAGTGTAAAAATGCATTAGAAATCCTAACTAAGTTAACTAGCTTTTAGAAAAATTACACCACGAGCAAAATAATAAACTTCCACCTTAACAGATGATCTAGGAAGGTAAAACAACGTGTATATTTTCTTCTTCTTTCACTAATTCATGTTAGATATCGCAACTGAGAATGATGTCATTTTGACATCATTAGTTTAAAAATGAGGTAGAAATGAGTTTATTGACCGTCATTATAAACCAGTTTTATTGACAATTCCAGTTTTTAAACCAATAGTAAAACTAGAATCAGTCAATAAACTGTTTTCTATGATGGTAAATAGTGTCTGAATCCCAGCCTTAGTTAAAAGGCTTTGACGTAACAATTTACTATTATAAAAACCCAAAGCAGTTTGTTTAATGCGCGAGCTACCTTTGGCGATTTTTGAATACTATAATTTTTCAGCCACAGTAATAACGAAAGGAAACTTTCATTTTTTAAATCTTGGGAAATTTAAATGTCACCTAAAGGTGAAAAATACTAATTAACATAATACATAGTATTCGCTATCGGTTTGATGATGGTATCTTATGTATTCCCAAAAATCATACAAAATGTCACAAAGTTTGGACAACTTTTATATATATATACTGGCGATATATATATATATATATATATATTAGATATACTTTTTTTTTGTTGAATTCCAGCAACTTAGCAATCTTGTGCAGAAAAGTTACAAGATTAGCAAAATAGCTCTGCAAAATATTTAAAATACCGATTAGCTAGGAATAAACCCAACATCCCTCAAATTAACTTTAATAAGCTTTGTTGCAAGTGGGAGTTTTCCAAAGTCGTATGGTTCGATATTACTCCGTTTGAAAACTACTGTGAGAAATAACCAGACTCAACTACCGGGGTCAGAATGTGACCTCATAAATTAAAAGTTGCAAACTCTGCTGTGCAATTTAATGTCCTATTCGCAGTTTGAGCTATTCTAAATAGTTCCTCGAGGTTATACAGCTTTATGTTTTACACAAGACAACCATGGAGGTAAATATTTATATTGGGACAGTTGGATATTTTCCACCACGCCGAGAATGAAATATTTTGTGGTGCTAAATACGTCAATCTGACAAGACTTATGCTTAAAAATATATGGAGAGCTGTTTTAATGGCAATGCATAATTCTAAAGAATCATCAGAGTAGAAAGGCACCATTGATTTAAAATATCTAATCTGTTTATTTAGATTGAGCATTAAAAAGTGAGATACGAAGATAGATAATATTAATATAAGTAATAAGTAGTTATAGTAGATTTGTTAGGTTAATATGGATTAAAACACAGTATATCACATTAATAAATATTTTGTGAAATTAAAATTGTTCTATTCATCATTTTTCAACTAATTAAATTATAATACTACGTTGCGATAATATATCCCGCGATAGTTTCAACAAAAAGACTACTTGAACTTTTATTTATTTATTTTTTTTTAAGATTTTGTTTTTACATAGGCATGATTATATTTTAGGAAAATATTCATTTCCTACTGTGTGAAATGGGCACGCAGTTAGTATATATTTATATATAATTTAAATCAGTTATTTTTGTTTATTTAATACAAGTTTTAAGCAAAACCTGAAGCATTTTTGCTCTGCTTTTTTAACTGAGAAAATTATTGATTTATTATCATAAATATTTTATGCTTTCTATAAATTTTCACTGATACTGTTGATAATTTTGATTGAATATGCAATGAAGTAGTCATAATGCTTTCATAGACTTCAAAACAGAGGAGTTTTAAAGTAGTGAACTTCATGCATTTTTGTAATACAATATTTTTGTTGATACTATGAAAATTAACAAATTAAAAAGCATGATTAATTAATTCATTCTTTGACCCTCAGTTGTATAAATGTCATTGTCATTCCTTTTTTTTTTTTTTTTAATTATTGTAGATTTTGTTTATGAGCACTCAGGTGCTGTTAGTTTCCAAATGTTATGAAACATAAAAAAAAAGTAAATAAATAAAATATTACCAATCATGAACATTTTACATTATTATTTAAATTTTTTTAAAGGAAAAGAAAGAGGGAAAATAGCTATCTTTTATATTTTGGAGAATTTTTCAAATTACCAAAATGGCCCGAATGTAATGCAGTATTTTTTGACTGACCATTTCCTGTTAAAAATGCGACTCATGCTAAATTTGAGGCCGAAGTGTAGGATTTTCCTAATTATCTTTGAAACGTTTTGAAGATGCATTATATTCGAGGCTGCATTATATTCGGGCTAATACAGTATTATTAATAGTAGTTTAACAAAATACAAGGTTTAATGTAGTGTTTCCCTTTTATTATTTATTTCTATCTTTATAGTAAACTAGTAATGACTTTTCAATTATTGAAAAGATCATGTGATCCAAATCAATCAATCACCACTTACTTGGCCTACTGCTTTATCCAAAACAGATATTATGTTTTTTTAATTTTTATTTATTTATTGATAGAAGATACATTATTCTAATACTGGATAAAAAGTTACTTTTTATCCAGTCTTTTTATCCAAATCTTTAAATTAGAGACATGTTTTGCATATAATTATACTAGAGCATTTTAGTTCAACTAAAATATTTGAAAGAAACCTCATATTTTTATGTTTTTTATTTATTTATTTTTAGTTTGGGAATGATAAGTATTTATTTGTTCAATAATTTAAATGCTTGTGAACAATTTTGAGCATTTCTTTACTTGCTCATGATTAATTGTGCTATTAAACAACTATGATATTAATGTGGGGCTGCTCATTTTAGGACTTGAAGTGCTTATATCTCATTATCAAGAAGATGCTCAAGGTCTCTCGACTAAATTATGTGAAATGTGTAAAGGTCAGCCCCCACCCTCAGATACTAGACGTCATGGACGCACAAACCTCCTTCATCGTGCAACTAAAGAAGGTAGACTTGTTCCTTCTTTTCCACTCTATTGCACCTAAGATTATATTTTATAAAAGTACTCATTGTTAATACTTTTTTTCAATATGAAATAATTAAGCATTATTGTAAACTAATTAAACTGTTTCCTTTCTAAATAAAAGTAAATAACTTTGTAAAAAGCACACATATGAGAAGTAAAACTTGACTCATTTGTTTCAAGAAGTACAAATCTATCCTTTATCAGTTACATAACATTCACCAACCCACACATCTTTAGGAATGCAAGTAATGTTCATGAAAATAAAACAAAATGCTGCCATTCTCAAGAAAGAAAAATTGTTAAAACGCCAGAGTAAATAATTTAAAATGTACCAAAAGTCAAGGTAATAGACAAAAATGTAATGTAAAATCAAAGTTTAAAAAATCATTCAATCAACAACTGAACAGTAAGATAAAGTGTAATTTGGGAAAAAAAAAAAGGAGGGAAGAAAACATATATAATAACATTCAATAAAAAGGGGTAGGATAACTAATATGAATTAGAAACTATATGAAGTGCCAAATATCAGAAAAAGAAACTGGGGGAGTTTTGTACTATTTAAAAATGCATGTAGTTTTTATTACTCTTGTGTATTCTTTTTACCGTATTCCCCCGCATTAGGCGGCATGCCGGAAAATATGAGGAAAACCAAGTTTTTGATCATCACTGTCTGGTCTATCCCGGCATGCCGTAAAAACCGAGGATCATCGAAAAGAGAAGAAAATAAAGAATAATCAACAAATGACAATGAGTGGACAGCGCATGACAGCATTTGTACTCATTTTTTTACATTACTTCTTTAGTATTTGCTGAGTTATACTCCAGTGAAGAAAAAAATATTTCATACTACTTCACATAAACGTATTTCTGTTACTGAATTTTAACACTTAATATCGCTGCTAAAGATATTATGAAAGGGAATGATATCATAAAACAAAATTGACTTTTAAATAATAATACAAATTGCAATAATTATTTAAGTAATAAATAAATAGGTGCTTACCTTTTGATGTTTACCTGACCTTAATTTGGCCTTATGTAATGCTTAAATGAAGAAAAGAAACGTAAATCTACAACTTTATTTAATAAGAAAGAACAAGATTAATGAAAGGCCTATTCAGGCATCATCATCACTAGAGGATTCATCATTCTCTGGATCAGTTAATCCAGATTTCTTTTCGGCATCATCGAAGCTAATATTCGGATTTTTTTAAATTATTTCTTGAAGGCGACTGTGCAAACTCTCTATGCTCCTTTCAATGTATAAACCACATTCTGTGAAAGATTGTTTGATTAAATCTCCTGAAACCTTTTCCCAGGCAATTTTCACCCACTGGGCGATCATAAGGTAAGAAGGAGATCGACGTTTGCCAGACTTTGAGAATTCCTGCTCTCCATTTTTTAGCCATTCACTCCATAAGTTCCTCATTTCACTTTTGAAAGTCTTTTCCAATGAACATCCACTGGCTGTAGAAGGGGTGTCAAACCTCCAGGAATTATGACAAGTTCAGTTTTATAATGTTGTCTGAAGCTAGATTTGACGGTTGTTTTTAAATGTGGTTTTGCACTATCCATGATTAAGATAGATTTCGGCTTAAAAAAAGAATTAGGGTGAATACCCCAAATTTTCTATTTGTAAGTGTTCATTAAGTCACTATTCATAGATCCTTTCATCGATACAGTGACAACAACATCTTTTGGAAACTCTGCCTTTGGAACATTTTTTAAACCTTTAAAAATTATCATCGGTTTCAATTTTGTTCCATCGGCCATTGCACTCAGTACGACTTTGTATTGAAGCTTTTCTTTTCCTGTAGTTTTGCAGAGAACGGATTTCACACGTTTAAAATCATAAGTCTTTTGTCAAGGGAGATCAAACCATAGCGGTGTCTCGTCCATATTGCCGATGCAACTTGTATTTAGATCTTTAGCGCTACGGTCAAAAAATTTTTCACACAGTTCATTCGCATTATCAGGAACCTTTTGGCCGATACTTGTCACAGATCTGCTGACAATATTATGTCTATGAAGGAACCTCTCGAGCCAGCCGTTAGACGCTTTGAAATCAGTAGCTTCAAACTTTTAATTTTCATTTCTCAAAATTTGTTCAGCTTGTGCCTTGATTTAAAATGTAGTGACGGCTCAACCTGGTTTTCATTCTTCTTGTATCCATTTTACTAAAGTATTTTCCATTTCTGGAAATTTTGCTTGTTTTTTCCGTTGTTCGTTGTCTGACGGAACAGTGGCGGCTCGTGATGAAAAAAATAGGTGAAGAGCTTGATACCAAAACATTATAAAAAAACACCTGATACAGCCATTAAATACAGTAATTAGGCGGTGGCACAGCCTTTCTGCGGAAAGAAATTTTTAATCTTTCAGCGATCTTATAAAATGTCAACCGACCAGTGGCCTACCGCATAGCGCTTTGAAGACAGAAGATGGCTCGTTCAAAACCAGGTCACATCGGCCGACCTAATCCTTCGGAGTTTTCTGTGGTTTCCTCCGAAACTTAGCGTAAATACGATTTAGGACCCATAGAAATACCCCCCACGAAGGGCATCCCACTCATAGGCCTAGATCCCTTGTGTAGATAACTGGCCTTAATCCCACAACAACAACAACAAACTTTTAAATGTCCTTTGGAAATGATGTGCATATCCTCTCTCCATAATGTTCAAAGATCGCATTATATTTAAAATGTCTGAAAATCCGTCTTTGCTCCATACAGAATGCTTATTACTAAAGAGTAAGCAAGGTCAATAAAATAACTTTTGTAAAATATAGAAGAACTGCATAGCCATTTGTAACTGGTAAACCAGCTATGTTTGAAACAAACAGTGTGAGTGCCACTCTTCTTGAGGTCTTTCTTCGCATTAATTGCTAATGCCCACATTGGTCGACAATGAGAAAGAACATCTCTTTTATCAATCTTCATCATTCCACCGACTAAACAGTGTTTGTAATACATTACAGACTATACTATTTACAGGAAACATAATGAAGGTGAATAAACAGAAAAGAAACTATTATCATCATTAAATTAACACAAGAAGAAATTTTAAAATTTTCAAAAGACAGCAGTAAAAATCTCATTTCAAAATCTCAAAGAAATCAAGTGGTTTCATTTTCCTACAAAAATTTGTTCTTGGAGATGCACTGGGCTGGGTTTTCTCTCACTTGAAGAGACAGACCATTTTCTGAGGGATCTCTTCACCTGACAGAAAGTAAAGCTGTAAATCTGAATGAAGCGTCTGAGGTTACCATGGCAACCCAACCAGCAACTGCAGTAGAAGCGATAATTTTTCATTAGCACTTCACAACTCACTTTGTCAATACCCGCGTACCACATGACTCTAACAATAGACCAATCGTTACACAAGTCTTTGAAACTCTTTCATTGGCACTGACAAGGGAAGTGGAGGGGAAGGGAGTTTGGCTTCACTGCTAGTAAGAACATGTTTTAGCACATGGTCTTACGTCTTACAGCAATTGGGCTTTCATCGGAGCTTTAAGTGTATTCTTACAGAATAAATTTGAAAAAGGATTTTTGCTTGCTTACGTTAAACAATTTTTTGTTACTTACAATACTTGGTGAAGAGGCACTTCATCTACTTCACCTGAAAAGCCACCACTGTGACGGAATATTATGCCTCTTGCCTATTTCTACATCTTGTTCTATAACATTTGCCAATTTTTCTCTTTGTTTGTTCCAATCTTGAACACAAGAACGAGGAATACAAAAAAATTTAGCAGTTACCGAGATATTTCCATTCAGCTCGTCCAGCTTTGCTAGAGCTTGTAATTTAAAAGCTATTGTGTAGCTTCGGGAGCACACTTGTTTACTTCCCTCCATTTCCAGAGTTAGAATAATAATGAAGACGGACAAAGTTTTCTAAATGCAGTGAGCAAAATAGATCTGCTTTTCCCTTCGAGATCTGCTTTTCCCTTCTCAACAAGCGAAAATATGCGGTTGACCTTTGAACTAACTGTCCAATTCCTTCAGAGGGAGCAATTGTACCTTGATCTGAAGCGAGCACACGAGTCACGTGACTTGTAGTCAAGCGGGGGTGTGGAATTTCTCCCTTTCCTTTGCTGTTCTCCATAGATTTGTCTGAGGTCGATGTTTCTAATCCAGTGCTGCAAAAACCATTTCTCCCCGTTCCCTTTCTAGAAAAATAAAATGCTTGAGTTTGCGAACCAAAAGGCGATAAGCAGCCAAATCCGCTTATTCTTCTTCTCCTACGATGCTCTTATCTTAGCTTCAACTTTCGCGGGAAAATACAATAGGAGACTCCCACCACCTATATCCCTTTTCAGAATGTGATTCTGTGCCAGTTGAATATCGAAAATTTGTGTACTTACTCCGACAGGTGCAATCCTTTTCACACTTGTGTACAAAAATAAGTTCTGTGGAGGGGTAATTTCGAAAGATAGTGTTTCTTCACACTAATCCATTTTAACAGATTTTCACTGGAACTTTTATGAAAAATGTGGGAGGGGAAAATTACTCATCGTCATGTTTGCAATAACAATACCTCATATATTCCGGCATGCCGGTAAATACGAGTTTTTCCGGCATGCTGGTGTTCCTCGATTTTTTGCTGCATGCCAGTTATTGCGAGGGAATACGGTGAATGTTTTTTTTTTTTTTTTTTAACTACATTTACTTAGTTATTTTGTAACAAATTTTTTTCTTAGATTTTGTTTTAGAAAAAAGACAGCTCATAACTCAAAGCTGTTTAGAGCTATATAATTGCTATCCTTTATGGCCTTTTTTTAGGGGAGGGAATTTTTTGAAAGAAGCACAAAAAACTCCTAGTCAGCACAATAACAAAATGTACATAAATTTCCATAGGTTAATTGTATACTTTTACATTAGAAAAAATTATTTTTATAATGTTATATAATTCAAGAAAAAGAAAACTTTTAATTTTGTTCTTTTGTTGATAGTTGACAAATCCATCATGTGTTCCCATTTTTGCTAGAAATTCACACTTGCATACAGCTACTTTTCTTAGTCCCAATTTATTCTAACTTTTATCTGCAATTCTAACATTTAATTTAGAGGACAGATTTGAGTTTTAAAATATTATATATTTAAGAAAATTAAAGTACACACTTTTATTTAAAAACTTGTTGAATTTAATTGAATTAAAATTGATAAATGCATTCCAAATCGTTAAATAATGGGGATTTAATGATTCATAAAATGTGATTGAAACTGATACATTTTATTTACAAACATAAAATACTGCTATTTTCCTGTTAGACTACTTTTTGGCACTTTTGATGATCAAAACATCTATTATTTTCCATTAAAATTGCTGTTGAAACAAGGCTTCAGATGATTCATTTAGTAGAAACTGCCAGAATGACATGTTCTGATGATGAAAGTTTGCATGTAATGTGTAATCATTACCCCTTAAAGTTGCTTTTAAATAGATAATTTTGATCTGTTAGATTAGCTGCCAGAATCAAGTATCACCAATTACCAGTTTTATCCAAGATAGTGACTTGCAAAGTTATCATATTTGCTCAGACAGGCATAGAATCTAATTTTGTTTGCACAGTTTTGTATTATCGTTGGTTATTAACGTTGTTTACTAAATTTCAAAGTCGTAGTTTAATTGGATCATCTTGCTGTAGAAATGAAAAATTGGAAGAAAAAAAAAGTTACACAAACTGCCAATTAGCTGGACAATGAAGCTGAATAAGAATTATAAGTACCTCATTAAATTAGAACACTTGGCAACTCTAGTTCAGTGGCATGTCTGTGAAATAATTTCTGTAAAAGTTGGGACAGTTTTGATGAAAAGATTTGGAGATGAGTAGAATAATTGCTGAGAAAATCAAGCAGTTCAGTTTTAGAAGTTAAGTAGGAACATTAGATCTGTATTCACATTTAAAATCAGATATAAAATTTTTCTGTCTATTTTTAAAGTCTATTTATTTGAGTGTTTGCTAACATTTGCCTGAGTTCTTTCTTCTTTTTTAAATAGGAGAAATCAACGTAGTTAGAGAATTGCTCAAATCTGGTTACCACAACCTTGATGCCAAGAATCAAGAAGGCCAGACAGCAGTGCATTTAGCTAGCATTACGGGATTTGATGATATTCTTGATTTGCTGCTGGAAGTTGGAGCAAATCCTAATATACGCGATGGAATTGGCTTGACTCCTTTGCATGTAAGAGACTTGGTCATTAACTAATGCTTTGATTTTGCAAAGAATTCCAAAATTCTTAAAGGCAAAATGGCCTCGACTAATAAAAGGAATATTACATTCAAAATTTAAATAAGCAGGGATTGTATAATATGTTTTACCCTTTTTTTTCCCCTCAAAAATGACCACAGGGCATGATTCTTTAACACCTTATGTATATTTAAGAACCTAATTTTATGTTCTTATGTTAAATGTATAACTTTTTACATTATTTTCAAATGTTTCTAAAAGATGATCATAAAAATTCAACAAGATACCCTTAATAGTTCATCTTAACAAGTTCCAGGACCCCCACAATTAAGAAGCCATCACAACCCCTGAAATAAAGATATATGGAACAAGCTTGCTTGCTGTTAAGAAACCAAAAAATTTTCTTTTGTAATTAAAAGTAATAATCTCTGTGTATTATATAATTTATCTTACTTTCTCTATAAAAACACCCATTTTTAAACTGTGTAATCTACAACTTACTATTCAGATAATTAAGGAAACTTATAACCTTATAGAATCACAAAAAATTAAAATGCATCACCCTTTGAAAAGACAAGCATTGAACTTTTATGTTATTTTACCCGACATACATATCTTCTTTTTTAATTTTTCTAATGCAAAATTTTACATACTTTTTTCTTTTCTATCTAAAATTTGTGTGGCTTTTCCAGTTGAAAATTTATATCTTCATATTATTTTTTCACTCTTGATATTTAAGCAAGAATCAAGAAGGCCAGACAGCAGTGCATTTAGCTAGCATTACGGGATTTGATGATATTCTTGATTTGCTGCTGGAAGTTGGAGCAAATCCTAATATACGCGATGGAATTGGCTTGACTCCTTTGCATGTAAGAGACTTGGTCATTAACTAATGCTTTGATTTTGCAAAGAATTCCAAAATTCTTAAAGGCAAAATGGCCTCGACTAATAAAAGGAATATTACATTCAAAATTTAAATAAGCAGGGATTGTATAATATGTTTTACCCTTTTTTTTCCCCTCAAAAATGACCACAGGCAACTCCACAGGCAGGATTGTTTTGCAAATCAGAAATTTCAGTCCACCCTCCTTTTGCTTTCTTAACCAAATTTTAGACACTTATAATTCATTTTTTGGGGAGTTTCGAAGTATTATTGATCTAAAATTAAACATTCTTTTGAAGATTAAACATTAGGTTTGATTATGAAGTATCTTATTTAGTATCTAAACTCCAGAGAATGATCCAGTATCACTATATATAACTATTCCCAAATAACTTTTTATTCGTAAGCTCACTGGGAAATTTAAAACTATATTAATAAATTAATCTGATCAATTTTGTTTGAATGTGCTACCATGAGTTCTGTTCTTAAAAATTTTTAACCTTCAAAATAGCAAATGATACTATACATCTGTAATTATTTTGACCCAGTTTTTATCATTGTTTTATTCCTTGATTTTAGCAACGAATTTTTGTGGTATAGTTCCCCACTCAAAATATAAAACCTGTAAAATTTTCAGACTTTGATGAGTTTACCTTCTTAGTGCCTGACCTGACATCTCCAGCTCCTATTCTTGCTGTAAAAATCTAAATTGTAGAAAATCTAATTTATATTTGTGAATGTGAAGGACCCGATATTGAAAATGTAATTCAGTACTAGAAATGAATTATTCACATTACTCTATGCCAGCGGCTCTCAACCTTTTAACATTGTGCTCCTCCCCCAAACAAAGGATAACATGGAATGACGTTCCCCTTCCTCACGTTCCTCAGCAAACATACAATTTTTTATTCTTCAACAATGAGCATTTAGTCACCTTTTCTACAAAATAATATTATTGGTAAAGTTTAAATAAACTTTTAAGTGAAAATAGATATGTTTTAGAAACAAAATGAGAATAAATAGTGATTTTTTAAAGAGGCATTACTACTTGCTCTTTGTGTGTTTTTCTCATGCACCTCCCTGCAAACATTCTGCGTCCCACCGGTTGGGAACCGCTTCGCTATGCTACAATTAAAGTATTTCACTATTTTCAATGAGCTTTTTCGTTGAATGTTCTTGTGATGAATATGATTCGATTTCTGTTTATGTGCTAGCATGCTTTTTTTAACTAGCCATATTTAAAACTAAGTAAATTTTAAAAATAATGAAATTATCAATTATTACTTTACTAAACTTTCAAATCATATATCTTATCATGTAATCACATATCACAAATTTTAACAACATCATATTAAAAATAACAATACTTCTTAGATTCTATGCTTTTTTCCTATCCCCAGTCGATATGTATGTACAGTCAGACCTATACTTAACGTGCCTCGATTTTGCAAACTTTTCCTTTGAACCAGGCATACTTTGTAAATTAACTTCCAAATAACAAAGTGCATTCTCTATTGAGCAAACTTTTTTTCTGCCCCTTTCTCAAAATGTTTTGGGACATTACACATATATTTTTCATCTTAATACCCTCTTTTTTTAACCAATTACATTAAACTTTTTTTATAAGCAGTAAAATTGCAATCATTCATTGTGTTTCATTTGTGAAGGGCAATTGTTTCCTCTCCTCTGTTGAAAGAAAAACTTTCAATCGTCCCCTTTCACCTCACAGACAACCCTCTTGCTTTATCCTCAGTGCATCTATCCTGTGTCTTTCAATGAGAGTCTCTTCCTAGTTTGTTAGTTAGTAGTGCTTGTAATTTCAGCCCCTTTTTGCTGGAAAATGTCGAGTCGAAAGTGCTTGAGTGTAAAAAATGTGGATATGGCAATTTTGTAAATGTGAGGTAAAAATGTACCAATTTCTGGGCCTTCATAATTCAAACGGCTCAGAAATTTTGTTTTATTCTTTAAAAAATGTGATTAATTATTTTTTTAAAATAATATTAAATATTGTGACTAAAATCTGCTTTATGTTGTTCAAGTTATTTTAAAAAGTGAATCTCTATTTAATGAAATTTCCATACATCAAACTTTTTTTTTTTTATGAATTTAGTAATTTTACAATATAGAGGTCCAACTGTATTCTTGCCAATTCAAATTTGAAAATAATAATAATTAAAAAAAAAAAAAACAAGCAAATATATTAATTTTTTTTGTGTACACTTTTTTTATAACATGTCTAAAGGATTCAATTTTAAAGAATCTCTCAATTCATCTAAAAGATTAAATTCCATGTCAATATAATTCTACCCATTTTCTTGTTTCTTTTATGGAAATTTACATAAGAATATAAAAAATTAACAGACTTCACTATATGCTGTTACATTGATCAGATAGAAGATCTTTTCTTGTATTGTTAAACTGGTGTAGATATTTTTTATTGTATAAACTTAGTTATATGTCTATGCATATCATAAATTTTCCGTTTTTCATGTATGTTTTGTTCTGTTTTCTAGAATATGGGCAGACTTTTCAATTGCTTGTTAAATTCTCTTTTTTCTTCAGTAAAGGTAATCTGCATTGTTATTTATTTTGTTTTATTTACAGTATGCTTGTCAAGATAATAAACCTTCAACTGCGAGTGTGTTACTAAGCCAAGGGGCTAATCCTCAAATTCGTGCATCTGATTCAGGATGGGTTCCATTGCATTTTGCTGCAGCACATGGGTTTATCGAAACTGCTAGAGTAAGAGCTTTTCTTTTTTGCTAACAGGGTTGATGAATTTACAGTATGAAGCTTTTTTCACCAGATCAAATTTTAAAAAGTTGAAAAATTATTGTTACTGCACCAAGTTCTCCTATAATGATTTGATGATACATTAGCACTAATTTTTATTCATTCATATAAATTTCTTTTGTAAAAATCTGTTCTTTGTGAAATGTATATTTCTTTAAATCAGAGGTTCCCAACCTTTTCTGGACCACCACTTCCTGTAGGAAAAGAAAAAAAAAAATCTGATGGCTCCTAGTCCATAATTTTAATATTAAAATATTGCTGCATATTATATGTACCTAATTTATCTGATTATTAACTGACATAGAGAAAGGAGGTTATCAATTCATGAAATCTTTTGTGTATGTGTGTGTGCTCATGATAATTTTTTACCATGTGGGTAGATTTTGACTTTTTTTTTTTTAAATTCAAGAGATTGTACTTCAGGTGTGGTTACATATTAATTTGATCAAATTCTGATTTATTACTAATAATAATAATAATAAAAAAAGGTTTAACTATTGCCTGTAGGGTTGCCAGTAGCAGCGTTACTAGTGGTATGTAAAAAGTTGCCAAGGTTGGTCTTTTTTGTCTGTTTATCACCAAGTTTGGCACAAAACAATAAATCTTTGAAAGTGAATCCTGCCTGGTGATACCTTTTATATTTGTTGAGAAATTGCCAAACCCCACTGTTTTATGATGCAAATTATTTTTTGTTGTGGTGTAATAAATTGCAGTTTTCTATTTTCATAAAAATTCATTCTTGTTTATTTTGAAAAAAACATAAAGTAGAACTGAATAAAAGAATAGAAATTCATTTCACTCATTATTCTTGTAATCCAGGGTCTCCATAAACAAGTTATTTCAAGTGCTCATATTCTGGTTGTCAACTTAAAAATGTTATAATGTTGCATTTGAAAATGTGAATATGTGAAAATAATGTGTGTTAAGATTAAATTCATACATATTTATATGAATTTTATCTTATGCAGTTTGTATATGTGTGTGCACAATATATGTACTTGCCCTCTCTTCACTGAAGTGGCTAAGTGAAATCGGAACAAAAGAATATTTTTAAAAATATCATGAAGAATTTTTTATATCTACTTGGATGGTTTTCTAATCAGTTGATGTCATTTAACCCATTAAGGACCCATACATTTTCCTTTCTTCAATGATAATGATTTTTTAAGACTGGATAAAATAATGAATAAATAAGACAGTAAAAATATTTTTTAAAATATTATGTCTATTTAAGTAATCAACATAAATATTTATTAGTTATATTTTTTACCTTGATATCCTTAAAGAGATTTTTTGTTCCATAAAAAGCATCAATCAGAATTAAATTTTACACTCTAAACATCTTTTTAGAGATATATTTTCAGAGAATATTATTCTGCTATTCGCAAAGTTAGAATGTTTGCCGAAGTTTTATATTGTTGTTGTTTGTTTACAAACACAGCAAGCATGTATATATGTTAATGATGCAAATATGTAGATAGTATTAAATTAAAAGACAATTTTAATATTTTTAAAAATTCAAATTCAGTTTAAAACAAGTGTTAATGTACAGGTAGTTTCAAAATTCAATTTTGAATTTTTAAAATTTTATTTTACTTCATGTTGCAAAATTGCAACATTAGTCCAAAATAGCTTAAACTGAATGAATGATTTCCAAATGATAGCATCAGCATTGAAAAAGCTGATATATATAAAGCTTAAAGAATGGGTAGAAAGTGTTCAAAACATATTGTCTGTGAAAGAAGTGCATACTAATGATTGTATTAACTATACTGTAATACTTAAATGATGATTAAAATATGAAGCAATAAATTTGTCATATTATCTCTGTCAAAATGTGATGCAAATCCTTTCAAAGCTTATTTTGATGTTCCTGAAAGTAACTTCTTAAGTAGTAATAGATACTCAGAAAAGTCATAAGTTTGTTGTGTATTTAAAAATTCTTAAATCATTATCGCTTTAAATCTGTATTTTTATCTCTTGAAAAATTTTCCATATTTACTGTCTTTTTTATTCTGCTGTCAAATGTTTATTGGTAATTTCATTTTTCATTTGCGATTGTGACATTCTCTTAGACAAATTATTTGATAAGTTTTTCCTCTTTTTCGTATCTTTTCTTTTTTACACGCTAACAGGATATAAGATATTTTGATATTTTCTGCAAATTTTGATATGTGGTAAGTTTTCTTAAAAATTCTATATCCTGTTTTACATAATAATATTTATTGCCTAGTGTAGCTTGATGTTAAAACTAATAAAACTATAATAAGTTAGTTACCCTTGGGATTAATTTTCTATTTAAATTTAATCTACTTTCTAAGCACTTTTTGATCCTATTTTGTTTTTTCTTTGTTTCTTTTTTTAAGTGAACAAATAGTATAGTAAACTCTTACTTAAACTGTTGTTATGTTTAAGTAGAATTTAGTGTTTTTATTTTACAAATCCTTGAGTTATTCACCAATGGATTATTACAATAATAATAACTATATTTTTATAGTATTGTCATTTTGGAAGAAAAATCATCTAATTATTTTTGAAAATAATTGGCTGATTACCCCTCCCCTGATTTTTAAATTAATTTTGTAAATGCATTTTAATCCTTTCAACATTGACCATTTGTTGAGAAAGTCAAAAATCATTATAATTATCCCATTGGAAATAGTTATAACTAAACTATTATGCATAGCTGCCAACTTGTACGAATTTTAAGTACAATGTATGAATTTTACATTGTTTGTACAATTATAATGATTAAGGAAATCATAAATTTTTTTAGTGAAACCTCTTTCAATTTTTGCAAGCGTTTTTGTACAGCCCCGAAATGTGTATTTCTTGTGCAGCTCCTTAGTTTTTTCTTTGGGGGACAGTGCGAGCATGGAGTATCTTAGGTTTTGTTTATTTTGCAGATCAGTGGATTTCTGCTCCCCTCCCCCCTCTCAACTTCATATCAGTCAATTCCACTCTTTGTTGACTTTTTTTGGTGGGAAAAACTGATAAGTATGCTAGGCTTTATTCAATCTTTTTTCCAGATCTCTTGAGGATAAACACATTTTTCTTTTATGATTCTTTTATTGTAGCTTCTGAAGCCATGAAAGTAAAAATTGACCTCAATTTTAAACATGCATTAATTTTTTAATCTTATTTTCATCCCGAGCAGGGGCGTAGCCAGAAATTTTTCATGGGGGGGGGGGTTACGACTACTACAACTCATATATATGTATACGTGTGTGTGATAATTTAGTGAAGAATATACATTTTGTATGGCAAAAAATTTCTCATGGGGGGGTTATGACCCCCAACCCCCTTGGCTACGCCCCTGATCCCGAGAAAACTATTGAAAAACCTTATTAAAGAGAGTGGTTCGACATGATTGAGAGTATAAAAGAACTAAAATAAATATTAAAACAAGGAATATTCTGACTGGGCTATAACTGTTCATGAGAGCAACAAGCAATAACTTAACAGACCTTTCTAAATACGTAAGTTGAGAAAAGTGTAGTTTTATATTGCAGAAGAATATAATATCCGATGAGCAATTTAAAGGAATAAAGAAATTTAAAAACAAAAAAGAACACTGATCTAAGTCCTTAATATATCCACTTAAGATACCCTTTGTTCTAAGTTTTTGAGTACAGTTATCCCTCGTTATATGGCGCCTCGATATATCGCGCTTTTCCTATGTCTCCCAATTTTTTTCTGTACTCTTTTGCTTTGTTATTTTACTTCAGAAATACACAGTACATTTGAAAAATACATCCTCTATCACATAAGTTTGGTACAATTAATTAATTTTCGGTTAATCTTTGTTGAAAAGCAGGATATGAGAGAAAAATCAAATCAAATGACTCTGGATTATTTTTTCAGCAGGAAATTAAATGTGTATTTGTACATAAAATAAAAATAAAAACAAATTTCTATTTTTATAGTTTAAGAGCACATCTTTTACTACAGTACTATACTATTAATTTTATTGTATTTTAATAGCATATGTTCATAAAAGTAAGTTTTATCATATCACCACTCTCCGCCAGTTATATCATGCCCTCGGATATATTGCACATTTTTCTTGTCTCCCAAGTGCAATATAGCGAGAGGTTACTATATATTTTATGCTGACTGTTGTTTGAATTGAAAACAATTTTGTCATTTTATAATAAAGTCATAATTGTTTGGACATATTGTGAATCCTCATACAAAAACCCTCTACAGGTTAAAAGTTTGTGATGCAGCATTTTACTTTACAGCTATATAAATTTTAAATGTGGGCCTTAAAAATAATGATATCAAATTTTGAGTAATGCCCTGATGTGACTTTATAAGATTTTTTTTAAAATTCCAATAAAATTACTTTTATTTGCAAATAAAATTACTTTTATTTTATTTTATACTGCCCGATATTGAAAATTCAACACCCACAAGGAGTGGCCAGAATGTGTTGAAACTCGGCAAACAGAGAGAGACAGCAGTGAACAATAAGTGATCTTTATTTCAGAAGGATATGTATAATATAGAGGGAGAGCAGCTTCATCTTAGTAGGTTGTTGGACCACCGTGGACGGCGATACACGAAGCAAAATGTCTAGGTATGGAGTCAATGAGAGTATGTATGGCGTCCTGAGGAATGTTTCGCCATTCCCTGTCAACCATTTGCCACAGTTCGTCTTCTGAATAGACTAGTGGTAAGGTCTGCAAATGGCATCCAATCACATCCGAAATGTGTCCGATTGGCAACAGATCAAGAGAGTACGGTGGCCAGGGAAGCGTCTGTACACCTTGCAGAACACGTTGGCTGATGCGAGCAGTGTGTGGTGAAGCGTCATCCTGCTGATACAGGGGGTTGGGAACCATTTGAAGGTAGGTGAGTGTCACCGGCCGACACATATCGTTGAGCCATCATAGTGCCTCGAATACGAACTAGAGGTGACCTGGAATCATACACAATTGCACCCCAGACGATGATGTCACATTGTCGACAACTGCTGCCAGATTGCACCTGTTTCCACTTCGACGCCACACTCGTATGCAGCAACTATCACTGGAGAAACAGAAGTGTGACTCATCCGAGAACACGACCCTGTGCCATTCTGTCGTCCACGTTGCTCTAGCCTGGCACCATTGCAGCCGTTGGTGTCTATGTTGTGGAGTCAATGACAGACTTCTTAATGGATGCCATGAGTGCAGGCCACTAGCAACCAATTCATAGGAAATGGTTCTGGTCGATATAGGAACATCCAAGTTGTCTTGAACATGTTGCAGAATGGAGGTTGAAGTAGCTTCCGGGGCTGCCACTGCTTGTCTGTGAATGCGCCCATCCACGCGTGCTGACGTCACTCTGGCTGCACCAGCACCTCTTAAACATGCCACATTTCCTTATTCCAACCATCTTCGCCACAGCCAGTGTATAGTGGACACATCCAGGTGTGTGCCTGCCGAGATTTGCCGAATGGACCAACCTGCTCTTGTCAGTCCGATCACCACGCCCCTTGTAAAATTGTGGGTCTGCTGGAACTGCCTCCGTTGACGGTGGCCTGGCATTCTCTGGTTACATGTGTCCTTTGAGACAAGAATAAAATTTCTACAACAATTTCTCTAGCAGCAATACCTTCACAAAAATTGTCCATATATCTTTTCCCACGAGCACTGCTGAGCTGCCCATTTTACATCAACAGCATAACTCGGCAAGGTGCATTTACCCTGAAATTTGCATAATTTTCTGACCACTTCTTCTTGGTGTTGCATTTTCAATGTCACATAAAGATTTGCACATTCAAGGAATCCCCAATCTCTTTAATAAAATAATTTAGAAAACTAACATATAAATTATTATAAAGGAATAAGTAAGAAGTATGATACACTTTAATTCACTGTCAGCACTTTATTTTTCCCCGAACCCTAGTTTAGCATTTTCCTGCATACAATGCTATTTCTTTAACGTCCCTTGAATAATGTTAAATAGGGGTTTCACTGTTATAATAAAACTATCTCAACTGGTAACTCTATTTCTTAGATAAATGATTCTGTAGAATGATCACATTTAGCTGATTAGTCTGTGATCAGTGAAGTTTTCAACTGGGTTAAACCAGTGCATCAAAAATCAGTCTGTTGTGTTATAACTTAAATTTTTGAATTTGCTAACTACTTATTTACAGGGTTTCTACAGACCTGGAAAGTCAGGGAAATGGAAAAAAAGTCAGGGAAAAGGAAGAAAAATCAGATTTCTTCATGAAATTCAGCTTATTAATTACAGTTTGGACCAAAAAATAACTTATCTTAAAAATCTTTAAAAATAAATAAATAAAATTAGAGTTTGAAATGAAAGAGCTGGACCAGAAAAAGAAGCAATTAAAACTTAAAGCATAATCCTTAGATACCTAATCTAAGTCTGGGCTAAAATTAACATTAAAATGCAAGAACTGCAAAAATGTTAAATTTACCTATATCCACATTTTGAAATTGCCCGGTGAGAAAAACCAGCTCTTTAAAATTATTTCATCAAATTATTTCATCCACTTTTTGTAGTGAATTTAAGTGAAGTTTTTAAAATGATATATTTTAAGGAAATATGTAATTTCTGTTTGATTATTGCTGCTTAAGTGGAAAGTTACCAAAGGAAATGAACAGAATTTCTTACCATATATTTTTTAAACAAATTATTTCTTAAAATCTAAACTTTATGTACTTTTATATCACTCAGTTATTTAAAAAAAAGTTTTTGTTGTTGTTGACAATTTCTACTACACAATTTAAATGTAAGTCCATTTTTGTCGTAAAAATGATTTTATTTTCACTCTCTTTTCTAAACTCAGAAATAATTTTAAAATGTGTTATGCGTCATATATGAACATATTTTGTCTTATTTACAGGCATGAAAATTTTCAGTCATTTTCAACATCATTGATGCATTTGAGATTTAGTACTTAAATTAGTTTAATGAATTAAGTTAAACTGAATGCAGTGATGTAATGAATATTAGTTAATTTAATAATGAATTCATATAAAAGAATAACAGGTAATGTGTTAAAAGCATAATAATTTGTTCCGTATGATCCGCAGCAAAGTTCAGTCTTTTTTGCTGTTTCATGCTTTCATGCCTGAATTTAAATATCCTTAACCTTTAAATTATTACAAGGCATACTTTTTGTAGTGTTCTCAAATTATATTTAAAGAAATATATTTATCATTGGGTGTTTTTTTTTTTTTTTTTAAAGGTAAAATATATAAGGTTTAAAAGAGACAAAGTAACACCAGAAAGTAAGTGGAATATGAAGTCCACAAAAGTGTGTGAGATAAAATGTCAGGGAAAAACATGGTAAAAGTCAGGGAAACATAAGCTTTGAAATTCGTAGAAACCCTGATTTACCATTTTATAATTGAAACAAATTTATAAGTAAAAGAATGCATTTATATAAGAATCCTTTCTATACTTAATAATATTTTCAAAAAACTACAAAATATCTAGACTAGCTGCAGAGGAAAAGAAAATATGTTTAAAAATCCAAAGCTGCTTTCATAAAATAAGGGATGTACTTTTTCATTCTATTGTATACTTATGTAATGAAGCATTTTTCTCATCGAATAAAATTTTGTAAAATTACACATGTATTCCAATTATCTTGTAGTGTGACACATCATTAGTAGTATATATATCATTATAGTATTTATATATTCTTTGTAGTTCATTTAAGTTATTTTATTTCTCTGTTTAGGTATTATTGCGAGCTAATTCACCCTGTAATCCAAGATCTAATTATAATGAAACACCTTTAGACTTAGCTATTAAAAACAATCACCAAGAGTGCATAGCCTTATTAGGTATGTATTAGTATTTTAAATTCTTGTGTATAGTGATATAATAAATTTTATTAAAATGCATTGGTTTCAGAATTTAATAAAAGAGTTATCAGCAGCATAATAAACTACTAGTTGTTTTATTCTTTAATATTTAATCTGAAACTTGAAAAATGGTTTTAAAAATTATTGTATTTATATGCATTTAAAAATGAGAAAATGTGTATTTAGATTAATATTTCAGAAATTCAGTCTGATGCATTTTTGTTCATAATAAACATGTTACACTAAGCACATATCCCTCAATGTACGCAGTAAAATTTTCTCTTTGAACATGCTGTAGAAAAGAAAATCTGGCTACTAAAATTAATTTTTTTTCTGAGTAAAATAATTAATAGAATATTGGGCACTATTAATTACAATGTATTAGTTGCAAAAAATAAAATTATAAAAGTGCAAACTAATGTCAGTAAAATATAGTTTTCCATTTTTAGTATGACAGTAAATACTTTCACTGTTACTCAAAGATGGATTTATCTATAAAAGAAAATGGCATGCTATAGAAATTTGACAGAGTAATGAGGGATTTTTTTTCTATTTATATAGCTCCTAATTTGAAAAGAAAACTTGTTTAACATTAACAGAATGTACAATAATGCAAAGTGCTATCTTAAGCAATAGATTTGTGGGGGTAACTGAAGCCCCCAGCTCTATTTACATTCAAAACACAAAATTGGTACTGAATAACATTTAATATTTCATATAAAGTGCTCTTTATACTAACTGATTGTTTTCTAATTTTAAGAGACCAACATTTTTTTTCACCTAGTGTTTAGTTCTTTCCCTGAAAACATCTCCATAGTTACGGCACAAGCCATTTTGTTTCAGTAATACCTGAATAATCTGCCAGATAGTTATATATAGATAGATAGGCATTTTTAATAGCATCGTAGTCGTAAAAAAAACTATTACACTTACTAGAAAATATAGCCTAGTACCAGTAATTGACAGAGCTTAATTCTTTGCAGTAGAACAGCTTGTATTGCTATTTTTCCCCCATTTATATATTTTTAAGCTACATATCCTTTAATAATTTTCTTCATTTACAGAAAAATATGTTCCTCCAAATCCCAGTACTTCAAGGTCTGATTGGTTTCATGAAAATCTGAATCGTGAAGTATGTATAGATTATTTTACTCAAATAATTCATTTTGTCTCATTGTAATATATAGTTGTGCCAGTCACTGACTCATTGATTGTGGCACACTTTCAGTTTGTACAACACACAAAAAAAACCCCAAAAAATTAAATGTTTTTTTATTACTCCAAAAAAAAAAAGAAAGAAAGAAAAACCTGTGCTCAAAAACATAATAAAATCCACACCGTTGATTTGATTAGCTTCAGCTTCTTTTTTATATATAATTGTATGTATAAAAAATTATTCTGCTTTCAAAATCTAAAAATCCATCCGTTGCCTGGTTTATTTATTTGTTTTGCCATTTTTAAATTTAGAAAAAAGCTCTGCAAGGGTAGAAAAGTTAAAAAGCTGTCTCAGTTGTGTCATACTCGAAACAAATTTGCAATGTTTGTGATTTCAGTTTGTTTATCAAAATAATCCAGATTTTTGTCTGCCTGAAATCGTGAATTTAGAATTAATTTAACAACTTAAGTAATAATAATATTATTTTTGTAATTATAATATTAAATAAATTAAAAGAATTATAATATGAAGTTGTTTATTTTAAGTGGATAAAGGTTTAATGCATTGAGTGTAGCTATTTTTTGACAAATATTTTTTTTCTCATTGTAATTGCCTTCACAACAGGTTTCATCTGCTTAACATAGTTTTCAAAAAATCTCTATGATTATTCGACCAAGTTTTCTGAATTGTTGTCATAGGATCCTTCCCTTTGTGAACTTATCAAATTAGAGTTGTTGTTTTTTTAAAATATATATCTGCTATTAGGTACTGCTACTAGGATTTTAAAACAGTGTTAAAAGCAAAAATCTGGTGTTATATTCAATTAAATGTTAAGTAGCTTTATGTGAAACACACATAGGCTCAGCTGAAGTATATAACACCTGTTGTGGAGTTTAAATATTTAGGGTCATAATCAAGTCATTAGGGCAGATTTTAGTAAAGGAAACATATGGAGCACTGTATTACAGGCAAACGTAATTTGAAATGATAATAAATTACATACATGCTGTGTATTGATAGACTTATAATAATTTTTATGCATACTTAATCCTGTTTACTGTTTTTCATGACATTAATAATTGTATTGAATTTTGATTTTTAATAAGGAAGCTATCCAGTTACTACGTTCTGAAGGTCTGAAGGATGGTATGTTTTTAGTTCGTCGAAGTACTCGAAAAAAAGATATGTATGTACTTTCTGTGGTGCATAATTCCCACACCTTCAACTATGAAATTCAACGCAAGGTAAATTAAATTTATTTAACTTGACAGTTTAATTAACATATGCATTTAAAAAAGAAAAAAAAAATGAAGTAAACCCTAAATACACTGAAAAAGCGTTCCCTCAATCTTCAAGCGAAATCAAGTTGTATTTGGGGAAGGGGAGGATAAACAGTAAAATAAACTATATTAAAAATAGTCCAGTATTTTCCTTCTAAAATTAAGTGTCATGAAAATAATTTATAAAAAACACATACTGAATATTTTTAAGTTTCAGTGATAAAAAATAAAATATAAAAGGTAAACTTTTCGTTAACTGACATTCAACTAACCAGAAAAGTTTTAATCCCCCTCTTATAAATTGTTTCAAAACATTTTTCACTCGTTAGGAATCTTATGATTTTCATTTTCAAATAATCATAGTGCCCTATTTAATATAAGTCCAATCAATATTTATATTTTACTAAAATGAATCTCATAAAAGACAACATAAAAAACATCCTCCTGTTCCAATAGTCTACCACTGAGGCTACATTGTATGCTAATCTCATATTATTCCTTTAAATCGGAGGTTCTGGCTGGTCTGTGGTTTTTCCCTTTTGCAGGCTGCTAAAACTGATTACAAATGAATGTGAGCCTGCGTCGAAGAATTGCTTGTTTAAAAGGGCAATGAAAATTGAAGTGCATTCAAGACATGTGGAGGTGAAAGGAGAGAGAGTTGCTTATTTAAGAGAAAATGAAATTAATGGGAAAAGCGGGGGGGGGGGGTGTTAATCAAGGGTGGAGGAATGCTTATGTGGTATTTTACAGTAATTATCAAAATTTATTTGTGAATCTGTGTTTTCAAAAACCAAATAAATCATGATGTTTTCAAAATACTTTTTTTGAGTGTGCGTGTGTTACAAATGAATCTGTAGATAAACCCACAATTTGGTTAAAAAACTTATTGCCACTAAACAAACAACGGTAATGAAAATGAACATGATTGTGAATAAGATCGTGCCCCTTAATACAAAAAGTATATGAAAATTTTAATGTTTTAGATAAGTTGCCCCCTGCCTTTTTTTGTTTCATGTATACCTTGCTTGGATCATTTGTTTATTAGTACCCCCTTACAAACAACCACACCTCCATACGTAATGCAGACATGAGATTCTATTAATAATCTTCTTATCTTAAAAGGAGACAGCAAGACTGTAATCAAATCAGGGTGAAATTTTGCATGTAATTAGTACTTGAAATTGTAATTGAGACTGTTTTTGTGACCTAAAATTATGCACCTTTCTTTATGTACTTGTATCAGTCATTTGAGAAACCCAAAATGTCCAAATATTCACATTTTTGACAAAAACAAACAAACAAACAAACAAAAATTGCTTGAATTGCTAGGTTTTGCTTTACTATGGTTATTTAAATGCTCTATAGAAGCTTTTAAATGAGCTGGACATGTTAGGTTTCTCTTGAATTATCTGGCTCGACAAGTAAGGAGATCAAAAATAAATAAAAAGAAAATCAAAAATTTTTTTAGATATTTTAGGTTTCTGAAATAAGTAATTCATTTTCAGCTGAAACATTTTTGCAATTCCCATCATTACAGACAATCTTCTCATGTACTCCAAAAAAATCTTGCAAATACCCAGGTTGGGAGAAGATTTGGTTTTAGATGTATGCTACTTTTTTTTTTTTATAATTATAGTATGGGCATAGCTGTTATGTTTAATTAAACTTTTTCTTGCTAAAAAAACTTAAGTCAAATACAGTTTATTAATGGATTTTTTTTATTCTGTGTTAATGGAACGAAAGTATTACAATTAATTTACATACCATGAATCCAAACCAATATTATAAAGCCAAAGAAATCATTAAAATTTTGCATGTTTGTGTGTTGTGCAGTTTTGATTGGTTTCTGAAAAATAATTATATCCTGACTTAACAAGGCTTTTTCAAGTAACCAGTTTGTTTTTTATGCTTCTCAAAATATCATCATATCATCATTGTTTTCATACATGTAAAAGTATCAACAGTTGCCAATATATTTAATTTCTTCTATAATTTTTTAATTCTGAAATAAACTCTGGTCTTTGATCTCATCTTTAATCTCAGGAACCAATGTTTGACTGTATTATGGCTAAAGACTTAAGCTTGATGCATGAATTTTGTTTTTGTTCTATTAAATGTTTATTTTATTTTATTCTGTTATTTATTGTTTTGAGCAGTATGCTTCATTATTTGTTTTTTGAAATTGTTCTGTTTAGTAGTTTCACTCTGTGAAATATCAATATTTTAGGACAAATTTTACTTCATTGATGATGGACCCTATTTAGAATCATTATGTCATGTGATAGATCATTACAGTAGAATGGCTGATGGTCTGCCTACAAATTTGCTTTCTGCAGTATCTCCAAGTATGTAAACATTTATAATGCCTGTTTAATTTAAATTTATCTTTTTTAGCATTTCTTGTAAATAAATCCTTTCATTTAACTTTTACTATATGTCTAGATTAAATCTTGTAATCAAATTTTTGCTGATTATACAATCTGCTATTGAGGTGAAATTTTTTTATTATTATGTACCTTAGCTGACAATACAATATTACACAAAAAAAAATGCATTCAGT
Organism: Cheiracanthium punctorium; assembly: GCA_038373885.1. NCBI lineage: Eukaryota > Metazoa > Arthropoda > Arachnida > Araneae > Cheiracanthiidae > Cheiracanthium > Cheiracanthium punctorium. The sequence goes on along the minus strand of JAWZYV010012726.1, from coordinate 138,758 downwards.
ACATACTTAAAATCTAATTTTAGGCCTGTATACTGATTTCATTATCTGCCATCTTTTGTAAGATGGGTAACTGCTAATATGCCATTCCAATGGCTAATTCAGGGTTTGTGTACCTCAGTAAAAACAGAAAAAAGCTTTAAAACCCATGTTTTTTTTTTAAACTTATTTCACCAAAAACTCAGGGAAAAATGCTTATTTTCATAAAATCCTGGAAATTTCTAGCTTAACCTTAAAAATCTCAGGGTTTTTTTATTGCTGAGAGAAAAAAAAATTCTGTACTTTCAAATAAACATATTTTATCGATAATTTGTGGATCGCTTTATATTTTCTTCCAATTAAATATCTAAACAGAATATATTGGTAAATTATATTCTATTAGTAATGTCAAATGATAAAGTTGCAATTAGTTTTAGAGTGTAAATTATATCAATGTCAAATAGTTAGAGTTCTGATTAATTATCTTCTACACTTGTTTCCAATAAACCTTGAAATTTATAGAAATGTATATGGAAAACTCAGAATTTAATTTCAACCAATGATCATGAATCCTGTAATCTGATATGTTGAATTTATATATTGAACAGCAACCTTGATGGAAAATGATTATCTATTACATACATTCTTTGATTACCAAAGATGGCAAAGTATTCTGTTCCTGCAGTTTGTACAAAAAAATCACTTGGAACTTTGTTTTAACAGCAGTATGAAACAATAATCTATTACTATTATTCTTCGATTGGCTAAAGCACCAAAAATGGATGGAAGACATCTAACAGAAACACTAAATTTATAACTTAAAAGGCATCAATTCCAATCACATTTTATGAATAATTAGATCACCATTGTTTAACAGTTGTAAATGTCAGTTTCCGAAGTAAATTGGTGAATTTATAAATTTCAATTTAATTTTACAAAATTTTAAATAAAAGAATTTAACTTTAAAAAATTTACTGTTAATTTATTTAAATCTTTTCTTACTATATTTTTATATCCTAGGTATTTCAGCACCAGAAAAACTCAGTTCTGTTAAAGTAAGTTTCATTTCAATGCTTTGAATTCTAATGTATGGATATCAATTTTATCAAATTAAAGTTCTGATCTCCTTTTGCCAGCCGCCCGTGGTGTAGTTGCTAAAGAACCATTCAATCACACCTTGGGTCTGGGTTCAATATCCAGCATGTACTTGGGTGTTAACTCATCTGTCCCTTCATAGGGGATAACGTTGGCCACCCATCGAGTGCCCCCCATAATAGAAAGGCCGAAGTCTTTGGGCCATTGTAATACAATTGATTAATAGTATATGCTTGCTCGTTATTTAAAAAAAAAAAGAAAGAAAGAAATTAAAATCTTTTTCCAAGAAAGCACAAAAAGATACTTCAATTCACTGGCACCCTGGTTCATATTTAAAAGTAGAAATCTGTTCATAAATCTAATACCACTTGCAATACATTTTTATTTTTGTCTACTACTGCAATTAATTGCAAAATGTGAGGCAAGATATCGTCAGTTTGAAGAATGGTTATCAGGAAATGACATGATTCAAAGTCAAATATCTGTGTAATTGTTTAAAAGTCAGGAAAATAATATTAATAGGAACAAAGAATCTACTGAGTAGGTGTTCAAAGAAGTAAAGCGGGTAACATGCATAAAAATATATAATTTATTTCACTAGTTAAATGATGAAAAGGTGGAATGCACTTAATAATGAGACAGTGTGTCTACAAATATTGTGTAGTGAGCAAATTTTGCTACATATAAGTTTGTTGCAGGTTAGGCATCCAGAGAGTTAAAAGCACATCTTTAGCCACCTCACTTTTAAAAGAAAAAGATTTTTATCCCTCTCAGTTTTGCTTAAAACATGTTTTACTGTACTGGTTTTTTTGTTGTTTGTTTGTTTGTTTGTTATAGAATGATAGTTGCTTAAATTAAAAAAAAAAGTATGCTGAACACACAAATATTTAGATGTAAAATAATAAAAATCAGAAGTTTATTAAATGCCCAGCATTTATTTGTAAAAAGGATGCTGTTTGAGGATATTATATCTACTTAAAAACTATATTTAAGTCACACTCATAAAGCATTCATTCTATTGTCATTGTTATTATATGCTAATACTGCTTTAATAACTGGCTTAATAATTTATAACAATTAATGTATGCTACATTTACTAGTACTTGCTCCCTTAACAAAATAATTTTTTTTTTAGGAATCAGTTGAAAATGTTGTTTATAGTAATACGCATGTCGATATCTCTAATGCTGGATCAAGGCAAGAAAAAAAAGTTGAAAAATATTCTCGCCCCAATCTAATAAGAAGGGAATCATTGCGATTAGGTAACACTGCTTTTATAATTTGCTCTAACTATGCAAATTTAGTTGGACTACTAAATCTTGATAGCAACATTTCTTCAACATACATGATCCGAGTATTACTGCTAATAACAGTTTGATAATACAGTCAATGCTTGTTATAACAACAACGTATTATAAAGACCATTCCTTTATAATAACCAGTGATAAAATCCCCGAATGTTTCCTTATGCTCTTTATGCTTTTTTTTTTTTTTTTGCTTCCAGTATAACGACCGTCTAGTGTTGTCTAGTCTCAATACTTTGTCCAAAGTCAGCAGACATTCCTGCTGTTATTTTCTAAAAAGAGCATGTTCTAAATGTGTAACTTAAAATTATCTTGATTATTGTATTATCAAGATCAGTGTTAGAGTATGGACACATTGAAAGTTCTGTATGCTAAACTGATAAAACTATAGAACATTTCTATTGTGGCTACTGACTGTGTCAAATTGCATGTAGAGATTTCAACTTCCCTTCTCTCAAGGATTTTTCCTTTCTTCCAGCAGTTTTTGCATTGGGAAAAATTCCACAATTTAATATTACTAATGATTATTCAGTTCTATTTGATTTGCTTTTTAAAAGGTAAAAAAATATAAAACATTTCTTATCATCTTTAACTGAAATGGAAAATTATGTTTGCAAAAATCACATATGCAAAAACGACAAACAACCATATCTAATTATTTCTTCAGAAAATAGATGGTCTAAGTATAACACCCTTTTTTTTTTTTTTTTTTTTTTTTTTCCCTATTAAAATCTTTTATGCTACTCAAATTTTGTTATAGAACTATATTTTAATTGAAAAAATATTATTTTTAGTATTAGTGATAAAAAGTAATCTGAGTATTTAGTTTGAATTGCTTTAAAAACTGCATATTTTTATGGAACTGCAGAGCTCTCATGTTTACATTTTTTTTTATTATATCCATTATAGCAAACACTCATAAAGACCTTTTGTTGTTTGATGCACAGTATCATTATAATAAACAATGGCTGTATTTTAAAAATGAAAACTGCTCTTGTATGTTGTGCTTCGCCAACCACCTTACTATTAGCTTCAGTAGCAAATTTTTCCATTTCAATGTGTGCTTTAATATTACTAACTTATTTTTGAAAGATTAATTTCATCTTGCACCATTGTGAAGTAATTAAATTTGTTAAAAATTAACCCTACAAAGCTTTATTTTTTTTCTGTGTCTGAAATAAATATATGTGATGATATTAGTGATTAGTAGTTGGGAGTAAAAAAATAAATAATAATAATAATAAACAAATATTTCACTAGAAAATCACTTTTTTATTTCAGTTCTATGTGTGGTATACTGAGGCTAAACTATAATTTTTTGACATTTATTTTGAAATTTTAGTATTCACATTATTTCTTAGTATGATGAACTCTCACGTACAATTTTTTCTGGGCCCAAACTCTTTGTTAACTACTTTTTGTTAAATTTCTTAAATAAACAAGTGACATATGCAAAGATTACGGTTTAAATTTCAATCAATTTTGACAGTAATAGGAATAATAATGACATCTATATGCAAATGCCTGAATTATATCTTTTCAATCTATGTATACTTACTTTTAAAAGCCGATAGATGTCTATGCTAGTATTTTATAGACGTGGAGGAATAATTAGAGTGGTTGTTCCACATATGGTACCAGGTGCCTTGTAGGGTTAAGTTCCATTCTGCATATGGATATGGTTTTTAACCCTTTAATGCACAATGTTCCCGCTCTGGGAACGCCAATCACGAAGAATAGATTTAATTTCTATAAAAATAGTTGCGTATGACATAACTCCACGGGAATCCTTTACTTTTTAGCATGTCATTTCCCATAAAAAAGTTGTCATAATTATTTTTAACAGCACTGACATCTGCTGAAAAATGGAAGAATGCGAGAACAGCTGGATAGATTGCCCAATGCTGAAAAAAGGGCAGCCGTTGCCATCGCTCGATTTGACTACCACAATCGCTCGACTAACTACGTGATGAATCAAAACGTTCATCGCATACTAAAGATCTAGAGACCCTTTTTTTTTATGGCATCGTCAAAAAAGGGTCTCTAGATCTGTGGCACGCGATGAACGTTTCGATTGTCTGCCATCTTGCTGGTAGTTAAGTCGAGCGATGGCAACAGCTGCCCTTTTTTCAGCATTGGGAAATGGTTGTGCCTCAAAGGGTTAAACAGAGACAACTCAGAGTCAGTCACACAGTAAGGATTTTAAACCACATAACTTACTTAACTAGAATACAATATTTAAATCAAGTTTGCATTAAATATATACAAATATATATATATATATATATGTATGTATTTATTGATTTACTGAGACTGGCTACAAAAAGAATTAGAGTCTTAAAATTTCTTGCATGATGATATGTGCATATTTTGTTCCTGAAAAGACAGTGGAATAATATATATATAATGTCCTGTTTTTATCAGAAATCAAATGCACTTCAGTGAGAAAAATTAGTTTTCTAATTTTTATGCTGGAGGCAATATAAATACTATGTTTATTCTGTAGAAGATTTCATTGTAATGCTTAGTATGACATTTGTGCACTGTTTTTATTGTTTCAAATTTTTTTTTATTGGCTCAGCATTAAAAAAAATCATGTATCAGTTAACATTACCTTTTTCTACATCATTTTATAAAATAATTACTTGATTTTATCTGAAACATTTATTATTTTTTATACATCCTTTTATGAAATAATAAATGTTTCAGATAACTAACAATATAGTTATCTGAAACATTTTATAATTTATTAATTTTACAAAACTTTTAATGTGTGTGACAGCTTATGGAAATAAGTTGTCATACGAACATTACAAGTGTAATAATAATAAAATTTAAAATTAATGATTAATTATAAATATTTAAATTATAAAATTAATAACTAATTATATTATGTAATTGTTTTATAAAAGGGTGTAAAATAAGATAATAACTCATGTTTGATTTTTTAATGCTGTGTGAATGAAAAAGAACATTAAAAAGAAAAAATAGTGTACACATTATGGTGGAATCTTCCCTGTATTGCTTCCTTGACCATAAATCAAATGATTGAACAGATTTCTTTTTCTTTAAATATGGCTTTTATTTTTATACATCAATAAAACTTATTCAAACAAATTTGAAAACAATATATTCATGTTTCAGGACCGCCTGTTGGAGAAGGAGAGTTTGGTTCAGTCTTGAGAGGCAAGTGGACTAGTGCTAAAAACATAGAGGTAAAGTAATTGATATCTTAACATTTGTAATTTTGTTGCACATTTGCAGGGCTTTACAGACCTGGAAAGTCGGGGGAAAAACAAAGAAACAGCAAAAAAGACAGGACAAATTAGAGAAATTGGGAAAAAGTCAGGAAGATTCATGTAAACTAATCGATTTCTTCAATGCAAAAAACTGACCTTGTTTTTTATTTTTATTTATTTTCTTTTATACTTGCACCTAAACTGCTAACAGCTAGCTTTTTCTTGGAGAAGGGCTACTGGAGAAGTCTTTCACAAAAGAAAAAGTCCTAATTTGTTTAAATAAACTTTTTCTGTTTCTGCTTTCTTTTTCCTTCATGGAGCTCGACAAAACTAAGTTTTTCTATTATTATTTTTTTTTTTAAGTAGCTCATTTTTTGTTTTCATGTTTTGATTCTTAATTCCTTTTTTTTAAAGTTATTTAAAAAAAAATATTTTACCCTCTTTCTTTCTTAAGCCCTATTTATTAAAAAAAAAATATTTCTAAAGATTGTTGTTTTTCCTTTTTAAAATTTATTCCTAAAATGCAAAACCTTAACTTACAATATAATTTAATATGAATAATTTTGTTGTGGTTTTACGATTTTATTTACATAGGAAGAGAACTTATTCTTGGCTTGGGTTAATCTTCTGTTTCTGAATCAGTGGTGGTATGAAAATTCATAAAGGATGGGGAGGGGTTTAAAAAGGAAAAAATTGATCATTTTCTATAAATGTTGGCTAACTTATGAAAACTACTATATGCTTTATTTACTGTAAACCCTTGAATATTTGGAGAAGAAAATAAATACAGTAATTTAAAAGTACTGTACTATGTTCAACTATGTAATTGAAGTTTTGCTATGTAAACAACCAAAGCATAAATGTGCTTACCTTCTGCATGTCAAATGATTAATTTAAATATATATTTAAAAATTCTATTATTTACAGTAGGTTTTAAGACTGTCACTGAATTTCAAGGATGATGTCCATATGCAATGAAACCTGGTAATGTGACCTTGATCGAAAAAAAAAAAAAAAAAAAAAAAAAAAAAAAAAAATGTGTCTATAGCTATCACTTTTCTATAATTTTATTTTACAACCATCACATTTAGCTGCCGCTGTAAGATGACCACTTTTGTTATTCCTGAGGGTGTTCACATTAGACAGGTTTCACTGGTGATTGCCATAAATGGAAATTTTAAAATTTAAAAGTTTTTAAAAAGTGAGGTATCACATCTAAAATAAGAGCAAAATGACAAATAGAAAGCCAATTAAAGTAGTACAGAGATAGGGATAACAACTTGGATTCTCTAGAAACCCTGATATAACCCATTGTAAAACTTTTCTTATTTTTGTGCATATTATAGCTTGCAAATAATTATGCCTGTTGCACTATTGATGGTTATTCTTTCATATATTCATAAAGGAAGTTATTTTATAGCTTGATGTGGCAGTAAAGACCTTAAGAGATGAACATGTGCAAAGCTGTAAAGAAGAGTTCATCCGTGAAGTTGAAGTGATGGTTGGATTAGATCATACATGCATTGTAAAACTTCTTGGTGTGTGTTTAGGCCCACCATTAATGATGGTTAGTTATATTTACCATTAATTTATGCATTCTCTATGTTTTGTAAAACTATTTAGTAGCAGTTTGCTTGCAGCCCTTTAAAAAAAAAAAAAAAAAAAAAAAAAGAAGAAGAAGAGGATCTCAGGTATTATGGGAAGTATTGTACAACAATCACTTGGAAAATGCTACAATGCAGAAATAAATTTACAGCTTCCTTGCAGTTTTATTTTTTTTACCTGCTTTCTACTTACCAAGAAACATTAACTGTGCTCTTAATTAGAAAACAACACAAAATTTAAGGATTCATGAGGTATTTATTTGAATATTATTATCTAAAACACATTAAATAGTGTTTATTTTTTAGGTATAATCATATTATATAATTATACAATTATGCATTAATGAAATAAAGACTGTTTAAAACAAGAAGGATATTTTATGTATGGAATTTATTCCAGCAAATAAAACAGTCATATATACTTTTTCAAGCTACCTAGGTATAAATTAAATAAACTTTGTAGAATAACACACATAAAAGGTATATATCAGTCGGTATATGACAGGTTGATAAGTGCCTTTCATGTGTTTTATTTTTTAAAGTTTTAATTGTTTTATCTTTTACACAGCAGTTTCTTTTTTTGTTATGTAGGTTATTTAGTCAGCTTATTTGATGCTTAAATATTAACTTTAATTTTGCTTCCTACCATTGCAATTCAACTCAAAAATGTTACCTCCGGTTTTCCTAAGAATGTAAATTATCAATCACGAGAATTGTTCTCGAGGTACCTTATTAATTTAGTCAGGAATTTTCTTAACTCAAAAATCAAGTAACAGAATTTTCTGATTTCTCAATTCATTATAAGAACAATTGAACTTTAAAAAGTTGATTGAACATTTAAAAAAAAATTCATTTCATTATATGCTACTTGAGATGAATATATACTTTTGATTTTTTGACTTGTGTTGCTTATAACTTCTTCAAGGAAGCAGTTTCTGTACTTATTCAACTACTTATATGTGTACCTCATTGGAACTGTTAGTAGCATTATATTAATGATTTATGAGTAAATTTATATTCCATCTCCATAATGATGAACAATTTTTGTAAATCCTGTTTAGCCATGTTTTTTGCAAACTGAGTTTGACCTACATTATTTGAGATAATCAAGACTGTACTGTATCGTTAATGCATCTGACTTAGCTCAAGAATTTAAAAGCTCTCAAAAGCTTCTCTTCAAAATAGTGCATGTTAATATTGCATGAAAGGATTGGGGTTGACTAACTTTCCTTTCAGTTGGTAACTGTGATTTGCTCTTGTGTCTCCAGAAACATACACACTTTTATTTGTGTTTTTTATTAATTTATTTCATCCTGCAGAGGTTTAGCAAAATTAAAAGTCTCTTTAAATGCCCAGGAAAGTTAATATTTTTCTGGTGTTGAAAGAGAGAAAGGGTGGCATTGAAGGGGTTTCCTGAGCTTCTGTTATGGGTCATTGTAGATTGCTTGCTTTCGATGTTAGCTAATTAGTCTGAATTCTTCATTATAAATGTGTTGTGCTGCTTGATTGCTGAAAGATATTTAAATTATTTTAATAATAAAAATATGTCTTTAAATTTCTGTAGGTACAAGAGTTATTGCCTATGGGTTCCTTACTCGACTATATTTTAGACTATCCAGAATCCATTAATATGCATGATTTGTTGCTATGGTCTGCCGAAATAGCTTGGGGCATGACTTATCTAGAAAGTAAAAGGTTTGTTCACAGAGACTTAGCTGCTAGAAATATTTTGCTGTCATCTAAAACACAGGTACTATTATTATGCTGTGATGTAGCTTTTTTATTAATACTTCTTTCTAATGCATGTTATTTATTTTAATACTTAAGTTTAAATATTAATGATCCATAACTTTGTATGAGCCTCATTGTCTTGAAATAGAAATTCTTGTGCCACTTCTTGTTTTAGATTTGTGTGTTGTGACTCCTTACTTTTGAGATATTTGCTTTTCTATCCTGAATAAGAAATTGGCTGACTATGAACCTGTGTTCTGCCTCTTTGTTCAGTGCTTTATTTATGAAGTACAATCAATGTATGTTAATTTGTATTTGCATCTTTTAAAAAGTGAGCATCTTGAAGTTGGATGTATTCTTCTCTTGGTGCATCCTACTTGAAAAAGTTGAAAGTGTGTAAAACAAATCTCAGTTAATTTTAGTTTGATTTTCTTCAAATATTTCTGTTTTTATTCAAGCAAATAGTTTGTTCAATATGAAATTCTGAATACTACTTCAGATGTTTGATCCGCAAATTTCACTGCTGCCAGACCAAATCCATTGCTGGTTTAATGCTGTGACATATTCAGTTTGCAGTGTGATGAAAAGTTATGAACTGTCATTAATAGATGGCATGAAATTATAATTTTCTTGACTATAAGATAAACACATTGATTTGAAAATATTCAAACTGGTAAAAGAAAATCAGCAGAATGCTGTAATAAAATGTGAATTTTCAAAACAGAATTATTTTAAATTTTTATTTTAATTAGAGCTTATTATATCGGGGTTTTCTTTTTGAAAATTCTAGGCCTGAACCCCTCCCAAAATTTAGATGTTTGTAAATTGGATGTTAATAATCAAGCCTTTTTTGTGAGAAATTCTACCTTTGATACCTTTTGCTTGAAATTGTTTTCTGGCCACATGCCTGAATTACAATAAGAAGTTTCTCTGGAAAACTTCTACCTGCTCAATGTTTTTGCTCCATGCACATAAAATCGCACCCACTTTCTTCCAGGCTTTACTGCAATGCATCCATAGTTTATTATTTATAACACTCGGGTAGCATTAAATATGCTTTGATATGAAAGCTTGTAAGTAATTTAGGAGGTTATTTTTTTCTAGTTAAAAATCTTCCTGTCATTTTTTTTTTTTTTTTTTAAATTTTAAAGAAGCATGAACATTTTTGCTGTGAAAACAACTTTATACTTTTTGCTTATTTCCAAGACGCTCAGAGCAATCAAAATAAACTTCATTAATAGCAAAAAACATTTTAAAAAATAACATTTGATACTGTTTGGTTAAAACACCACAAGAATTGAAATACCTAAGACTTTTTTTTGAAGAAAGAGAATTATAAACCTTCGACTCTAATGATACTTTAAAGCTGTTACTTTTATAAACTACATGCATTGCAGAGCGGGTCATGAAGGTGAAATAGCTTACTTCAAGTTGAAAAATTTACAGAATTATTATTTTTCTCCTGTAAAAAGATGCATTTTTTAAAACATTGTTATTTTATAAGTAAACGCTTGAAAAAGAGGCAAGGCTTACTTTGCGTTGAATGAAAATATTAAAACTAGATGCCTCCATATGCTCTAAAGAAAAACAGTATTAATATTTAATAACTTTAGCAGCAAATAAGTCATAATAGAAATTTTGAAAGTTGATATACATTTGTTGCATGTAGTTTTCACTGGCGCTCAGGCTTGTTAATCCAAAGTAAAACTTACTTACTAATGTTAAAGGTTAGCAAGCTACAGCAATTTCTGCACTTATAAGTGCAAACAAATTTACTCCATAGGGAAAGACCAGATCCATATTGTTAAGGCAGCCATAATCAGTTAGCAACCGAGCATTAGTCTGCTGGAAAATAACAAAACTCTATGTAATGCTATAAGGATGGATCAAATGAAAACGGAACAGTGATCATAATTTGGTGTGTGTGTGAGTGTAAAAAACTGTTTAGAGATGGAGTGGGAGGTGAAAGAAGAGGAACCTTATTAAAGAATGGGCTTGCCCCCTTTTTAAGTGCGCCCAACCATGTGATATAAGTTGGTGGTCAGCCAGGTGTGTTACCTGGGGAGAGGGCCAAAATCATATTGATGTCTTCCTTGATTTTCTGGACCATCATCAACAATCGACAGTGTTGAATATAATCGCTGCTCTCTAAGCTTATTATGAGTATTACACTACCCTTGCATGTGCGCAATCAAAATCATGCTTTCTGGCCTTTTGTCTTCTTGTGTGGTTTTGCTTCACAACAAGGCGTGGCCACATATGGCCATTCGCACGCTCAGCATGCTGGAGCAGTTTTGGTGGAGTGTGTTGGAATGCACGTACAGCTCTGACCGTTCTGCATGTGATTTTCACATCTTTTGTCCTTTAACGTGTAGTGTTCCCGCTCTGGGAACACCAAACTCTGACGTTTTGACTGTTGCCAGTCACGAAGAATAGATTTGATTTCTATAAAAATAGTTGCGGGTGACATAGCTCCACAAAAATCCTTTACTTTTTAGCACGTCATTTCCCGTAAAAAAAATGTCACGATTATTTTTAACAGCACTGACATCTGCTGAAAAATGGAAGAATGCGAGAACAGCTGGATAGATTGCCCAATGCTGGAAAAAGGTCAGCCGTTTCCATCGCTTGACTTAACTACCAGCAAGATGGCGGACGATTGAAACGTTCATCGCGCGCCACAGATCTAGGGACCCTTTTTTGACGACAGCTGGCTGTGCCGCACAGCCAGCTGTCGTCAAAAAAGGGTCTCTAGATGTGTGGCACGCGATGAACATTTCGATCGTTTGCCATCTTGCTGGTAGTTAAGTCAACGGATGGCAACGGCTGCCCTTTTTTCAGCATTGGGAAAGGGTTGTGCCTCAAAGGATTCAAAAAGATGTGAAAGAGTCGACGTTTTCACTTGGACGGTGAAGTCATGGACAATGCTTGAAACTGGTTTCAATTTCAAACAAACTCTTTTTAAGAACGAGGTATTCGCCGCTTGGTACAACAGTGATGACATCACATCATTTTGATAATTACATTTGAAAATAAATAATGCATTTTAATTTTGTGGTTGCTGTCCCGTTTTCATTTGATCCACCCTTATAGAGTACTTGAACTTCCCTGGGGACAAAAAAAGATATGTGACAAGGAGCTGAGCTTGAAAAAGTCTGTTCTTTCTTTGAAATGCTTTAAAACATCAAATGAATAGAGAAATGGAACATTAAATGTTCTATAATTTCCCCTTTTTGCCAGTGGTGTAGTTGAGAGGGGTTGGGGGCAGCATTCCTCTACTTTTTTATTTGATCTTAGGCATCCCCCCATTTCTTATTTTTTAGGGGATGCTCAAATTTACTTTCGATGCATTAAAATTTTCATTTTGTAATTTCATGTCAGAAAAGTAACCAAACAAAACTTTTTGGATCGCCTAAGTAGACTTAATCCTTTAATGTGCGGTGTCCTCGTTTTGAGTACACAGCTCTGAGATTTTGGCTGTTTTGATTCATGAAGGATAAATTTGATTTCAGTTAAATACACAACGAGGACATCTAGATAGACTGCCCAATGCCAGAAAAGTGCAGCCGTCACCCTGTGCATGCCTCAAAGCTGAAGAACATTTTTGACACACTGTCTGTGTCAAAAATGTTCTTTATCTCTGTGGCACACACTGGGCGATTCGATCGACTGCCATCTTGCCGGTAGTTAAATCGTGCGATGGCAGCAACGGCTGCACTTTTTCGACACTGGGAAAGGGTTGCGCTTCAATCCTTTATTTACAATCCTTTTGTAGTTGCTAAATAATATAGACATATCCTTAAAAATAGAATACGTATGTCATCTTGTAAAATGCAGTCTTATATCAAAAAGTGTCTTCCTAAAGGATTGGAAAAGGAAAAAAAAAACTGTTTGAAGTGTTGTATAAATTCAAGGGGGGGGGGGAATCCTGTCATTTTGACATTGGGCTTGTTGATCCTCAATCTTTTCTTAGTCACTGTTAATCAAAATTTCATTATTTACAATCAAAACATAATTAGTTATACCAAAGTAATAATTTAAATGGATGATTTGGTTAATTTTATATATTGTTTTCAACAATAACTACAGTTAATTAATTACACATAAGGCCTCAAAAATGAGTATTCCTCCCCCCTTTTTTCCCCCTTTAGTACTATGCAACTGCTTTCTGCTGACTAGAATGAAATTTTATGATTTATTACTCCTTCCTCAAGTTTTCTACAATTTTTGTATTTATGCAGTCTTTTTAACTATGTTTAAATACTGAAATATAAATACTTTGTTCTCTGTCAACTTCAGTATACACTCTGCTTGAATGAATAGTTTAAGTTTTTTCTAGGCAAAAATCAGTGACTTTGGTCTTTCAAGAGCTTTAAGAAGTGATAGTGAATATTATCGAGCTAGCACAGGTGGTCGATGGCCTGTTAAATGGTTAGTAAAAGTCATTTTATATGTGTCTTATTTTCGTAGACTGGTTGCTAGATACACTGCAGTAAAGCAGGGAGATATTCCAGAAAATAAAGACAATTTAGCTATACAAAATGAAAAAACACAATATTTACTGGATATTTAGTCAAAAAGGTTTCACTCTCTACTTAGATAGCAAAAATAACATTTGATGCAATTTTATTTTTTATTGTTGAGATGTCTATAGAGTAAAACTGAAAGGATAAAAGTAAGTTTTACATTATATCAAACTACGTAGCAACAAAAGTATAAATTGTTTATTGCGTGTAGCAAATTTTTATTTTCCTTATGGACATTCTTTTAAATCTGAGATAATTATAGTTAAAACATACTTTATTGCTTTTCAGTGATTATAAAAAGTATTTGTACTAATTTAGTAAACTGGCTTAAAATAGTAGAAACTAATTTAATTTATTTTAAATGACTGCTGTTAGTGCATTTAAAAAAAAAGTAACAATTTGATTAGTTGAATTGCATGGTTAAAGAAAAAAGAATGTACCATATTTACCCGCGTATAAGTCGGCACCCATTTTCCCGATCATGGAATTTAAATTTTTTTAAATCCGCATATAAGTCGACCCCTTAATTTCCCTGTAAAGAAATTTGATTTTTTCAAAAATACATTTATTCAAAATCATCTGGCATAAAGAGAAAGTACTAAATATTCAATAATAAAGGTAATATACAAAAGTAGTATAAAATATTAAACTGATAATTAATAATAATAAGACAACTGAGAGATAGGGTAAAGTAGTATATACAAAGTTAAACTGATTCAAGATCCAATTTAGTATTGGACTCGCCATACAATTCACAAAATTCCTTCATTGTCATCGGCTCATCATGATACATGTTTTCAATCTCTGTATCAGTACATTCTTCCTAGTATGGAAATCGACGTCACTGTGTTATGGAATGTGGGAGCAGAACAATTGTCTTTCAAAGGGGCATTTTCGACTTCTGATTAAAAAAAAAAAAAACTTAAGGACCCTTGTATAAGTCGACCCCCCTTACTTTAAAGCCTTTTTTTTTTGTCCAAAATTTCTCGACTTATACGCGGGTAAATACGGTATATTAAGTCCTTTAGGAAGCAGTTTGTTGTTTGGCATACAAAATAATGATTTGTTTTCATAATCATTGAAGTATAGCATACACAAAAACGAAGCATTTTAGTATTCTGATAAGACAATTGAATTACATAACAGTTTTAAAAATACATATAATAAAAAAAAAATTAATAATCATTTCTTGCAAATGAGTAGTTTGTGGGTTCAGATAATGATTTATTTTTTAGGTATGCACCTGAATCTGTGAACTATGGTACTTTTTCTCATGCCAGTGATGTTTGGAGCTACGGCATTACCTTGTGGGAAATTTTTACTTATGGTGAACCACCCTATGGAGAAATGACTGGCACTGAAGTAAGTTTCATGTAAAAAATGGTACTGATGTCTAAAGTGCTCTTTATCTGATTACATTCAATACAAAGATAGTATGCAATGTTACATACTGTATATTTTATCTATGCTAACATTTTATATTTCTAACTAGTGATCACTAATTCAATTGCAGAAATTGATAGGTTTTGGTATGGCCTCTATTTCTTTGCAAAACTTTTTTCGGTTAGTACCGTACAGTATTTGTAACATAATGATTTATTATGATGTTTTTGACTTATTGATTCCTCCTCCAACCACTTTTCATTGAGCCGCGGTAGCCCTGTGGTTGTGGTGTTGGACTGGTAGCTGGAAAGTTGCAGATTCGATTCTTGACTATTGTTAAAGACCATAGTGAACGTGCATGCTATATCTATTGTTCCAAAAGTCCCCTCGGAATTTGCTATCAGTTTCCATTGTATGGCACATTCAAAGATCATTCTAAAGTCCCTCTTCTGTTGAGTGTGCAAATTGTTTTGCGAAATTTCCAGAATGGATAGATGCAACTAGTTCTGAAAAGCACATTTAGTGTCCCTGCCTGAATAGCAAAGAAATCACTTCTCAATAAATTACTACTACTTCATTTTAAATTATCAAAAATATTAATGTTGTTCTTCACGTTTTGAAGGTAAAATAATGGTAAATGACTTTAAACTTCCTTTATTATAGGTCCCAGATTTATTTTTTGTGTATGTGTTAAAAAGTTACGTGTCTGATTATTGTGGAGCGTCAATAACTATGTTTTATACCATGTTTGGAATGTTATTAATTTAGCTGATACTAGATAAGTATAAAAGTAAAACATATAAATTTAGCTGTAGGTGGATTGCAAGAATGTTTTACTGGGATATTTTTTAAAGTATATTTTCTTGGTCAAAATATTGGAAATTAAAAAAAACGGTTACTAATTTTGTTCAATCAAACCTTTAGTGTGTCAGTTTGCTAGAAGCATTATTGACTATGATTCTCTTGCAACTGTATACATTTTTTGTTTGTTTGTTTTGTAACTTCATAGGTGTTAAATGCTAATATTAATAAGTAACATAAATAAAAAAAATTCCAGACAGTATTGCAACTTACCACTAAAAATTCGTCTTTTTTTTTTTTAATTAAAAATAAAGATATGTCTGGCACATGCATAAAAAGTCACATATTATTAACTCTTTCTTTTTATAATTGTGTGAAAAGTCATAGTAATATAAGTGGCCTTTTATGACTTTTGCTTTGCAGGTCATCCAATTTATTGAATCAAACAGAAGACTTAACATTCCGGAAGACTGTCCAGAAAAGATAAAACAAATCATATGCCAGTGTTGGTTATATCAACCAGACAAAAGGCCTACATTTAAATATTTGTATTATTTCTTTTGTAACGATCCTGAGTTCTCTGAACTTTGGGAACATATCAAAAGTGAATAATTATTTTATTTCCATTTTATATATATTCTTGATAAATTTTATATATATTTATATTTACTTAGAATTTTATTAAAGAGCGTTAATTGCCGAACAGTTGGCATGCATGCAGAATTTTCGGTCTCTTTTTTAAAAAGGAGTTATGTTGTATGATCAAATGTGATAATGGATCGATCCAGGAATTTTCCCCAGGTTTCCATTTAAAGAAAAATCTATTTATTATCAGTTTTAACTCCTGTTTTTGTGAATTTTAATACCAATTTTTGTAACTTTTTTTTTTTTTTTTTTTTTTTTTTTTTGTAAAAATAATTTACAAAATAAATTAAAATGTTGGGTAAAATGCCAATGAATATCCATTTTAATCAACTGTATTTTTTTTTAAGTGTCATTTTTATCAATTGTAATTTTGTGAAGGGGCCATAAAATGGACCAAGATTTTGTCTGTATCAATCCTTGGATAAATGTTTTGTCTTTTTCATCAGAATGGCAGAAATAATTGGCTGGGTAACTTTGCATTGTACTTGACCTAAAAACACCAAAATCCTAGGCTTTAATTTCTTAATTTTTTTGCAAGTAAATTATCAGAGATACTATAGTCTGAAGATATTTGTTCATCTGTGCACGTTAATTACAGTTATAATTTTGATTTGTGTAATCAGAATTGGAAAATCATGAAATTTTAAATCTAAATTTCTGTAAACACAATTTCTAAGGAAAGTGACTGCTGAAATCTATTATCTGGAATTGAAAAATAGAATGGATTGTTAACTCTTTACATGTTGAGACAATTTATCATCGGTATGTTTGCCAAAAGCTGTTTTAAAATTTAATTCAGATAATTTATTTTCTTTGATTTAAAGAAATAGAAAAAGAATGAGCAATTCTAAATGATATACACTGCTGGCCATCGTAAATGCAACACCCTGAAGGAAGCATGCAAATAATATGAAATTTACAACATGCATTAGCTGAGGTGAGATATGCAAATGATTAGAATTTCAGCGCAGACGCACATCAAGCGCGCCTGTGGCGCCACCTCAAAGCGCTATTTAAGGCTTGGAGATTTCGACGGTTTCAAGTACAGCAATTGTGTTTTTCTTGCTTTTTTTTCAAAAAAAAGATAAATTATGCCTCGTAGGAAACAACGATCATCTTTTGATCAAGTATCCGAGTTTGACAGAGGAAGGATAGTGGCATACCGAGATTGTGGGTTATCTTTCAGGGAAATCGGTCGTCGTATTGGACGAAACCAAACAACTGTGATGCGGATATGTGATCGTTGGGTGCAGGAGGGTACGACGGACAGACGTGATCGACCGCATCGACCTCAGTGCACCACGTCACGTGATGACAGGCAGATTGTACGCATGGCAGTGACGGACCGCTCAGTCACATCACGAACCATATCACAGCAGATTCAGTCTGTAACGCATCATCCAGTGTCTGCGCGTACCATTCGACGTCGTTTACAGCAGAATGGTCTGTCCGCAAGACGTCCGTTGCTTTGTCTACCTCTGACGCGGAACCACAGACGTCTCCGCCGCCAATGGTGCGATGAAAGAAGGATGTGGACGACAGAATGGAATGAAATTCTCTTTACTGACGAGTCACGCTTCTGTATGCAACACCACGACGGTCGGATTCGAGTCTGGAGACACCGTGGAGAGAGGATGCTGAACAGCTGCATTATGCACCGTCACACTGGTCCTGCACCGGGTATTATGGTATGGGGCGGTATCGGATATCTCTCTCGCACTCCTCTAGTACGCATTGCCGGTACTTTAACCAGCCAGCGCTACATCTCCGAGGTGTTGGAGCCAGTTGTCCTTTCTTACCTTCAGGGCTTGCCAACAGCCATATTTCAGCAGGATAATGCACGGCCACACGTGGCACGCATTGTCCAAGGGTTCTTCGTCAATCACCAGATTGAATTGCTTCCCTGGCCGGCGCGCTCTCCGGATCTTTCGCCGATAGAAAACATGTGGTCCATGGTTGCTCAACGACTGACCCAGAGTTCATCCCCAGCTGTCACACCAGATCAACTTTGGCAACGTGTGGAAGCTGCTTGGTCTGCTGTACCCCAAGAACACATTCAAAGTCTCTTTGAATCAATGCCGAGGCGTGTGGCAGCTGTGATCTCCAACAACGGCGGCTACTCTGGGTACTGATTTTGGCAGGAACCACGCTTCATAGAATGCTGTAAATTTAATCATTTGTTACTTGGTCAACATGTTATCTACACAATAAATTTTGTTGTGATATCTCTTGTTTTTCTTGGTGTTGCAATTTGGGTGGCCAGCAGTGTAGTTATGACTAAAGGGGCTATAAAACTTTTCACCTTTAAAAAAAATTACTGTTAACTGGTTCATAAAGATTATGTTTGCAACCCCACATTCCAAGCTGTCCTGGTGCATTCTGTATTTTTTAAAATAAGTTTTTTAATTAGTCCAGTGCCCCCCCCCCTTTTTTTCTACCTGATACAAAGCATTTTCATAACATACAAATTTCTTAAAAAATAAATAAATTGTTGTTTATCTTGAAGAATTTCCTCTTTCATTAAAAAAGGATTTTGTACTTAAGTATATATATATATATATGTGTATATATCAAGTAAAATTGCCAAACTTATGAAACATGGAATCCCAAATTTTTAGACCATTAATAAATAGTACCAAAAAATTAAATAGATAAACAAATGATAACCAAGAAACATTGACCCCAGTCCCAACATGCAAAACCCAGTTGATATATTGCAGTCACAAAAATTAAACAATATTGGAAAAGAAATGGATATTTGTGTGTACAGTAGAATTCTAACTATCCAATAAACATGAGACTAAAGCACATTTCCATATTATTTTCAAATAGCCATGATGTAACTGTTAGTCATGCTTTTCATTTTATTATAAAACTAGCTCTATTGCCTATTGCATTTGAAGTTTTATTTTTTTTTAATCTGTTTTTTATTGATTTTTTTTTTTTTTAATATGAACTAAGTGTAGACTTAGATGTTGTATTGTCTTATTGTAGGTTTAAAATTAAATATGTCTGCAGTAAAACTTTGGTATGTTTTGTCGATTTAAATCAGCATTTAAGTTATTCAGTTAAGTGTTTCAAATAACTGTGATTCTACTGCATTATGCACTTGCAAGTCTTTTGAAGTATTTTACTGGAACGTATAAATTCCCAAAGCTAGTACTAAGTTTTATAGAAAATTTAAAAAAAAGTCTGTGTTCATTTTTTAAATAATAAAACAGTTTGTATAAAAAATATATTGTATGATGCAAAACTTTGTATGCATTTTTGTATAAATTATTTTTGGAAACTTTTGCTGTGATATAACTTTTCCATGTGTGTGTTTGTCATAAAACAGATTTTACCTGTCATTTTGCTCCTATGCATGAATGGTATTATCTATTGCTGATAGGACCATCAATTATCTTTTTTATTATGTGTGAAATTTTATGAAATGTTGAAAAAAACACTGTTAAGTCATGAAATGAAATATAGTCGTTAAAATGAACGAATTGTTGTTGTAAGAACAAATTAGATTAAAATTTATGGAAACTTTATTCTTGTAATTTAGAAGAATGAAATAAAAAGATTTTTAAAAAAAGCTATCTGCCTGCACGCTTCACGTTTCATTTTTATTTTAATCCTTGGAGGTAGGGGACCATAACATTTTTTCCACATGTCCCACTTGAAAAAAAGAAATATCGATAAAATTCTTGCTATAAAATGTAAGAACTCACAAGTTCCTAAAAATCAATTTTGGGACACTTTGAAATTTGCCCTTCAAGGAGGGTGGGTAACCACCCTAACTTTTTATTTGCATATCTTTCTTGAAACAAAAAAATAAAATAAAATAAAGGTATGATCTATTATTACGGATTTTACTCTGAAAAGGACCACTGATGATGAATTTTGGTGGAAGCCACCAGAGCATACAAAGGATTTTAATTAGGTTTCATCTTTGTTTAAAACAAAAATCTTATTTATATGTTAAAATCAATGGTATTTGTGGATTATAGCGGCCCAGAAATTAAATTGCTGAAGAATCTAGAAATATTGCCAAGATCATGGTGTTGCATTTCCTGGGACTAGCCCTTTATAATTAATATATTAAGGATTTTAATGAAATATTTGTTTTAATTTCGGGTACAAGTGACATCATTTTTACTTCATGTATTTCAAATTACAGAGTTAAATGCTGAAAAGCTTTGACAATAAAATTACATAACGATAGAAAACGTGGATTAAGATTGGAGGATTCATCTACATTTTTGCCTCTGTTTCTTTGAAAGACTTCTTGCCGCTTATGCAAAGGAAATAAAATGTAAAATAGCAGTGATAACCTTAAAATCCGATCCAGGTTTTAAAGTTGCAGATAGTGAATGTTCCATTTGTTTGATATTTATGTCTTTTTGTTTTCTACTGGTAAGTTTCTGTTCAAGATAAATTATTCTGTCCAAGAATATTGGATATTACCTTTGTTTTTGTTTATTTGTTGAATTTAGCATTGTGTAGAAACAGACAGGGATTATCTTTTATACCGTAAGTGATAGAAACATACTTTCAGTTAGAAAAGTTCATTAAATTAAGAGTAGAATTCAGATATGGGAAGTTTTTTACTAGGATACATATTAAAATACGAAATTTAATTTTTATGCAGTCCCTACTTTCTTGTCACTTCTTTGTCTAAGAAAATTAATGAAAAAAATCCCTTGTCTCTAAGTGAAATAGTTAGCTACAAATCTACTGTTAAAAGGGGGAGGGGGGTTACACCACTTTACCTACTGTGTTGGCATTGGTTTTCATGTGAAAAAAATCTTTACTTTAGGGTACTAACTATGAGTTGATAAATGTTAAATAATGATGCATTGTTGCAATTGGCATTCAAACGTGTGAAATTAACTGGTACAATTTTACCTGAATGGATCGGTACTGCATTATGTAATTAGAGGTAATTTGGTGCTTTAGCTGGGTCATCCAGTAATTACAACACGCTGATAGAAGAAAGAGTTTTAAAGTGTAAAAGTAAATGACAAAATAATGGTGTGGGTTATTATTGTGTGGTAACTTTCAATAGAAATTGTCAAACGTGTGTTATGGCAAAATTCTAGCTAAACTAGGATTTGAGGATCAATTGTGTCTATTGAGTGACTATTAGCATAAGTTAACTTCATTTGAAAAGTTATTACATTTTTCTCACTTTTAAGATGCCTCCCTTAGTGCTTGGCGACAAATGCTAAAATTTTCAAATTTCAATATCTCGAAAACTATTTCACTTAGAGACACGAGATTTTTTAAATTAATTTCTTAGACAAAGAGCAGCATTTTTCTAAATATAAATGATAGGAAAGGAGGGACTGCATAAAAATTAAATTTCGTATTTTAATATGCATACAGTCCCTAGTAAAAAACTTGCCATATCTGAATTCTTTGCTTAATTTGACAAACTTTTCTAATTAAAAGTATATTTCTGTCACTTACGGTTTAAAAGATAATTTCTGTTAGCATCTATTTTGAAACACCTGGTATATATCTAGTCAATATCTATTAAAATGTTTATAATAAGTTTAGTGATAGTGTTAGTTATCACTAATAAATGGTGATAATTTTCTACTGCAAGACACATCTAGTATTTGGGTTTGTCTTGCAGCAAAAAATCTAATTTTTCCAAAGGGAGTTGAAAATTTCTAAGGAATACATAAAGAAATGTTATTTTAAAGAAATCAGAATTTTTTCTGAAGTCCCCGGAGCTATTTTACTGTTAAGATGGTGTAACAATCATTTAGTAGGAAACACAAAGTCATGTATATTTCAAAATTTTAATCTCGATTACACAAGTACACCTACAAGCAAAAATACAGCATAAAGACAAAATTCATGATTTTTTTTTCTGTTTACAATGCATTCAAATCAATGTACTGTTCGAAGAGTATTTAACAGGACGGTGGACACTGATTTTTTTTTTTTAAACTAAAAATTATGAACTTTTGCATATATGCCCATTGATAAATGAATTCAGTATTAAATTCTTTGATATTATTTAAATATTAATTTAAATAAAAATTTTAAAATAGCATTTTTACCTTCTTTTAAATTAAAAATACTTTAACAATTTTTAAATGTTCCTTGAGTTTCAATTTTTTATTTTTTCCCTCAATATCACATTCTTATTATTTTAAAAAATGTATACTCAAATATTTGGGAATTACTTAAAAATTCATTGGAAAGATAAATTTTAGGAAATACTTTCATGCTTTAGTGCTGAATTTTCTTTTTTTCTAAACTTATATTGAATTTCCATTTTGTCATTGACTACAACAACTAAAAAGAGTACACAAGTTTATTTCTTTATTAATTATTATTGTTATTTCGTCAATCAGAAGTCTCTATTGTAAATTTTAAACGTTATCCTCAACGCACTCTGAAAAATATTCATTTTATGCTAAAGGAAATAATTAGAACATCTTTTACAAACACATGCTGTTTCATATCTCACGCTTATAGTTTTTTTTTTTACCAATTAACTTGTATACAATAAATTTTTACCAGATTCAGTAAAAATTACAGAATAGTAATGCATAAAAATGGAATTTCTAAAATTTTGGTAATTTCAATGTCCACCGTTCCCTTAAAGCTAAGAATATATTCGAAGCAGTTGTTCTTCAAAATTCAGTCTTGATAGATTGGCATTACGTACTATTTATAAGAAAGTTTTTTTTATTTTTTTTTACTCTTGAGTCTTTAAAGAGATTGAAAATAATGTTATATAATTGCAAGAAGTTATTAGATAAACCCCTGAGGAGAGGCAACCGATTGAGGCATAAATTTAAGTTTCACTGGTATTTAATGTATTGTTTTCTTTTTTAAGAAAATGCTCTCATAAACTATATTTCAATACATAAGAAAAATATTTAGAGAGCATATTTTCTTCATTACTGCATTTTTTTAATGAACTGTCCATTTTCTTAGCATGCTCACCTAAACAGCTTTTCAATTTTTATTAATCAATTCAGTTCAAAACCGAAGTTGTAAATCTACTCAATTTAAAACAAGGGTGTGAAGCTTACATTTAATTTAGTCCTTATTTTATTAAACTTTATCTTTTTAAGATGCCCATCCTTTTCACATCAATTTTTCATCTTGATCCCAGACTTAACATCCATGAAAAAAAATGCAGTGCTGAAGTTTCATTGAACGTGGTGAACAGAGCATGTAGTTTACGCTCATTTAAATACCAGTGTCAGCACTAGTCATTTTGCTGTTGTTTCTTTTCAATGATGGCAGCAAGCGGGATAAGCCTGGGCACATGATGGGCTAAACCCCATAAGGATCACCATTCGCCTTGAACTTGTTGAGCAGTGAAAATAAGTTCACTTTTTTGTTCTTTTAACGAGACACTCAGAGGTAAATCTGTCATTTGAAAAGCAGTTTTTCTACAATTACTTTTTAATTTTTCAGTCAGAAATTCTGCTTTTGGCTGTATATGCTTGTATGCAATTACTTGGAATCTTTCTAGTGAATCGTGGACAAATTTTCCCATCACGGCTCACCGTTGCATAATCCAGTCAGAATCTTTTCTTTCATTCCTGGACTTGGTTCTATGTTTGTGGCATTAGTTTTGAGATGTGCCGTCTTGTTTCTTCTTCTTCAGCTTGTTTATCGGTGGTACCAACTTCCGCAGGACATCTTTGTCTGTCGGAGTCGTCACATTTCTGTACTGGAGGAACTTCAGGCGCTGGGAGATGCGTTGGTTCAGGTCCTCGATGGCGTTCGGCGAGTGAGGGCATGGTATCACCTGTGGGATGATCAACTTGAGCAAGCAATTCGCCTTTGTGTTCCTGTTCGCTTGTAGGATGTTTTCCGGCACTATGATGTTTCTCTTGGAAAGCAGGGCGTCGACTATTTTTCTAGGGATTCCAGTTGTAGCTGCCTTCACATTTTTTTCACTACTACTCCAGATTATAGATTCGAGCATTTTTTTCACATTTTTTAGTTCTTCTGATGGATTATTAACTAAATATATGAACTCGTAAATGCAATCAACAGATACAAATGTAAGATTTTCCCATTCAATAACTCCACTTCCACCATTTTTAGTAGCACAGCTAGCATCTTGCTTTATTTTAATACACTCCTCACTGGAATTGTCGGTGTTATTGTCACTTTGGTGCATTCCTTTCACCAGACTATGTGGAAGTGTTGCATTAACTTTTTTGCAATGATATAAAAGTTTTGCCCTGGTTTCTTGATCAATATTGTTGAAGATCGTAGTAAGCAACTTTCCAAGGAAGACGGTGCTATCGTCAGATTGGAATTTTCCTGCGAATTCCGTTTTTGTTTGTGTCAGGAGTTTCTGATAATGAGAGTCGGGAATAAGTCTTTCGCAGTTACTATTCAATTTGCTTTCTTCCCCTTTGAATAGTTTTTACGTTTTTTTATGTCTGTGGAACATAATTCAACTTCATTTTCAGAAGTTTTATCATAAGTGACACAAGGTGAACCCGAAATCTCTGAAATTGCTTCGTGCTTTACAGTCAATACTTTTTCAAATTTTTGCTGTTCAAATGTTCCCGTACAATATCCTTTTCTATTGATCTTTTTAATTACAAGATGGACCTCACGAATTTTTGCATGGAATAAATCCGGGAGGTTTTTCATTCTCAGGAATTTTTTGTGGAGTACTCTGTAGCAATGATTGATGACCTTACGATGAAGTTTTTCAAGGTTCTCTTTTAGAAAAGCAGCGTTATAATGTTTATGTTCGTCAGTTTCATCAAAGATGTCTGCAGTGGCAGTCATATTTTCCACAGAACCGGTTTCATTTAGCTTCTCGTAAACCAAACAAGAGTTGAGCTCTCCCCAGTCCTTCTCGACTCCATTCTTGTAAGTTTGGTAACAAGACGAATTCAGGAACTGCCAGTCGTAGATACCATCATCCTTTGGCTCTTGGCTGTCATCGTTTTCCCGATTCAAGTATTCAGTCAGTTTTTTTGTCATCAGCTCCAAGAGTACTTGGTCGCCACTGGGTCGTTCCTTCTTGGGAGCAAACTTGCCAGCGCGGTTGGGCTCATTTATTTCTGCCAAGAAATAGACCATCTGGAGGAACTTTTCAGGAGGTGCTCTCTGGGAGGTCTTTGATTTTTTTCCACTTAACCTCTTACGGCTTGAGTAGTTGTCTCCTGTTTTACCAGGAAATTTGATTGTAAATACTCGTGGACAGTTTAAGTAAAAGGCGTTTCCCTTCCATTCTTCCACGATGGGCAAAGCATCGTCTTGATCGGTCCTCGCAACGATGAGGGTCACTATAGTCCCCAGGGTCCTTTGCAACTCCGGTATCTCCTCGGGCTTAATATATAGAAAGTCGTTTGGTAAAACTGATGTAAAATTCATCCGTATGTGGAAGGGACTCGATTCAAACTCCATGCTTCTTGTTGAAAGGGAAATAACCTGTAAGGAAAACAGAAAATAAGTTAAATTAATGCATACTAAAAGATAAACAACGGGCACTAGGAAAAATATTTGACAAAAGTATGTCTATGCTCAGTATATTTAATCTTCGTCCACTTAAAATATTCAATTTTTATTGTGGTTTTCTCCGAAACGTCGTGTAAATATGGGTTAGTACACCTTAGGAAGCACCCCACAGAGAGTAACACCGTCGGCCTAGATCCCTTGCGTAGATAATTGGCTGTAATCCCACATTTCCATTTCCATTTTTATTACATGCCGAAATGAATTTTCATGCTCTTCTGGAAACGTGCGGAAACTTTTCGCATTTTAACGATTTCCTTTTGTGGCAGCAGCCCCTTCTTATTAGTGCTTCATGCAGAGGAAATCATTTTATTTGAGAAAAAAAATAAACTATGTTATCTGGAAAAGCTATTTTAAAAGAATTGGAATCGCGATTTCACCTTCAAAGCCTGATGACCGTTACTTCAACATGACGTTGAAGTCCATAGCAACAGCTATTTTTGTCACGCAATTGCTTAACTTTTTTTTTTTTTTTTTTTTTTTACTCTCGGAAATAAAATGGAGATGAAAATCGCTTAAAAATTAGGAAACGGATGGATTTTCAGATTTTTAAAGTAACACAAATCGTTTTCAGTATTTTTATACGTGATTATGAAAAATTCCAAGTGGATCGTACGAACGGTGTAGCGTTTATTACGTTTTTAGTCAATAACTTTTTGATCTGTTTGGAATAATTATCTACGACTCTTTCAACCAGAATTGTTAAAGAGTCACTGTCAGGAATCAGCGCAACTACATAGTAGGATACATATAGACTTTTGCATAAAGCAAATTAAATAGTAATATTAAATTTTTAAACATTTAAGCATCAGGGAAAAAAGCAAAACCGCGTTCTTTATTCTCCCAGCAATTATTTTAAAAGGCGTCATGCGGAAAGGGGAAGAACTATTGAATTTGAAGGTAGTACATTTTTTTTTTTTTTTTTACGAATTCCAACACAAGCAATTTTATTAGTATTTCTTTTTTCTTTTCGATGGCTTGGTCAGCTCCCAACTACAGGCTTGGCCGTTAGGAAGACCAGAGATGTTGTCATTTCATTAGGGGGGGGGGGGTCAAGTAGTGAGCACGTCGATGCTGCTTCCAGTTAGTGGCCTTATCTTGGTCCAATTCCAGATAAGAGATTTCACACCTGGATTGGAACCTCCAGAGGTATCATTTGAACACGGTGGATTTTGGAGCCACGACAGGGGTTTTACATGCACCAGATACATTTTCAGAGTTGTGGTATGCAATCAATTAATTATAAATGCATTAATTTATAGTTATTGTAAAAAATTTAATTAAAAATACAAGCCTATTTTCCCTTTTGCTTGTTTATGATATGTATATATATACATACATACATATATCTGTGCGTTTTATTTTAAAGCTATTGTTCGAAATTAAATTTTCAGTTTTGCATTAAAGGTTTCACTTTTCAGACCTTAATTACTTGAAAATCTGTTAAAACATGATAAAAATTCATGTGGCACATTATTTTGATGTGAATATTTGGAATTTGAAAAGGTGTATTATTACAAAAATTAAATAGTTAATTTTTGTTCAATCCGTTTCAACATGTAAAAACTCATTCTTTGAAACCGAATTAACGTACAGAATTTAGAACTTAACCTTTTACAGACCGCATTGAGATCCAGGCATATTTTTTTTTTTTTTTAAATTTTGTCTTCTAATATGCGTTAGTTAAAGCGGATATTAGTCATTTAAATGGGGTAAAAAACTTTTCATGCATTTTTCACTATGCTTCCAACTGGGAGCATGGGTCATTTCTGACTGTAATTTAAATTGATTTCAAAAACTGAATATATTGATGGGTAGTTTAAATAATAAACGAAATATTAAGAACTAATAAAAGATTTATTTTTAAATTTAAGTAAAGATATGAATTAAAAGTTTGAAAGGGGGGGGGGTATCAAGACAACTCTGTAAAAATTTATGAAATGGCTATTTTTATGATGATTTTTTTTTTTTCCTGTTTCCCAATAATGAAAGAAATGCAGATTCTATTTCAAAAAATCAAGTCATCTTTCAACTTCATCTGCTAATTTTTTCGATTCAGTATTGATAAAATTTCATTTTTGAATAAATCTTTAACTATAGATGTTCCCAATGGGGAACAGTGGTCCTGTAAAAGGTTAAAAGACATGTTGTTTAACTTGCGTTGTATGCTTTAAAACATAAAATAGTTTTAACGCATAAATGATTTTTTGAAACAATTTTTACAATAAACGAGCAATGGAAAATATTCATCAAAACATGGCCTAAACATTTATGTAATGGTACGAAGTATAATTTTTATTGATGCCTGGGTACAACTATCCGCAATTGATTGTTGGACAGTTAAGCATTTTAGAATGCGTATGTATGCATTAATTTTTTCGTATAGAACTAACATAAAAGTAAACTATACACTAAGTACTATACAGGAGGTTACAAAAGTTCTTCCTTCATAAAGAGTAGACTGTGAATATTTAAAAAAGAGGGGACCTCGGTGTCTAACAAAACTGGCGGGTTACTTTTATGTGTGTTTTACACAGTCTTTTAATTTAATTTTTTAAACCCTAAGAGAGTGTCGAAAAGTGGCAGTATCCGGTCGCAAGAGTGTGTATGTTTGACTTACATATACAGGGTGACTATAAAATAAAATCTATATATGAACCCTTAGCGGCTTTCTTCTCGGCCAGTAAAAAGAAATTTCAGCTGTAGTGATTTGAAAGTCTGCACTTAAGAATGTGATTATTAAAATGGACGAGCTCTTACACTTCCGGTTATAGTGAAAAACCAAAATTTTCAAATGGCAACACATCCTCCGAAAATGGATCAACGCATTGACAAATTATAAATGGCATTGGAATGATAACCATTCATCACTTTATCCTCCGCCAATTTACTGCGATTATATCACAGTAAATTGGCGGAGTAAAACATGTAAAAAGAAAGCAATGTAAAATAAGCCATGATAGAACAAGAGAAAAGAGAGAAATTTTTAAAAATTGGAATTATATATCTATATATATATATATATATACACAAGTTCAGTGTGGCCGACTGTTAAGTTTAATATATTTAATATTTATTGCTGCAAATTACAAAAATCGTGTCGATGCATATCCTATCTGTGTTGTTTTTGTGCCCTTTACAATGCTGTTTTTCGAAAGTTTCTTACGCAGCCCATTTAAAAAAAATTTTTTTTTTCTCATGTGCGTCGTTGCAGTGCCATTTACTCTTTTTCAATGCGTTGATCGATTTTCGAAAGAAAAAAAGTGGGTTTGTCATTGGAAATTTTTGAGATTTTTTTTCCCCTGTAGCCTTAACCGTATAGATTCTATTACTTTAAAGAATGACAATCTCGAGCGCATACCTTCAAATAACACTATCTGAAAGTTCCTTTTTGTCCAGCCGAGTGCATAGCCCGCTGTGGATTGCAGTAGTTTCCGATAATCACCCTGTATATAGAGAGTGCGTGTATGAAAGAGAAAGATAGAACGATGTTAATGGTGGCCTTGTTGGATGGAATTTTGGTTTTCTTTTGTGATGTATATAAGTATAAAAGTACTTACCGCGTCATCTGTTGCAAATGACGTCTCAAGCTTTGAATGTTTACGTTTATGGGATTTATTAGGAGTCTTTACCTCATCACACTTCCCGATTCTTCCTTTAGTATGAAAATTATTTGCTGATTTATCATCTTCTTCTAGAAGATTGTTCTTATCATTCTGAACAGTTGTTTCTTCAGTATGAAAATCATTCAGCGATTCTGCGTCGCCATCATTACGTGTAATTTCATCGCTTTGGACGGTCGATTCATCAATAAAATAGCTAGACTCTGTCGCCGAAGACTTTTCCCTTTTCTCTAAAGTATAGACGCTCCGCTGACCACGATAAGGAATTGGGCTTGTAGAAGTGGTTGTTTGGTCAGGTAAAGCAAGGACACCCCAACCAAGATAAGGTAGTGGGGTTGTAGAAGTGGTTGGTTGGTCCGTTTTTGACCTTTTTTGTAAAGCTTGGATATGCTTACGGAGAAAAAGAATTGGGTTTATTGATTTCGCCATAAAAATCTTCTCCTCCACACTCCGTTGCTCCGAAAGGGATCTTAGGAGGATAAATGTCAGCCAAAACAAACTTCCTAGGATCACCGCAATAAACAGGAGTTGCATTCTCGCCTGAAAAAAAAAAAGTACATTTATATAAACACTAGAAGTCGAAACCCGTTGTGGAGGCAATTACAACGGGCGTTAGGAAAAACATTCGACAAAAATAAACTATATTCTATATATTGAATCTTGACTAATACTAAATAACTTCATATTCAATTTTTGTTATATATCAAAATCGGAATTGCATTTTCTTCTAAAAATGTGCGAAAACTTCTCGCATTCGAAAGATTTTGTTTCGCTGGGATCATCTCCTCTTGTATCAATGTTTCATACGGAGGAAATCATTTTGTTTGGGTAAAAAGTTTGTATAATCTAGAAAAACTATTTAAAAGACTAATTGGAATCGCAATTTTCCCTTCAAATCCTGATAACCGTGACTTCACAGTGTGACGTAATTGTCCGTCGCGACACCCGATTTTGTCCCAGATTACTAGTTTTTTTTTTACACTCTGGAATAAAATAGAGCTGAAAAGAGCGAAAAATCGCTTGAAAAATTAGAGAATGGGTGGATTGTCAGATTTGTGTAAAATAGCGCAGATTATTTTCTTTATTTTTGCACATAATTATGAAAATTTTCGATCGTACAAACGGTGTAGATTTTAGTACGTTTTTGTGCTTAACTTTTTTATCTTTCTGGAGTAATGATGTTAAAATTTTATCTTGGACTGACTCAACCGGAATCGTTGCAGAGTCTGTGAGTGAGGGATCAGCGTAGCTGTATAGTAGGATATGTATTGGATAACCTCAATTCTGGTGTTCACCCAAGACAAATAACAAGTCGGTATAAAATGGTCTAAAGTCGGTAGAAAATGGTTTTAAAAAACTGACAATAAATCTACAAATATGTGATATTTTCAAGAGTAACGTGTGGACAAAATTCACAAATTTTCAGAAAAATTATATACTAAACAAAGGTACCAGAAAAGCGAGAAAAAGCAAACTATCGCTTTCCTCAAAAGAGAGAGGGAAATTACAGAACCGAACGAACAAACAAAATAATGAAACAAAGATAATAATGATGTGGGCCAGGCACGTGCCGGCAGGGGGGTTTATCGCCCCCTCGGTAAATGAGTAGAAGGGGCGAACTATATAATTCGCCCCTCTCAATAGTTTTCTTCTTCAGGATGGGGGTAAAGAAATTTTTACAGCCCTTCCCCTCAAGAAAACGGTTATTTAAACAAACTAATGAGGCATAAACGAAAATTTTACTAGCTCAAACGTAAGGGGGGGGGCGAAATAGCTGCCACCACCCATCCCCTTCCGAACGAAGAAAACTGTTATTTTAAACAAACTATTGAGATACAAAAAAAAAAAAAAAAAAAAAAAATCTGTAAATTAATTAGTTTACATGAAACTGATACAGGAAATTTGGCTTACACTCGAATACTTTTTTGAGAGGGTGTACAGACGAGGTTAAAAAAGATTGAAGCCGATTATTTATAAATATTGGCGGGGGGGGCGGCAAAATAGCTGCCCTGTCCCTGAAGAAAATGATTATTGTAATTGTGCTATAGTAGTACAAACAAAAATTTTCCTGGTACCAAGGTTGACACCTTTTATTTTAAAAACATTTGTTATTGGAGGGGGGGGAGAGGCTGGTGAAATGACTGCCCCCCTCCTCCCGATGTCGGAAAAAATCGTTCGCCCCCCACTTTCCAAGACGTTGGCACGTCCCTGGATGTGGCGAAGAACGAGCAAAAGAAAATTGTCGAAATGAAATATAAACAAATAAGGAACGTTCTCTCTCACAGGTAAAACGATGGCACAGCAGCAAATAATAATTAATTATTTTTATAAAATTAAATAAATATTAAAAAGACTAATAAAGACAAAATGAATGAGTAAATAAAGTAAAACTGGCAAAAAAAAGTAATACTGGATTTTTTTTAATTTGGATTTTTTTCGTTTCTAATTTAATTTAATTTTATTAATTTAGTTTTTTAAATAATTTTACGAGTTCGTTTGTTTTGTAAGTTCACATATAACTTAATAATACAAACAGATAAAAAGAGGAACAAACATGAAAATGGAGATAAAAATGGAAAGAGGGAGCATAAGAAGGCGTAGAAGAAAAATTAAAAAGACAGAAAATTTCAGTAACTGATATTAAGTAGAGTGAGCAAAAAGAGAGAACTTTTTTTGACAACCAACAAGAAAATATTAAAAGAATTCTAGATTTAAATTGTAATCATTTAAGTTCAGAATTCTCAATGTGAAACATATAAATTAAACACAAAATATAAAATTCAACAATTTTATATTTTGAAGTATAAAACTAACCAAGTATATTTTAAAGTTCTAACACTACATATACTTAAAGTAATTTTAATGATCTAATTCATTAAACTTTCCATGGATAGTATAGGTTGGAAAAGATCTGCATAAAAACACTAAAAGATCTTGTATTATAAGATTAAAATTAAGAAGTTTGTAAATAACACGCACGCACAACATTTTATCTATACAAATTTATTTATTTATTTATGTGTGTGTTTAATTTACAAAGTTCTTTAGTAACTTTAAAAAATTGCATGCTATACATCCAAAAATTGTACATGAAAAGTAAAAGCAACTTATTATTGCAAAACTTTAGTTATTTTCAAGATATTTAAAATGATATGGAATTGCAGTTATCAAAGTAAGTGTCTTCTTTTTGTTAGAAGAAAGTGTTAAAAAATTTACTGAAAAAGTTACCAAGCTCTAACAAAATCTTTTAAATTCCACATTAAATATTGTAGTGCTAACAATTTCAGCCTTCGAAAATTCAAATACACTTTAAATTCGCACGGACAATAGAGCTCGGGAGAAAAAAAAAATTCGCGTTGTACATGTAACTTGGAAAAATGCTTAAAAAAAAAAAAAACTTTATATCTAGAAGTTAAAATGAACGCTCAAAATTAATTAAAAAAAATTAATTACACTTATTGTGAAACTTGTAAAAAGTTATTTTCAAGATATTTAAAATGATCTGGAAAAACGGTTATTTAAAAAAAAATAATAATAAAAAATGTTCAAAAAATCCTTGTCAAAACTAACAATTACAAAAAAAAATCTTTGAAATATTTAAAATTTAAATAACAAAGAAAACTAATTATCCTTAGCAGTGTAAAATCGTTTACTTATACAAAAAATTATCTTGCTTTAATAAGATAATTCAGGCGTGTTTTTTTAAAGTAGAAAACTCAGCTACCGACAGATAGAACAGTTACTCAGCTGAAATGCAACTTAAAAAAAAAAAAAAAAATCTAAAAGACGGCAAATTAATTTCTGCCTTTCCAGTATGGAACATTGAACATTTTCAGATGCCTTGAACAGATTCGTCAAACTTACTATTCTCGTCATGGGCCTTCTCCCCACTGCTCTTCTCCTATCAGGCATTTTTTCCCCAATATCCCAATCGGGATAAACCGCTGCACCAAAATAATCCGAAGAAATCTTCTAACTATAAATCCACAGACCTGGCACAATCAAATCAAGCACTGAATCCGGTAAGAAACTGGAGGATCTATCAGGTGCCAGCTCCTTTTATATGCTCCTCTCAAGTTCAATGATCCTGGATAGTAAAAAAAATATCTGAGGTCAAACGAAGTGGTACGATCCTACACATTGTTTTCCGAAAACATTGAACTCTTTAAAAAAAAAATAATAATAACCCCCCCCCCTGACTAATTTGCATTTTTTTTTTGTTTTTTAAACACTCAACGTTTAAATTAGAAAATAGGCAATCAAGAATTCAATCTAATATGACGCCTGAGAATTATATGAAAGAGAGTACTTTTGATATTATTGTACCGGAAATGATGCTTTTCTTTCCCTGAAAAGTAATTAACCGATGTAAATAGCCTGGGTTATGCGGTGGATGGGGTTATTTTGTGGCTTAAAGTGAAGTTAAATGCTTTCCTCAACGCATCAAAGGAAATTATCAGTGATGTTTGTTTCTGCATATTAAACGAAATTTTTAATTTAAAAATTGTCTTGAATGACTCCCGTTCCCCCTTTGGTAATGAAATATGTGGTCTGTATTGTTTGGAATGAACTTCTGAAATATGTAAAAACTATTTTTCTATTTAACTAGCAGCCAAGGCAGCCAGCTTCGCCTCCCTATACTCTACTGTTCTGTATGATTAACCCTTTAACGCGCAGTGTTCTCGCTCTGGGAACACCAAACTCTGACGTTTTGACTGTTGCCAGTCACGAAGAATTGATTTGATTACTATAAAAATAGTTGCGGGTGATATAGCTCCACGAGAAACCTTAACTTTTTAGCACGTCATTTCCCGTAAAAAAAAATTGTCACAATTATTTTTAACAGCACTGACATCTGCTGAAAAATGGAAGAATGCGAGAACAGCTGAATAGATTGCCCAATGCTGAAAAAAGGGCAGCCGTTGCCATTGCTCGTCTTAACTACCAGCAAGATGGCGGACGATCGAAACGTTCATCTCGTGCCACAGATCTAGAGACCCCATTTTGACGGTTTAGGAGGAGATAGGTCCAGAAGCTTTGGCGGCGACAGCGGCCTTTACTTTTTTTTAGAATAGAGAGATAACATATTTTAATGCGTTAGATAGAAGAGATTGTAATACGAATGCGGCCTAAACAAAAAAACTGCAGTATTGATGGCATTTTGATAAAGGAATGTTAGTACGATCAGTGCCGGATCTAGGGGTGTGCAAGCCGGGGACCCTGCCCCGGACGCAGCTAGCAGAGGGGCGCTAAATCATCTCTGAGACAAAGAAAACTTGACAAAAAATAGGATGGAGGGGCGCCAAAAATGTATCTTGCCCCGGGTGCCAGTTCTGTTCGGTCCACCACTGAGTATGATTAAAGTTTCTCCTAAGTAAAATGAAATTATTACGTACATTCTGTACTTTTGAATTATAAGTTAAACTAAATTACATAGTTAAATATTTTAAAATACTCTATATTATTCTTTTTTAACTGAAAAAATATCATCAAGCATATTTTCTTTCAAATATTTTGTCTCTCATAATTTAGATGAAGAGTTAGAGAAAAAAAAACTTTCAGTTATACGCGATTTTAAATCGGTCCCTTAAAACGCGTATAAGTGAGAGATCTCTGTATTTAAACTTCAGCCTTGTACCAATTGCTTTACTTTGTCACCTCATCTACTTATATAATACGCTAACGTATGCGGTACCAAATCGATGGTATTTCCACGCTACGAACGGCAACAGCTAGATGTGAACATGAGTGCAATAACAATAACGCATGTGCAAAAATCCAAATCAACAGTTCAATGACGTCCAATGGAGCAAGCATATGTCACGATGTAGCTAGATTACAAATTACCAGTAATGGATACATAAAAAATGCAAGATCTTTCGGACTTTTTCATAGCTTTAAAATATCGAATTTAACCCTTTAACGCGCAGGGTTCCCGCTCTGGGAACACCAAACTTTGACGTTTTGACTGTTGCCAGTCACGAAGAATAGATTTGATTTCTATAAAAAATAGTTGCGGGTGACATAGCTCCACAAGAATCCTCTACTTTTTAGCACGTCATTTCCCGTAAAAAAATGGTCACGATTATTTTTAACAGCACTGACATCTGCTGAAAAATGGAAGAATGCGAAAACAGCTGGATAGATTGCCCAATACTGAAAAAAGGGCAGCCGTTGCCATCGCTCGACTTGGCTACCAGCAAGATGGCGGACGATCGAAACGTTCATCGCGTGCCACAGATCGTGCCATCGAGGGCCACAGCGTGCCAGAGACCTTTTCTTGACGCAGTTGGCTGTACCGGCACAGCCAGCTGTCGTCAAAATGGGGTCTCTAGATCTGTGGCACGAGATGAATGTTTCGATCGTTCGCCATCTTGCTGGTAGTTAAGTCGAGCAATGGCAACTGCTGCCCTTTTTTCAGCATCGGGAAAGGGTTGCGCCTCAAAGGGTTAAAGGGTCAAATAGGTCACTGGAGTTTTAAGTGAAATCACAGAAGACATAGAGCCAGTTATTGAACGATTGCATAGCATTGATAAAGTATATCTTGATTCTTTTTAAATGCACCCTAGTTCGTGTGAATCGGATTATGGCAGGATGTTGGGTACTTATGTCACAAAAGCACAACCGTTACAGAATGGATGAAGATGCTTCACTCATCCAAGGAGCCAAGGCACAACATTCCAAAAAATGATACTAAAACGTATGATGCATGAGTTAATGACGTCAGACATTAATTAGCGTATGCAATCTATATATTATTTTGAAACATGTTTTTCTTTCAACAATCGAATTGAGAGAACGGCTGGGCGTAAAAACTCGGTTGAGGTGTCTGAAGAAAGGTCTCGGCCCGTAGATGTGCCATCAAAAGAGAAAATCAGAAAAATGTCGAACGGTTTAGGCGTGGGGGAACGGCAAAGGTGCAAATTTTCGCCATAGAAATAACATTGCGGTTTATTAACGCAGACTATTGATGACGCAGACGATTGCCTTAGCTCCGCAAGGTTTAATTTATTTGGAAAAATATTTGTATTGCATCCGTTTGTAAATGTTGTGTGGCAAATCTGGCAACAGTGTGTAGTGATACTAAATGCGTTGTTCTAAATTCTGATTAGAATAAGAGCGATTAAAAAAAAAATAAATGAAAACCGACTTCGAATTACTTCACCATAAATAAAAATTAATCGCATTCTAAATTAAAAGGCTTTGGCCAAATTTTCACGAAGTATAGCAGTTATTGCCAAATTCAATTTAGTCTTGGAGACTTATTTTTTGACGACAAACTTGGCGATAACTCGCCAAAAGTGGTAATATTTCGCCATAGAAATAATATTGTGGTTTATTAAAACTCATTGTTGACAGCTAAAAACGCCTTCTTTATTTTGACGCTTTATTGCTTATCTGTTAATCTGGAACGTGTTTTTACTGTATCCACTAATTTAGAGAACGGCTAGGTGCAAGAGAATTTTTAAAGTGTCTAAAAAAGGCCTTAGCCTGTAGATATGTGATCAAAAGAGGAAAAGTCGAACAGATCAAACATGGCGGAACGGCAAATGTGCAATTTTTTGCCATAGAAATAACATTGTGGTTTATTAAATACATCTGGAAATCATAAAAGCTTTCTTTATTTTGGCGCTTTATTGCTTATTTCCTTAATTTTTTCTGTATATTAATTTGGAACATGTTTCTCCGGTATCCACTAAATTGAAAGAACAGCTATGTGTAAAAATTTGGTTGAGAGGTCTAAAGAAAGGTCTTGGTCCTTAAATGTGTCATCTAAAGAGAAAAAAATTTTAAAGTCGGAGGGATCAGGCGTAGCGGAACTTCAAATGTGCAATTTTTCGCCATAGAAATAACATTGTGGTTTATTAAATGCATTTTGCTGTCATAAAAAGCCTTCTTTATTTTAGCGCTTTATCGCTTATTAGCACTAGGGTGCTATTTCGTTCACGCCCAGACTTTGTCTACTCGATTCTGTCGATATGATTTGTAGACAGGTTTTGTAGAGATGAACTGTCACGGTGGAAATCTTTTTAAATGTGTTTGCCACATAACGCGGAAGGGGGGGGGGAGAATAAGTCTGACAAAGTTTGTGATTTTTGATAATTGATCGCCAAGTTTGCGAAAAAAAAAAAAAAAAACTTAAAAACCGAACCATGCCTGGCGATGGTTGTAAAATAGTTTTAGTAGGCAAATTTAATATAGATATTAATTCCAAAGATGTGTTTTATGCAACGAGAAAGACAAATATAGCACATTCATGGATTATGATGCTCATTCCGAACAGTATTTAAAATGGTGAAGTTTAGTTAGAATATGCTTGGCGAAGATTGTAAAACAGTTTTAGCAGCTATAGATTTCGATTCCAAAGAAGTGTTTTGTGGAACAAGGAAGAAAAATACGGCACGGTCATGAATAATGATACGCTTTTCAATTTAATGAAACAAGGAAGAAAAATAGAGACGGCGCATGGATTATGATACGCTTTTAATATACAGCACTTTAGTGAGTATTTAAAATATGAAAGTGTTTCACATTCTTTTCAAACTTTTCTCCATACAAATACATGTTTTGTTAACGACATTGACGGTAGTTATAAACTCCTTCTTTAGTTAGCGATTTATCTTTTATTTCTTTAATTTTTCGGTTTTCTGTCTGATACTGGATCTTTACTATCGAGGGTAGCTTTAGAAAAGGCAAATAAAGCAGGGAGCGCGCGATCGCCATTTCGCGGATTAGATTTTTTTGTCTCTTGCAGAATTCCGAAATTTTTCACTATTTTCGCTTCATACTTTTGGCGTTTACCTTTCTGCGCCCGTATGTTCTCATGGAATGTTGTATGTCACTTTTTCAATGGTTAGATCAAAGAATGCTGTGGAAGTCAAGATCATTTAAGGGAATTCACCTGGACGTTTCGTGGTCGATGACTTTACCCAAAATATCGTCTTCAACGAAATACTCAATTAGAATTTGTAACTGCATTTGCTCATTCGTCATTTAATATCTACTCTTCTTTTTTTTTTACTTAATAAAGATAGTTAAGAATAAATTTTAAAGATTTCGATCATTTCATCGTCATTGTACAGTTGCTAACAACTGGCGTGAAACCTTTTGTTCACTTTCTGTCACAAGCCATGTTCCGTCCGCTTCGCTCTTTGATTTTTCCTGTTAGTTTTGTTCAAGACCTTGGTGACATTCTTGATCGTTCCCATTTATTTTTGAACTAGCTGAAGTACCCGTCCTCGACGGGTTAGTGAATGCAAATTTCCAAAAAGCAAGAACTTTCGTCAGCATTGTAGGAGTACACAGAATGAATGTAGTATGTTGCCAAAGTAGAGAAAGCGAAGTTATAATTTTTATGTATTGTTAAAATATTACAGGTTAGAGAGTAACTAAGTAATACCATTTGATTCGCTTTAGTCGTAATTATGGGATGCGCGAATGAATATTTACACATGCTGAAATAATTTTCCCAAATCTCAAAATTTAATCAACATTTTGAAAAATTGGAAGACTAGAATTTAAGTTGAGTGACAACCTATCATGTCACCCAAATTCGTTTCATTCCCTGCAGTCTTTATTTCGTGATGCTGGAACAATTTTCAGCATTTTAAAATGATTTTCGCAAAATCTCAAAATGTAATCAAAATATTTTTAAAATTCAACGCCTATGAATTAAGATTAGCAACTACCTACCATATCACTAAATTTCGTATCATTCGTATTAGTCGTTATTACGTGATGTTTGAAGAAATATCATGAACGTATTTTGAGAGAATTTTCACAAAATCTCAAATCTAATAAAAATGTTTAAAAAATTGGACTCCTATAGTTTATGTTGAGCAACCATCTATCGTGTGACCAAATTTCATATCATTCGCTTTAGTCGCTATTACGTAATGCGGGAACAAAGATTCACTCAGTTTTAAACGATTTTCACAAAATCTCGAAATCTGATCGATTTTTTTTAATTAGATGCTTATAGTTTAAGGTGAGTGACCACCTATCATTTCACCAAATATCATTTTTTCACCTTTGCAGTTATTACGTGATGTGCGAACACAAATTTACGCAGTTTGAAATGATTTTCGCAAAATTTCAAAATCTAATCAAGATTTTTTAAAAATTCGACGCCTATGTTTTAAGTTGAGTGACCACCTATCATGACACCCAATTTCATATCATTCGCTTCAGTCGTTTTTACGTGATGCTTAAACAAAAAAAAGCGTCACGGACAGAATGACAGAATGACAGACAGACAAACTTTTTTTTGAGGGTCGCATCGGATTCCCGGGTGCTTGAAACGGATAGAAATCGCAAAATTTTTGAATTCCAAGAAATGTACAGACAAAAGTCTAATTTTATTTATATAGATATTACAGTCAATAAAGTGACCGTCAAATTAGACGGGTTCCAGCTAGTTATTTTTAAATTTCATTTTTCGAGGTGCTGGCTGCTGAGTAAATGCAACATACTCATCCATTCTGTATCCGTTGTGCTTTTGCGTCTTAAGAGTCGAAAATTCTGTCCTTAAACAAACGTGTAAGTTTATAACACCTGTCATCTGATTAGTATGAAGTAGTTTCAAAGAATTAAGATGTACCTTTTTTAATAGTGAAATTGCTCAATGGCAATTCATCGGAAAGGGTTGCGCCTCAAAGAGTTAAAGCAGTGTTGGCCAAATCATTGGATTCATTTCAACGAAAATCAAGTTTCTTTGTTTTGACGGTATTTGTCATTTAATTTATTAGGTTAGGGTTACTACAAATTTTGGGTGTCATCAAAAAAGCCAATGGTGGCCATGCCAAATACTGACTTTGCAAAATGTACAAAAAGATATAATTGGGGGCGTTTCTATTCATAAAAGGATTATAAAAGACTGCATTGGGTGATACGTTGTGGATCATGTACAAATTCCTACAAGAATACTTCTTAATTCCAGCAACTGGCAGGCTTCCTCAAATTAGTATTTAGTGAGGTGCCTTCCATTCACTGGTTCCGCTAATAGGCACTTTTATCTTTGAATAACACCAGTGTTGTGCCAAAGTTAGTAACCTGCTGTTTTTGTTTTTATAGTATGGTTGCATTATTTTATACGTATCCCTAGTTACAATAATATGAATGAAACAGGAAATGTCTAAGATGTGCTTTAGCCCACTGTATAGTAAAGTTTTTAGATGAGCAATAAATGCGCCAAGTATTGTAAATTAGATATTTTAAAGCTGTGAGAAGATCCGAAAGATCTTGCATCTTCACGTGTCCATTATTGTTATTTTGTAATCTAGCTACTGCGTGGCATACGTAAATAAAAGTAAAGAATATGCTTGCTCTATTTGACGTAATTGAACTATTAGCATTTTAACGCGCAGTGTTCCCGCTCTGGGAACACCAGACTCTGACGTTTTGACTGTTGCCAGTCACGAAGAATAGATTCGATTTCCATAAAAATAGTTGCGGGTGACATACCTCCACGAGAATCCTTTACTTTTTAGCACGTCATTTCCGGTTAAAAAATATGTAATTGCTCCATAATTCAATATTGGTTTTGAGCAACTTAACCAAGAAGCTTATATTGTGATACTGAAAATAAAAAAATCTGATGTGTCCAACACATGACTTCCTTGCACATCTATTAAATCAAAAATGTTTTCTACGCACTTCCTCTAAACTTATTTGTTTGAAAGAGATAAAATATCAA
Source organism: Cheiracanthium punctorium (assembly GCA_038373885.1). Lineage (NCBI taxonomy): Eukaryota > Metazoa > Arthropoda > Arachnida > Araneae > Cheiracanthiidae > Cheiracanthium > Cheiracanthium punctorium. The sequence continues at coordinate 97,629 of JAWZYV010012726.1, read as the reverse complement.
TAATAGGAAGGTTTAGCGATTTCTAGCCAAATATTTCGATATCGCCAAGCTGAGTTCAATTTGAAAGATTTCCTTTATTCTGACACTTTATTTGGCGATATTTCACCAAAAGCCGACAAACTTGAGATAGTTTGCGAGATTTTGGGGATAGCCAAAGTAGTCTTTGACCACAGACTTTCAATGAATTGAATGCATCCATACACCTTAATGTATTTAAAGTCATTTGGCTCACCCTGTAAATAAATTCATAGTCGATTGCTGTCAAAAAAGATATTGAAAACAGTTAGATATTATAATATAGTTCTAAGTACAAAAGTTCAAAATTCTACGGGTTAAAGTTTTAGAGTTATACAAAATACGAAATAATTTTTGGCGCCAAATTTGGGGATATTTCGGCAAAACTCGTCAATGTCGACGACATTTGGCGAAATTTTAAGCATGGACCAACACTGACAGATTATCGCCAAATTTGGCGACATTTCGCCAAGAACGATGACAAATGGCGATACTTTGGGCATGTACCAAATGACTGACTATCGCCAAATTTGGCGACATTTCTTCAAAACTCGCCAAGATCGAGGACAAACGGCGAGATTTTGGGCATGTACCAAACAATGACTGTCTACAATTGTATTATATTGAAGATGTCCATAGAGATTAAAGTACTGAAATTCTTTTCGGTGGTCTTGTAAATAAACTCTCCAGAAGATTGGAACCAAAAATCGAGATGCACAGCTAGATGTTACAGCAATCTTATATATGAAATTTCATAATAGTTTTTGAGATTTGAGAGTTAAATATGCACACACGTACACCAAAAGTCGCCAAGCTTGGCGACTTTTGGCATAGTTCTTGCCAACTTGTTAGGTAATGAATGGTCCGACCACGTGACCGTGGTTGGACCATTACCTAACTTATGTGGTAGGGCGGTATTGTGCTTGAAATGGATGAATGCCCCTAAAATTGCCATTGACCGTAATGTATTGAAAATCTTTTGAGTGTTCCTGTAGCAGAACTGTAAATGATAAAGACACTTTTTTTAATGGAGAAATTCATTTTCTGACTCTTTACAGCATATATCACTTCTGAGTCGTTTGAAATAGCCCAATACCTCTAAAAAACGCTTTGATGAATTTCGGCCCTTTGAGCGTAATGTATTTCGAATGTTTTGGGCGGTCCTGTAGATAAACTATCCAGTCGAGTGAAACCAAAAGAGGAGGTGCACAACTAGATGTTACAACTATCCAAAATATGAAGTTTCGACATTCTATGCCAAACAGTTTTTGAGTTAGGCGAGTTTAATGAATTTCGGCCCATAGAGCGTAATGTATTTCGAATATTTTGGGCGGTCCTGTACATAAACTATACATTCGATTGCGACCAAAAGGGGAGGTGCACAAATAGATCATAGAAAAATAGTAAATATCAAATCTGAACATTCTACGACCAATAGTTTTTGAGATATGCGAGTTACATACGTACGTACAGACGGCATGGAAAAACTGACCACAATCGCCAAACTCGCCGCTGGTCAAAATGAGTTGCAGACGCGTTAATATGATCGTACATGCTAGCCTACGATGAGATACATCGAAAAAATTCTTAAAATTAAATTTAGAGGTAGTCAAAATCGGTTTTTTCGTCGAAATTTGGCCCCTAAAATTTTTCGGGATCGCATTACTTGCTTATACTACGTACAAGGAAGTAATAAAGGGGGATTAATTATGATTGTTTTGTAAGACAAAGAACAGATTTTTTGACATGGATATAAAAAATCTGATGTGTCCAACACATGACTTCCTTGCACGTCCATTAGATCAAAAATATTTTCGACGCACTTCCTCTACATTTATTTGTTTGAAAGAGATAAAATATCAATAATAGTAAGGTTTAGCGAATTCTAGCCAAATATTTCGATATCGCCAAGCTGAGTTCAATTTGAAAGATTTCCTTCTGACACTTTATTTGGCGATATTTCACCAAAAGCCGACAAACTTGAGATAGTTTGCGAGATTTTGGGGGATAGCCACAGTAGTCATTGACCACAGACTTTCAATGAATGAATGCATCCATACACCTTAATGTATTTAAAGTCATTTGGCTCACCCTATAAATAAATTCTTAGTGGATTGCTGTCAAAAAAAATATTGAAAACAGTTAGATATTATAATATAGTTTCTAAATACAAAAGTTCAAAATTCTAACGGGTTAAAGTTTTAGAGTTATACAAAATACGAAATAATTTTTGGCGCCAAATTTGGCGATATTTCGGCGAAACTCGTCAATGTCGACGACATTTGGCGAGATATTAAGCATGGACCAACAATGACAGATTATCGCCAAATTTGGCGATATTTCGCCAAAACTCGCCAAGAACGATGACAAATGGCGATACTTTGGGCATGGACGAAATGACTGACTATCGCCAAATTTGGCGACATTTCGGCAAAACTCGCCAAAGTCCAGGACAGTCGGCGAGATTTTGGGCATGTACCAAACAATGACTGTCTGCAATTGTATTATATTGAAGATGTCCATAGACATTAAGGTACTGAAATTCTTTTCGGTGGTCCTGTAAATAAACTCTCCAGTAGATTGGAACCAAAAATCGAGATGCACAACTAGATGTTACAACATTCTTATATATGAAATTTCATAACAGTTTTTGAGATTTGAGAGTTAAATATGCACACACGTACACCAAAAGTCGCCAAGCTTGGCGACTTTTGGCACAGTTCTTGAGGGAGGCACGTGACCGTGGTCGGACCATTACCTAACTTATGTGGTAGGACGGTATTGTGCTGGAAATGGATGAATGCCCCTAAAATTGCTATTGGCCGTAATGTATTGGAAATCTTTTGAGTGTTCCTGTAGCAGAACTATAAATGATAAAGACACTTTTTTTTAATGGAGAAAATTCATTTTCTAACTCTTTACAGCATATATCACTTCTGAGTCGTTTGAAATATCCCAATACCTCTAAAAAACGCTTTGATGAATTTCGGCCCATAGAGCGTAATATATTTCGAATCTTTTGGGCGGTCCTGTAGATAAACTATTCAGTCGAATGGAACCGAAAGGGGAGGTGCACAACTAGATGTTACAACAATCCTAAATATAAAGTTTCAACATTCAACGCCTAACAGCTTTTGAGATATGCGAGTTTAATGAATTTCGGCCCATTGAGTGTAATGTATTTCGAATGTTTTGGGCAGTCCTGTAGATAAACTATCGAGTCGAATGGAACCAAAAGGGGAAGTGCACAACTAGATGTTACAACTATCCAAAATATGAAGTTTCGAAATTCTACGCCTAATAGCTTTTGAGTTAGGCGAGTTTAATGAATTTCGGCCCATAGAGCGTAATGTATTTCGAATCTTTTGGGCGGTCCTGTACATAAACTATACATTCGATTGCCACCAAAAGGGGAGGTGCACAACTAGATCATAGAACAATCCTAAATATCAAATCTCAACATTCTACGACCAATAGTTTTTGAGATATGCGAGTTACATACATACGTACGTACGTACGTACAGACGGCATGGAAAAACTGACCACAATAGACCGGCCGCTGGTCAAAATGAGTTGCAGACGCGTTTATATGATCGTGCATGCTAGCCTACGATGAGATGCATCGAAAAAATTTTTTAAATTAAATTTAGAGGTAGTCAAAATCGGTTTTTTAGTCGAAATTTGGCCCCCAAAATTTTTCGGGATCACATTACTTCCTTATACTACGTACAAGGAAGTAAAAATGGTCACGATTATTTTTAACAGCACTGACATCTGCTGAAAAATGGAAGAATGCGAGAACAGCTGGACGGATTGCCCAATGCTGGAAAAAGGGCAGCCGTTGGGCACAACCAGCTGTCGTCAAAAAAGGGTCTCTAGATCTGTGGCACGCGATGAACATTTCGATCGTCCGCCCTCTTGCTGGTAGTTAAGTCGAGCGATGGCAACGGCTGCCCTTTTTTCAGCATTGGGAAAGGGTTGCGCTTCAAAGGGTTAAGACGATAACGCACTTTCAAGAATTTAAGTTCATAGGTCGTAATGTATAAGAATTACTTTTCATACTGCCTGTAAAAAAAAACTTCAGGTCTTATACACACCAAAATCAGTACTTATTGTTACGAGGTGAAGGTGATGTATAACATACATTCCAAATTTGAGCTCAGCCGAATGCACCGTTTATGAGCTATATCGCTCACTTACATACATGCATCATCGTAAGAATAGCATAAATGAATTCAGAAGGCCTCAAAACGCGTGAACACACCAAAATCTCATAGTCGGATCTTTTTCAAGGTGACAATACTTTCCTTTCTTGGTGAATTTTCGGGAAGTGAAAATTATATAGCTGCTGGTGGTCACATTAATATGTCACAGGCATGGGCGCCAGCAGAATATTTCCCAGGTGGGGAGGGGCAAAGACTACTTCCACGTATGGTTATTATGTTGGAAAGAGGAAAAAGGAAGGGAAAACACTGCATACAAAAATCCAAGGGGCAGGCATTGCCCCCCCCCTTGCCCTATGCTGCCGGCGCCCATGGTCACAGGGACTGTATATGTTCTTGGATAGATAATTCATTCTCGAATGGGCGCTTTCAAAGAAGACCTTCTTTCGAGTTTCCTGTCTGTGTGTGGAATGTTCGAATGGAACAAAGCTCAGTCCGTTTGTTCGGAGACTGAGCATTTTAATTGTTTGTGTAATGGAGAGAATAGTTGATTTCTTTCTTTATTTTGGTGTAATCATTTAGAAAGCATATTGGTGATTATCAAAGTAAAATGAGAGGGCTTTTTTTAATCTACTAAAATTGCATATGAAAGAATCAGTAGTGAAAGAAGTTAAAACAGGTGACTCTCACCATATAGGTCTGTTTGTTTGTCGAATGGCATTAAATGGCGCAAGGTCCAGACTAGGGCATAATACGAAAAGCACAACGTGATCTAGAGACCCTTTTTTGATGCGGCACAGCCAGCTGTCGTCAAAAAAAGGGTCTCTAGATCTGTGGCACGCGATGAACGTTTCAATCGTCCGCCCTCTTGCTGGTAGTTAAATCGAGCGATGGCAACGGCTGCCCTTTTTTCAGCATTGGGAAAGGGTTGCGCCTCAAAGGGTTAAAAGAAATCTGCTACTCCCCTACAGAATTATGAAGGTAGTAGCTAATAGAAAATTTTAATTTTGAGAGAAGATATTTAGTTTTATATGTTATACTAGTATATATATATATATATATATATACACTATCGACCAATAAGTAATTGGACATCTGTGATAAAAAAGAAAAACACAATTTATTCATATTCGATAATTGCTAAAACCTCCACCTTAGCCATATAGAGCCTTAACCTATCCACAAGTGTTTGAATGATGGACTGTGGTATTTTTTTCCACTCGGTTTGGAGAAGACATGTTAGTTCTTTCACCGATTTTGGACAGTTGTTGTACCCATTAATTCGGAAATCGAACTCGTCTCAGAAGTTTTCTATAGGATTCAAGTCTGGATTCTGGGTAGGTCAGTCCAACCGGTTCACCTCATTGTCATACACCAATCCATCATGGGCCTCGCAACATGACGTGGCATTGTCATCCTCCATTTCGTACAATTGCTATAGCGTAAAAAGCGCATTGGTGTCTTGAATAGCTTAGTAGGAGTCGGCGTTGAGCTTACCATGAATTGGGATCAAGGGTCCCTGTTCATACCACGAGAAACATACCCAGGCCATAATTCCACGTCCGACAAACTTTACTGTAGGCAAGGCCGTAGCCAAGGGGGGGGTTTTGGGGGTTCAACCCCCCCCCGAAATTTTCAGTCACATAACTTACTGTTCGTAGAAAAAAAATTATCCCTTGTATCGCCAACTACAATTATTGCACTTCAGTTCATTCAAACCGCATGTAATATTTTACTTGTGTTTCTCTGAGGATCGAAAAGTGATAAATTTCACTTAAATATGCTACACTTTTCTCTGTACGTACCTGTCTTCTGAGTATGGCCAAAAGGAAATGCAATTTCCGTGGCACTTGCAAGCAGAATTTCTCATTCTCATCAAATAATTCTTTAAATAAACAGTGTTTAATGTATCATAGTAGTAGGAATTTGTGAAGGTGGTAGCAAAAATGTGCCCTAAGTACACTATGTACGGCTGCTTTATTTACACAATTTTACACAGTATTTACATTTCCCATAATTAGAATGCAGTATGATCGGAGCAAAAGCTCACATTCGTCTCAATGCTTCTCCACATTGCTTCTCTCTCTTCTTCTTTCACCCCCCCCCTTACACGTAGAGAGAGACAAAAAAGAAATATCGTAAATAAAAAAATTTCTCTTTCCACAAAAAATAGTGAGTCATCTCTCGATTCCATCGGAGATCGAAACACGAAACAGTTTCACAGTATCGTGTTTATGACCTCTATAAATAAAAAAGTCAGAGTGATAAGTTTGTGATTTTTGGAGTTTGGGACATGTAAGCTCCAGTCTCGACCCATGTGGACCGGGAAGGAGATCCTACGTTGCATTATTCACGTAACCAGTCCGCTACTCTTTAGAATAAAAAGAGAGTGGCACTGCGGACAGCAGGAGTAAAAAAAAAAAAAAAAAAACATCCGCTGCCTGGCTAGTGTCGCCCCTCTCGAGTCAGCGCCCTAGGCAGTCGCCTAGTTTTCCTATATGGTCCAGCCGGCCCTGCTCTGTCACACAGTGCTTGTCATTCTTTAAAGGCTGCACTGACACAGAGGTTCGCTACGCCCGATAGGATATTGCTTACATAGCACTGTTTCAATTTGGATGCATTATTTTCCCGTTTTAAATAAAAATGAAAAAACACAAAGTTGGAGATCATACTTTGTTTAATTTTACACTCATGTCCATAAATTAAGGATAATGAAGTTCGGGCAAAGAAAGAGAAAGAAGCAAAACAAATTTGACTTATTTGTAAAGTCTATTTATTAAACAAAAAGTAAAGAGCAAAAAAGATGCTATATGTTTGACATAATTAATAAAAATTGCAAGTTTTACTCCCTTGACCAAATTTAAAAAATGAACCTATTTACAAAAAACAGTATAACATGGTTAGTAGGATGGTTAATACGGAGTATGTCTCCCGGACGATGCAATACAGGCCTGACAACGCCTAGGCATGCTGAGTATCAAATGATCAATCTGATCTTGGGGAATATTACACCACTCATCAAGCAATGCACTCCGAAGTTCCGGTAGACAGGTGGGAGGGGGTTGACGGGCTGCAATTCGTCGGCCAAGCATATCCCACACATGCTCTATTGGATTCAAGTCCGGTGAGTATGCTGGCCAATGCATACGGGTGATATCCTCCGATTGAAGGCATTCGTCTACAATGTTTGCACGGTGAGGACGGGCGTTGTCATCCATAAACACAAATTCAGCACCCATGGCGCCCCGAAACAAACGTACATGTTTGTTCCAGAATGACATCCCGATAGATGTGGCCTGTCATCGTTACACTCTGAACATGCAGGTCAGTTCTGGAACCAAGAATAATTCCTCCCCAAACGAGCCATCCTGCACCACCGTAACGGTGTCTTTCAATGGTGTTCTCTTGTGGTAACGGGTACCTGGCGCTCTCCAGATGAATGTCCGGCGAGAATCAGACTCCAAACTAAACCTGGACTCGTCGGAAAACATCACACAAGACCACTGCTGCGGTGTCCACAATGCATGCTCTCTACTCCAGGTTAATCGCAGGCGACAGTGAGTTGCGGTAAGTGGAACACATCTGACAGGCCTACGAGCATATAGACCAATGTGCCCTAAGCATCTGTACACGGTCTGCCTTCAAACTGTCGTACCGGTAGCTGAAGAGAGCTGACGAGACAGGTCTGATGCTGTACTCCGTCTGTTTCTTTTGGCAGTAACTGCCAAATAGCGGTCCTCATTCGGCGTTGTAACTCGGGGGCGACCTGTGCTGTAACGTCTACTCACATTACCATCATCTTGGAATCGTTGCCAAAGCCTGGAGATGACACTCTGGGCGATTCCAAGTTCCTCGGATACTTCCAGCTGGGTACGTCCACATTCCAGTCGTCCGATAATTCTGCCACGTAAAACATCATCCAAATGCCTCCTTTGTGCCATAACTATGCGGTTTTTGCACTGAAAGGCTTTCACAGCGCTTGTGAACAATTTTACTTCTTTGCCACCATTCCTTATATACCCCTCTCTTACACTCTCGTCATTGTGACGTACCATCCACGCCATCTGGTGGTTTCCTGTAATTTGCATATTCTTCTTCAAGATGTGTGTGATCATTCCACAGGTGAAATTTTTATTTTAGAAATCAATTTCTGTGTGATTCTGAATTATCCTTAATTTATGGACATGAGTGTAATTTCAGTGTGCTGAAAAAAGTACCATATTAAAACATAAAACTTGAAACCCCCCCGAAAAATTTTCCTGGCTACGGCCTTGACTGTAGGTACAATGCATTCTGTCAAAAGGAGTTCTCCAAGCATACGCCAAACCCAGACTGTGCCCTCATACTGGTGGAGACTGAACTTTGATTCATCCTTCCAGAGAATCTGCTTCCACTCATCTACAGTCCAATTTCGACGTGCCTTGCAGCAACTCAGTTGAGCAGCGTGGTTGGATTTTGTAATCACAGGTTTATGGACGGCAACACAGCCATGCAAACCAAACAAATGTGCTTCCTTGCGAATGGTATTTATCGAAACAACAGTCCCGGATAAGCATCCGGGACTGTTGTTTCGATATCGGACTGTCGTTCCAAATTTCTTTCGGCAGCACTGGTCGATCTCTATCTCTTAGTTTCGTCAGTCTGCCAGGTCAAAGCACATTCCGACAATCACCACTCACTTCTTAATCATAAAAGCCACTGTCAATTTTGAAATGTTAAACTCACTAGATATCTCCCTTAAGGATCAGCCATTTCTATGAGACACGACGATTGAGCCTTTCTCGAAGTCAGACATTGAGTCTTGTGTCTTATTGCATGCGACTAATGCCAATGCTGTTTCCTAACCGGTATTTTATGGAAGTGACGTAGATCTGGACCACATGTATCCCAATTTGCATGGGTGTCCAAATACTTACCTGGTAGATAGTGTATAAAACCAAGTTCGATAAATCATGTCATAATCACCAAACACTTTCCAACAAAATTGTATTTACTCCGACTTAACACTAAAGGTTAGATTCGATTTTTTTATTTTTTTTGAGAAAAGGCGACTTGAAAATGTCTCGACAACGTGATTTACCGGAATCCATGGCATGGCGTATTATAGGCAGACTAATCCGGCAAACATAATGTAGTGTCGCGGACGCTATTGGAGTCGACAGAAATAGTCGTTGCAAGGCTGTGGAATCGATTACAAGAAACAGGGAATGTTAGACGGGAACTTTCAAAGACCCATGCCCCATGCCAGGAAAAAACGAAGGGCACCACAGGGGAATCACAGTCATTCCGTCTTGGGAATAAGAGAAGGAAAAAAACAAAATAAAAATCCATTATTCCTTTTATCTTCCTCTTTTACTGCACAGCAGCCTGTTACAGGCCAGGGCAGTCTTCACAGATATTTTTTTTTTTTTTTTTTTTCGTTCGACTTGATCTAACCCAAGAATCTTCACCGGTTTATTCCCCAAAATCCTTCTCAGCCCTGTCTAGCCATCCTGTCGGTGGTCTTTTTCTTTTACGCTTTCTCTTTAATTTTGGAAAAAGCTTTTGTTGTTGATGTTGTATTGGAGTCCTCATAAAGATAAATGTGACCCATTGGATTCTTCAAACTTTTTTTATATTTCATAATTGTACAGGATTCTCCGTGTGTTATTTTCTTTTACTGGAGCACAAATTTTCCTTAATATTTCTTTTTTTTTTTAATTTAATAATAAAGCTTTATTTGCTTTACTAAGTTTCTCGCGTTCATTTCCATAAAGAGTGACAGGTCTAATTAGAACTCCGTAAAGACCAATTTTAACTTTTGTGCTAATATATTTTGACTTTAATTCATTTCTAAATCCGTAAAAAGCAGCTATAAGTCACTGTCAATTGATTTTTGATCACAAGTTTTATATCGTTGCAAATGGCAACAATTGTTTATGGGTGTTTAAACGGATGTATTGATTCAAAAAGATATTCGCTGATCTTGTGAGGAGGTTTCCACACTGCTTTATGCGTTATCATTTTTTAATCACTGCCCTTTAAACATAAATCTGTAAAATCTTTTGTTTCGTTTGAATGTGCTACCAATCCATACATATTATGTCACTTTCGATGCAAGGAGTTCTTGTACACATTTCACTAATTCGCGCAACCAATTTAAAGAGGTTTATTTATTTATTTATTTTATTATTTTTTTTTTTTACTAAACTCAGGCACTAGCTGTTTATAGGCATTCGCTGACACCTAAGTCTATGCCGAGAACGTAGCCCGGACCAGTGGTGTATTAGAGCGGCACTTTAGCCAAGACACAAGATGAGCCACCCCAATTGTAAAATTATGCAGCAGAATAAAAGATAACATAAAAAGACCTCCTTTCACCAACTTTTCGCGTTTTTTACTTTCCGAACATGTACCATGTAAGGAAAGTTTTGTAATCATGAAAAAATTCGACTTTGAGATTTTGGTGTATTGACACGTTTTGAGGTCTTCTGAATTCATTTATGCTATTTTTACGAGATGTATGCATAGGCGTAGAGTTATATGGGCCCGTGGGGCTTGAGCCCCCCCAATAAATTGTGAATAGGGGCTGAGCCCACCCAATAATTTACCACTAAATACAGAAAACTAATTTATACTAACATAAAAAAAAGTATTTCACGCCATTTACAAACGTTTAAAAAAAACCTTTACTTGTACTTTTAAAAATTTTCTTCTTTTGGTTTCAATCATGATTTAGTATTCATTGTGACGCCACGTAACACACAATGTTACTAATAAGCTGCCCTCGCCAGGCTCTGGTTAATTAAAATCAGATTATGCAATGTAAAGTACGTAATGAAGAAAAGTTCAGATGTGTCTAAAATGCACTATCTCATCGAAAATGTTTTTTTTTTTCCTATTGGATTTTTTTCTTTGCTTCTATTTTTAACTTAGAACATGGTAGAAAGATACTAACATGGATACTTACCTTACATAGGTGTAGAATTCTATGGACCCATAGAGCTCCAGCGCCTCCAATAATTTACACTTACACATAGTAAGTCATAGCTGCCAACTACTACGGAATACAATTAACCACTTTTTGTAAACAGTATATTTTAAAATTATTTTTTTCAAAATAGTAACCAGCTCGAGCGCGCAGCACAAAAATTTTGCTATATTTTAAGCCGAAAAATCATGTAGAAAAAGTGGTTAATTCTATTCCGTACTAGTTGGCAGTTAAGAGTAAGTTATATGTACGTAAATCAGTGGCGTAGCCAGAAATTTTTCATGGGGAAGGGGGCGGGTACGACTTCTGCAACTCACATATATGTATACGGTACGGGTGTATGATAAGGGAGTGAGGAATATACATTTTGTATGGCAAAAAATTCCTCATGGGGGGTATAACCCCCCCTTGGCTTCCACTGACGTGAATATATGTGGTTGTGGGTCCCGCCCCCCCCAATAATTTTGAAAACTTTACGCTTATGGATGTATGCATGTATGTGTGTGTGTGTGTGTGTGTAAACACGATAGCTCCTAAACGGAGCATTCGATAGAGCTCAAATTGGGTATATATGTGATAAACCACCGTCGTAAGACCGGTATTGATTTTGATGTGTATAGGACTTATAGTTTTTCTACAGGGCTACGACAAAGATTTCTTTTACATTATGGCCTATGGGAGGAAATTCTTGAAGGTGCGCTAGCGTTTAAACGGTACATTCGATTGAGCTCAAATTGGGTATACATGTTTTAAACCAACCATCGTAAGACCGGTATTGATTTTGATGTGTATAGGTCTTGTAGTTTTTCTACAGGGCTACGACAAAGATTTTTTTTTTACATTATGGCATATGGGAAGAAATTAATGAAAGTGCGCTAGCCTTTAAACGGCACATTCGATTGAGCTTCAGTTTAGTATATATGTTTGAATTATTCATCGATTAAAATTTATTAAAATGCTAGGTAATGATCTTAATCGTAAGTGTTCGGAAAGTCGAGTGGAGTCACTGCAGATTTTTTTTTTTTTGTTTTGTTTTGCAAATTTACAGTTGTGATGTGTGTGTGTGTGAAGATATTTATCTTTTTGCTCGCATCATTTTTTGATTGAATAAAAGTTGTAAAGCTTAACAATCCAGAGAAAACGAGATGGTCACAATTGCCCCCAATTTTATGCCAGTGTGCGGTTTTGATGGCTTTTTGATCATTCCCTTTTTAAGCAGTTAACACCCACACAAAACTCTCTAAACATTTTTCTTATTTTGAAAAGAGTTAAAATTCTCTCAGTAGAAAAATTTGCAACAATTGTCTTAACTCTTTACGAGATATCTAGCATGCTTCTGCATTCACGTTAGTGAAAATAAACCTGTTTCCCGCACAAAGAAAAGATGTTCCATCTCATAACCTGCAAAGACTAGGTAATTTTGCTGCATGCATTGTAAGAAACTCGCGAAATAATTTTAACTGCTTATATATTTCTGTCTCTTTTTTAACCCTTTGAGGTCTAATCCCGAGTGTCTCTCGGGGGTCAAATTTAAATCATTGAGTTATAAAAGTAACGATTGTATACGTTTGTCGTCTTTTCAAATACTATCGAACGAACTTCTACAGCAGGGGTGGCCAAATCGTGGCGCACTGGATGATTTCAAGTAGCGCATTTCGCTTTTACCTACTTATTGCTTTGAGACAGATTCGAAGACTCGAAATATTTTCATAAAACATTGACGTGAAATAAATTATAAAAATGTTTCATTTCTTATAATTTATAATGTCACCTCCAAAGTGATTATTTGAACACTGAAAAAAGAATATGCCACTGGTATCTGGGAAGTAACTGGTGGAACTAGAATTTATGAGTCTATGTACTATATAATATAAACATCTATGTGATATAAATACTATATCACATAACGAGACACTTCTGAGCCCGCTTATCCAATTTTTAGATCTCTCCTGTATAATTTGGTGTTTGTACCCGGATGAAAATGTCTGCAATTCGCTGCGTACGCTATCGGGTAGATTCACAAACGGTAATTCTAGTGCTCCAAAAATCGAACAATAATTTCTCGTCACATAAACTAGTCATTCTGCTGTGATTAGCCAGAACATTACGGACTAGAAATTCTTGCCCATTTCATCTATACCAGTTGAGTGTATCACCTACGCGCATAATTATACGATCTATTCTTCTAGATTTGGGGGCGCAGAAAACAGCCATCTATTCGTTGTAGATGAGAGCGGTATTTTTTTTTTTTTTTCTCCATGTGGGTAAATCACTGATTTCGTATTGGATTTCCGTTTGTTCTAATTCACGCGAAACTAATGAAATATGAGAAATCATGTTTTACAAGAATAAGGAAATTCAGAATGGTTGGTTGGTTCGTTGTGGGATTAAGACCCATTATCTACACGAGGGATCTAGGCTTGTGGGTGGGGTGCCCTCCGTGTTGGTCTTTCTAAGGGGTCCTAACTCGTTTTTACGCTAAATTTTGGAGAAAACCACTGAAAACTCCGAACGGGTAGGACGGCGGACGCAACCTGTTTCGAACCAGGCATCTTCTGTCTCCTAATTCAGTGCGCAATGCACTATGCCACTGGTGGGGCGAAATTCAGAACGGAGGGCAAGTTGAAGTTAAAAAAAAATCATTTATTATAGTGTGTAGAAATTGTCTTGTAGTCTTTAAGTGCATTGAAAGGCGATTAATTATAGATTGCTCTTTGAATATTCATTCGTATATTTCGGTGCAGACTAAGACCTAGAAGAATTTTAGTTCTTCTTCAAAATAAGTAAATGGAAAACTTGAACATAGCCGCACCCCTCACCCCCCCCCAAAAAAAAAAAATTCGAGTGATGAATAAAATGGTGCTAAAGCAGAATATACCGCAAAATGTTTAAATATTATCATTTTGCTAATAAAAATTCAAATTTCCGCTTCTCCTCTACGTCCCCGATGGAAGATAAAAATTTCTGGAGTGAGTAAAGATATGTCAGGACCCGTGCTCTCTTTCTAGAAAATCTGTAAATTTTTTCAGCTATGCTAATATTATTAATATCCATCCAACAATTCGATTCGAATAAAAGCCGTTCAAGATTTCTATTTGAATATTAATTAACGTTAACGCAACTCATGTAAGCTAGAGGTACCAATACCAATTCTTACCTAGAATTTCCTTAAAAAAAGAAGTAGGTTTTAAATATGCACTATACCGCTGTATATTAAAAGCGTATCACAATCCATGCGTCGGCCTTATTTGTTTCTATTATTTAATTATATTGAATAGCTTATTATAATCCATGCGTTTGCTCGGTTTGTCTTTCATGTTTCATTATGTTGGAAAATGTAACATAATCCATGCGTCGACACAGTTACATTTCTATGGTTTCATTATGTTGGAACTACTATATATCAAAATCTAAGTTTATTTACTTAAAGCAAATCTTTGTCACTTTTTTTCAGGTACAGTTGATATTTCGATTAAATCAAAGGAAGGAATTTAATGGTTATTCTTTTCTTTTTTATTACTGGCATGTTCGTCCATGACTTAGGTCCAAACATTTGAAAAGATCCTCCGATGGCAGTTCCTGCTACAAAACCTGTTTACAAATCATGTCTACAAAAGGCGCGTAGACAAAGACCTGGGACTGAACAAAATAGCACCCTAGTGCTAAGAAAAAATAAAAAAAGACAGTTTATAAGAAGGCAAGTCGTTGCCATCGCTCAATTTAACTAGCAGCAACATGGTGGTCGATCGGATCGTACATGGCGTGGCACAGATTTTGAGACCATTTTTTGACACAGCTGGTTATGCGCACGCATAGCCAGACTGAGTGGTGTTTTTTGATTTCATCTGCATTTAATAGAAAAAGAAGTTAACTCTTGATAGACTAAAATTGGTTCACCTAGGAAAGCACATGCCCTCTTGTGGATTCAACAATATTCCTTACAAACCAGTCTTTTATGTTTTCAATTTTGTCTCGAGTACTTTAATTCAATTAAAGATTGAAAAGGATTAATTAAAATTATTTTTTCTATAAAATTTAGGATGGATAGGAGACAAAAAATAGGCCTTTTATGCGTTTCGGAAAACAACTAATAAGATTTGTCTCATCTGGCATCCATGCCTAAACAAAATGAGGTATTTTTAAAATGTTTTTATTTACTGAAAAATATAAATATCTGACCCGAAACAAGATTGTTCTTGTAGAATCTTATCTACAGACTCTTCAAAATCCCTCAATAAATCTAGGTAAAAAAGAATAAGCTCTTACCTGATTCCAGCAAAGGTGGGGGGTTCTGCACAGGCCCTGAAGTGGAAATCTCCAAATTATACCACTTTTTTAATCATTAAAATATCGGTCTTTATTATTAACACAATCCGTTCTTGGTTAACTACAAAACATAAGCATAATTAATATATATACATTAAAATATGGTTCTATTTACACTGCACATCTAACTGCGTGTCTACAGTCTAACGAAACCCTGTGAACTACTAAGGCCAGGCAAAAAAGTGCCTAAAAGGGCCCCATCTCGCCGGCGCCGACATTACGTCAAAACACTGCCGGGGTGTCTGGTGTTTTATCGTGGGATTATTCCATATCCTCCGGCCCCGAAAGACAAGATTGTCTTTCAACTTCTGAGTTGAGTTCCAGAGGGTAAAGATGTTGTACCGCTCTCTTTTGCAATGTTCCAGTGGACAGTCTCACAGTGCAAGCTCGGATGTTGCCGTCTCGTCCTGCATGAGTTTCTACCACCAGGCCACATTCCCACATCATTCTTGGTTTTTTGTCGTCATAGATCATAACAAAAGTGTCTTTGGTGATCTGTGAAGACGAGTTATTCCTAGGACATCGATGAGCAGATCTCAAGTCCATTACATATTGTAGTCTCCATTTCAGCCAAAATTTATCTAACAAGGTTGATCTGTATCGGTATCTTTTTTCCAGGTCTGACTTGGTAGAAGAAGCGTCAAATATCTTTTCGGGTGGCAATGCAGTTATTCTTTTTCCAATAAGAAAATGTCCTGGACACAGTGGACTAGGCTCATCTGTTTCATCCTAAACAAAGGTCAACGGTAGATGATGATGGCCTCTACTTCAGTGACAGTCGTTTCGAGTTCTTGATAACGTAAGCAAGCTCTCCAGAGGATCTTTTTGAGGCAAGTCTTTGTGGATTGGACTAGCCTCTCCCAGAAACCACGCCACCATGCTGCTCTCTCAACTATGTATTTCCACTGGATTCTATTTTCACTGAAGAAGTGCTGAACTTGTTGGTTCTCTCTTCTTGGTTCTTGGTGAAACATTTTTTGAATGTCTTTATCAGTCCTTTTGAAAGTTCTTGCATTATCTGAATACATTACTTTGCAAATTCCTCGCCTTGAAATGAATCTTCTAAATGCTAATAGAAATTCTGCAGCAGATAAGTCATTAACTAGTTCAAGGTGCACTGCTCGTACGACAGCACAAGTGAACAGTGCAACATACACCTTTTTCTCATCTCTGGTATAAAGTGGTCCAAGAAAATCAACCCCACACACTTCAAATGGTAAAGCTTCTCTGGCTCTGTCTGGAGGTAAAGGAGAGATCTTCTGCGAGTAAGGCTTTACTCTCAGACGCTGGCAGATGAAGCAATTTCGCAAAATTCTTTTAACTCTCTGTCTTCCTCTCAGAATCCACATTTTTTCTCTAATCTGAGTGAGAGTTTCAGCTATTCCAGCATGACCTATATGTTCGTGAGCATGTTTGATCTGCAGGTCTGAAAAATGATTCAAATCAGGCAAGATCAGTGGATGAATTTCTGCAAAGGTCAAATTAGCGTTCTGAAGCCTTCCACCTATTCTAATTATCTTATCTTCATCCAAGAATGGATTAAAATTCGCAATTCGAGAGTTGCTAGGTATTGGTTTCTTCTGACTTAAAGCCTGTAACTCTTCGGGAAAGGCTTCTCCTTGAACCTGCTTAATCCAGTAAATTTCTGCCATCGTTATCTCATCAGCACTTAACGCGTCGTTTTGCTTATTGGAATTTTTCTTTGCGTTGTTAATGAATCTGAAGATCCATGCAGTTGTTCGAAGCAAACTGGATAGTCTGCTAAACCGCTTTAAGTCAATAAGATTAGTCTTCGTATCAGTCATACAATTGATTTGAAGGATGTTTATTTTCTTTGATTTCCGTTTCTCTGATTCGGCTTCTTCAGACCAATTTGATGAATCTATTTTTGGCCAAAAACTACTTTCCATTTTCAGCCACTTTGGCCCTTGAAACCATTTGTCGTTCAAAACAGATTTTGGTTTACGATCTCTTGTTTGACAGTCTGCCGGATTTTCGTGTCCTGGACAGTATGACCAAAGAGTCTTGTCAGAATTCTTTTGAATTTCTAGGACTCTATTCTGCACAAACGGCTTCCAGTCATCGGCATTACCGTGAATCCAATGAAGAACCACTTTGGAATCCGTCCAAAAATAAAAGGTTGAAGTCTTATATTTAGTCAAATGCTTCGATAGATATACTGCAAGTCTAGCTCCAACGATAGCACCCATAAGCTCCAATCTTGGCAAAGATAGTTTTTTCAGGGGCGCAACACGTATCTTAGCAATAACAAATCTCGTTAGTATTTCTTGCTTCTGTGTCTGATATCTTGCATAAATTACAGCGCCGAAAGAGTTTCCACTTGCATCAACAAAGCAATGAAATTGAACGTCATTTATTTCGTCTTCACTGTTTTTCCCAAAATAATGCCTAGGTATTTTCAAGACTTGAATTTTCTCAAGTTGTGAACACCAATTCTCCCATCTAATTCTCAGTTCTTCCGAAAGTTTATCATCCCATCCTAATCCACTTTTCCACATTTCTTGCATAATTATTCTGGCATTAATTGTAAATGGATTGAGAAATCCAACGGGATCAAAAAATCTTCCTATAATTTGCAGAGCTTCTTTCTTAGTTACAGAATATTTCTTCGGTTCAATTTGCTTCAATAACTCCTTCATTTCGATACTGATTGTATCTTCTTGCACATTCCACTTATACCCCAAAACTTTACAATTTTCAGTGCTCAAATCCTCGGAATTTTCTTCATCATCGAAATGTTCTTGCAGTGCACGAGAATTGGATTTCCATTTACGCATATTGAAACTTGCTTCTTTTAAAACATGCTTTACTCCCTTATAGATTTCTAAGCCTTGTTCCACTTTATCAGCTCCACTGATGAGGTCATCCTCGTATAGACAGTTATTTAATATTTCAAATACGTCAGGATATTTCTCTTTATATTTATTTATATGATATTTGATGGTAGCTGATAACAAAAACGGACTTGTTTTTGCTCCGAACAATACTCTTTTCATGCGTAGAACTCTGGGATTTACTTTGTCCGATTCACGAGAGCCATCAATCCACTAAACTCTTACGGCGTCTCTGTCAGACGGAGCAATGCCAATTTGAAGAAATGCACTCTCAATGTCCGCTACAAATGCTATTTTATGCAATCTAAAGTTTAGTAAAATGCTGAGCAAATCTGGGTTCAAATGAGGACCTTGATGTAAGCAATCATTCAATGACAAGGAACGATTAGAATGAGACGATGCTTCAAATACCACACGCAATTTAGTGGTAGTTGTATCTTCTCGTATAACCGCTTGGTGTGGCATACAATACGATAGATTTAGGTTTATCGTTTACAGTCTCTGCTATTCCCTTGTCCAGATAATCTTCAATTTCGGCCTTATATTTTTCATAAAGTTCAGGAGACCTGTCAAATTTTCGGGCTAACCCTTTTAGTCTTAGCAAAGCTACTTCATAGTTATCTTTCAAGTCATTGAACTTATTATTCCATGGTAAGCGAATCGCGTACCGACTATCATAAAATTTAACAGAATTCTTGAAATCCTCAAACACCTCACTTTCTTACGTAACTTTGCTCCTTTTCTTGTTTAATACCTAATGAGTCTAATTCCCAGAAATTTTTCAATAAATCATTTAGTTCCTGATCAGCTTCTGAAAGATTTTGCCCTACTGCTGCTTTCATAACATTAATAGAATTTAACTGCACGGTAACGTCTGTTGATACACTCGTGCCATTGACAGCCCACCCTAACATTGTTTCTGACGCAACAAGGGAATTTGACAATCTACATATTTTCCCAGATACCATTTTCCAATAAAAATCGCTTCCAATTAAAAGAGACAACTGATAATAATATGGATCATTATCATATGTTCTATCCGCGAGCTGCAATTTATTTTCATCAAAATAACGTCTTATTTCGAGTGCGGGAACCCCAATTAGGGCCTCACCTTTTTTCGGCGTCTCCAGCACTTCGATAGAAGTGCCTTGGCTGCTTATCAATGAATTTCTCAAAACAACGTTGTATCGTTTGCGCTTTTCACTCACAGCTTCTGTGGAGCCAAAGGAGTGAATTGTGATGTTTTCTTCCCCCACGAATTCCAGTTTTAATTTCTCCGCAATGCTACCTAGTATAAATGAGCGTTGTGACCCAAGGTCAAATAGTACTCTAATCCGTAATCTATTGCCCTTTCCAAGTGCTAATGCAGTTGCGGTTTGTAAATAAATTTCCCTTCCCTCATTTTTGTTTTGAATAGACGATACTACAGTTTCCGAGTTAGAATTATGCTCTTTTTTTCTCGCTGGTCTCGCAGATCGCCGTATTATGCTTTCGGGTACATAATTTACACTTACCTTTAAATTTACATTCTCTAACCAAATGGAATTTCAAGCAATTCCAACACCTGCCTTCTTTCTTTAAAATATCCTTCCTTTCATTAACAGGTTTCGGACATTTTTCTATTTCATGATTCCCTTTACAAAATACGCAATAATTTTGACTATCGATACTAGCATTCAATAAAGCAGCAGTAGGTACCTTATATTTCTCTTTAAAACCCCTTTTAAATGAATTATCTCTATCATCTTGTTCTTTTCCCTTAACAAATGCTTTGCTGCTATAACCTACGCTTTCTTCCGATTCCTTTCTCCGAAATGACAGAGTTCTTTCTCTCGTTACCACTTCCGTTTTTAAATACTCTAACAATTTACCAACATCCCATGATTCAGTTTCATCCTTATAATCCCTATTGTAATTTAACATTATATTATCAGGAATCAATTTGGTTAACAAAGGAAACAATAAGTTGCCATACGTGTTCAATTCAATGCGCAAAGACTTTAAACTGCGTATTTGTATCTCGCACGTGTCATACAACTGACGCAGATCCTTAAGATTCGAAGAATTTCGAACTGGTGATAAATTTAAGAGCTTGTTTATGTGTGCCCGAATCAAAAGCTCTTTTCTTCCAAACCTGTCTTCTAAAATTTTAACGGCAGTATCATAATTGTCTTCAGAAATCGAAAGTCCTTGTATTGCAATCTGAGCCGAATCTTTAAGAAAACTCTTTAAATGGGTGAATTTATCGACTTTGTTCAAGCTTTCGTTTACATGAATAGCGGACTTAAATTGACACCAAAATTCTTGCCAGTTTTCAAAATTACCATCAAATTTTTCAATGTTTATTTTTGGCAATTTAATACGAATTTTATTTTCCGATATAACAACGGTATAACATTATAGTATAACATAACATTCAGTATAACATAACATTCCGATATAACATTAAATTCTCCCTATATTCTTGATTAGTCTCAACTTCTTCTTCTAATTTCTTTAAATCCGTTATTTCGTTTTCTATTTTTTCATCGAGTTCAAAAAGTTTCGTTTCTTTATCAATTAACAGTGCCTTTTGTTCTTCTAACCAATTTAAAGTAACAGTTGAGGTCTCATTATTCAACGTGTAATTTATTTTGTTAACCAATTTCGTAATAGAACTTTTCGTTCCCGTTCGTTTAGTTTTTAACTGTTCCAGAACATTGACCGCCATTTTTCTACTTTGGGTATTCAATTAAATATAAATCAAATATACTTTCCAAATCAAGGCCCCACGTTGGGCGCCACCTGTAGAATCTTATCTACAGACTCTTCAAAATCCCTCAATAAATCTAGGTAAAAAAGCATAAGCTCTTACCTGATTCCAGCAAAGGTGGGGGGTTCTGCACAGGCCCTGAAGAGGAAATCTCCAAATTATACCACATTTTTAATCATTAAAATATCGGTCTTTATTATTAACACAATCCGTTCTTGGTTAACTACAAAACATAAGCATAATTAATATATATACATTAAAATATGGTTCTATTTACACTGCACATCTAACTGCGTGTCTACAGTCTAACGAAACCCTGTGAACTACTGAGGCCAGGCAAAAAAGTGTCTCCATCTCGCCCCCACCCCCACCATTCGGCCCCATCTCGCCGGCGCCGACATTACGTCAAAACACTGCCAGGGTGTCTGGTGTTTTATCGTGGGATTATTCCACAGTTCTTATAGGGTCTAAATTTGCCCACATTGACTTAAACAGTGTACTGACTGCTGATACATTTAAATTCAATATTTTGTAATAAACTATACCCCCCCCCCCCACATACACACAAGAAAATAGTTTTTTTCTTTTTACTTTTGAACACAGTTTATGAAGATATTGGAAAAATATACTTAGTTAATCATAAGTGCCTATGCCTTTCGTTGGGGACCTTATCTCAGACTTTCGCACATTTGGACACCTACAAAGTAGAGATGGGCGGTTCGACTCATTTTACTGATTCGAATCTCGACTCACTCACTACTTCGATGATTCGAATCAGTGATTCGAATCTTGAATCAATAAAACAACTAAAGATATTTTCCCTCTCTCTGCGCCGAAAGCCGTACTATTTAAACACCCTTCACCCATTCATCGGGTTTCTTCTCCGCTGAGTTCTCGGGCAGTTAGCATCTCTCTGTCCTTGCTCCAGTAAAACTAGTGTTTAAACTGCCCGAAATGAAATTACAGGGGAGCTTCGTATGACCCCCTGGGCCTGTAAGATTAAAAGGTTAAGTTTGGTGTCAAAGTATTCGAAATTTTATGTATCGATGGGGGTCCCAGAGGGGGGGTCGAGAATCAATAAAAACGCGCTCCGATGGATAGTTTCAGAGATATACGTTAATTAATTATGGTAATTAGACTAATTAACCATGATTGAGGCTTAAAAGGACTGCAAACATTTAGAAATTGGCTCTGGGATGGTTTCCAGACTTTGGAGATGCCGTCGGAGGAGGCTAGTGTTTAAAATGCCCAAATTGAAAATATAGGGGAGCTTCGTATGACCCCCTGGGCCTGTAAGATTAAAAGGTTAAGTTTGGTGTCAAAGCATTCGAAATTTTAAGTATCGGTGGAGTGTTGAGTGTAGGGGGGGTCGAGAATCAATAAAAACGCGCTCCGGTGGATAGGTTCCGAGATATACGTTAATTAATTATGGTAATTAGACTAATAAACCATGGAGCTGTTTTTTCTGCGATGAGAGAAGAAGAAGCTTTCCGAGAGAAAGCAGTAGCAAAAGCATCACAAGCTGGTATTGATCTCAGGATTTTCTTATCGCCGGCCTCAGAGGCGTAGCCAAGGGGGGGGGTTAGGGGGGTCATAACCCCCCATGAGGAATTTTTTGCCATACAAAATGTATATTCTTCACTACATTATCATACACACGTATACATATATATGAGTTGCAGTAGTCATAACCCCCCCCCACCATAAAAAAATTCTGGCTACGCCCCTGGCCGGCCTGTATTTTTGCCCTTTATCGAATTCGAGATTTCACTGAAATGAAAATGGGAATATCGGATATTTGATGTTGAAATAAAACCGATATGTCGATTTTTGGCCCAGTCCTACTGAGGGGCTGCTGCCCCCCCCAAAAAAAAAATGGGACCCTTTACTTAGCTTACAATTGAACTTTATCTTTAAATTTGATACCCAGCCCACCCCGAAATAAAATCCTGGCTACGCCACTGTCGATAACACTAACTACGCCACTGCTTTAGGCCCTATTTTGTATTTCTCTGAATTACGAAAGAAAATAAAATCATTCCCCTTAAACGAAAAACAAGGTAAAAAAAAAAACGAAATCTGCTGCAATAAAGCGATATGTTATTTTGCTTACTACAAAGTCCTTTTGTGAGAGCGCTTAATACCGCCCCTGTATCCTTCATTAAAAGTGACAAGCACAATCCTAACTTTATTTCATTCTATTTCCCTTCACATGAAAATCCGCCACCATGTAAACTTAACGTTCCGTTTTTTTTTTTTTTTTTTTGAGGGTGGGGGCAGGGGGACATATATTGAAGTTAAAAGTAGAAAAGGGATGTTTCATTAAATTTTAAACAAATATTAAATCAGTCAGACAAGTTGGAAGGAGGGATTTTCTTAATTTTTTTTTCGGGGGGGAGATTGACCCCTCTTGCCCTTAGGAAGTAACGCCTATGCCCCCCGCCAAAAGCAAACGATGTTCGACCCACTCCACACCCACAGACAGATAAAACTTTAAAATCCGACCACCAACCAAGAAATGAAACACCAAAGATTCGAAAAAAAAACTTCAATTAAATGAAACATCCTTTCAACTCTTTTCGACTCCTTTCGACTCTGAGTCGATAGAAGATTCGAAAAAACCCCTCCAATTAAATGAAACATCCTTTCAACTCTTTTCGGCTCCTTTCGACTCTGAGTCGATAGAAGATTCGAAAAACTAACGAATCTCAACGATAGTATACAATCACCGAAACAGAGCGAAACACTGAATCAGTAAAGATTCGTTGCTGCACCAACTCAGTGACCAACTCACCCACACCCACTCATTTACTGTTTCAAATCATCTATCGACTCAGAGTCGTAAAGAGTCGAAAGAGCCGAAAGGAGTCGAAAAGAGTTGAAAGAGTAAGGGAAAATCCCTGGGAACGGCAAAGGGAAAATAAGTTTTTCTTCCCTTCGCACTTGGAATGTATTTCCCTTGAGGGCTTGAGATTCGAATCAGTAGAGAGTGAGTGTAAAGACTGAGCCACTCAGTACCAAGATTCGAATCACTGATTCGACTCATCGAATCATTGGCCATCTCTACTACAAAGTTGATCATCTACACCAGCGGTGCGCAAACCGGGCGTCGCGACCCCCAGAGGGGTCGCGATATAATTTTTGGGGGTCGCCAAATTCAAAGAGATTCAAATTTATGAAAAACCTGCAATTATTCATTTCAAAGAACTGAAATAATACAAGAGAAGAAACTGACAATTATTATTTTACGAGCGCGATATTCGCGATCGCTATCACAGGGCTTCAAAACCACGTTATCATGTATAGTGATCTGCAAATTGATCATGCATAGTGATCATGCATAGTGATCTTCGTAATTATTTTCCCTTAAAACAAAACATCGATCTCGATTTTATCCAGAGGATGGGATGACTTACGACTTGCGATTTCCAATACAGATCCGAACATAGAAACAATCACGATCTCTTTGCAAGCACATATTTCACATTGACTTTTTATGATGTAAAGTTTTTTTAAAGTATTTTTCATTAAAAAATATTTATATCCATATGCATAAATAAAGCATTGTTTACTAAAATTATGTGTTGATTCATTAACTGATTTTTATGATGTTACAACTTTTTTAACATTTTTATGGTGCGCTATTTTAAAAACGCGTTATTTCAATCAATGACGTCACGACACTCTTTTAAAAACACCCTGTAAGAGCAACTCCCAGAAAGAATTTTAATGTAACTTCGTTTTGAATTAAAGAAAATGTCTGTCTATCCAGGGATCGCGACAAAATTTTACACAAATTAGGGGGTCGCAGATGAAAATAGTTTGCGCACCACTGATCTACACCCTTAATTTTGTAAATTGAAGAAAAAAAACCTTTAAAACGTAAAACAGTTTGTTTTTTAATTAATGGTTGTTAAAAAGAAGATTGTTAGATAAAAAAAATCCCAACAGCTTTTTAAAATGCAAAATTGGAAAAAAAAAACTAAATAAGTAATTAAAAAAAATCTAATTGGATTTTTTATTAATTTTATTAAAACACAATTAAATCCTGTCTCCTACTTTCTTAAAGCTGAGTAGTCTTCATATGTTTTATACGCGGTTGTGTCAGTAAATCTGCAAAATAAGTAAAAAGACACCACTGAAATTGGCAATCTAGTTATATTAAAAGAACAAACAAAAAATCTATTTGCTATAAAGATTGTTTCTCTAAATACCTGAGGATTATATTAAAAAACCCCTTAGAAAATATTCTGAAAATTGTTATAGGCGGGGGGAATAAAAATGATTTTTTTTTTTTTTAATGTGAAAGAAAACTTTATTACAACTCTCATCAAATGAAATTAAATATTTTTACTAGTAAAAGCTGCCCAAATTTTACCTTTCATTAATTTATTATTTTTATATTTTACTCAAAAACTATAAATGTACATGGGTGAAGTCAGTGGAGGATACAGGAGAGAAACTAGTGGCCTCCAACCTCCTCCCAAAAAATGATAAAGTCTTCATTTGTTCACTCGATTATGGAGATACTTGTCTTATAGATTAATTCGATAGATATAGATTCAGCCCAAAACTTCAGGATGAATACATATCATCTAATCTTGAGCAATAGTTTTTATTATCAGGTCTACGGGCTCTAATTAGGAAATAATGAGTAGCGAACTCGTCATTGTAATAAAACCCTGCATTTTCGCATAAACTGAACAGTCCATTCACATTTCATATAATAAATGCATTGATTTTCTTTTTCCTCTGTAAATTTTATATCAAACTTTCTTTTTTATGATTCATTTGATTGACTGAGTTTGTTTTTATGATTATTACTATTACTATTATTATTATTAGCAGCGTAAACACATTCAAATGCTATGTACAGTACATTGTAATATGATAAAAACAACCAAACAACATAAGTTTGCAAAATTTATTTAAAGGGCTTTTTTTCATATACTATATACAAAATAAATGCACATCTATAAATATTTCATACAGCATACTAATATCCGTATCTGGCATAACCTAGACCTCCCAGTCCAAGGCCTCCAACTCCTCCGTATCCCTGAGAGTAAGCGTAACCGGGAGCAGCCACTCCGTAGCCTAGGTTACCGTATCCAAGACCAGCACGGCCGAGTCCGTAACCTCCGATGCCGTATCCAAGACCAGCACCTCCGAGTCCGTAAGCACCAATTCCGTATCCAAGACCACCATGGGCGACGCCTCCGGCGTAGGGAGCATTGGAGACCATCAGGACGGCAGCTGGGTTCTGGTTGGCGGTGCCTGGTTCGTTGGTCTTGACCTGTGCCCTGAATCCGGCGTGGTCAGCGACGTAGTCCACCTGCCTCTTGACTCCCCGGGCGTCGGTGAATCCGTAGCTTCCCTTCACGGCGTGACCACCGTTGCCTTCCTCCTGCCTGTACTGCTCGCCGTGGTGGTCCTTGATGTCGTAGCCGAATTTGTAGGGCTGGGGAGCATGGTGGTGAACAGGCTCGTGAATCTAAAAAGTTATTAGAAAGAGATTCGTTACACACACTTTTTGTAGAAAGTGTAACTTTATATGTCTTTTCATTAAGTATATACAATGCAATGGAAAAAAAAAAAAAAAAATTATTTAAAACATCGATTTAGATCTGTTTTATCTGCAGTTTTTATAAAATTGCAAAATTATAAATTATAAAATAATAATTCTGTAGAATTTTCTGTTTTTTTTTTCTTTTTTAAACAAATATGTAAGTTTTGATTAAATGTAGATTTTAAATGAATTTAAATTATCAGTGATCACAATTTTTTTTCTAAGCACCTTGTTTACTGTAGTTTTTAAAACTTTTATAGAGGAAGTTACTTTATTTCATAAGTGATTTAAATTGTAAATCGAATAATTACAGCTTCTTTACATTTAACAGAGTTCTAAATTTAAGTCTTTCTTCAAAAAAATTGTTTAACATAAGTTCTTTTTTTTTTGTTGTTTTTTGTATAATTACTGTATCTAAAAATAGATTGTATTATTGATCTGGTAATACTGGTTTATTTTTTAAGTTTAGAAAATAGCACATTAAGTTTTTTTTTTTTTATAATTGTGAATTTTGAAATTATTATTCATTTGTTGAACAATTTAAAATAAACAACGTTTTTCAGTCACCTGAATGCAATATTTAACCGAGTTCAATGACCGGTTCATTAACCGGTTTAACCGAGTTCAATATGATGTGGATATGCAACTAAATATCATTAACGTACTAAAAAAAAATTACATTAGTAAAAGAGTTTAGCTCATTTCATATAATGGGTGCTTTTTAAGGTTTTGCTTACTGTATTAAACAGTTTGTCATGTATTTCATGTTTTAATGAAAAAATAAGCTTTGAATTCACTGAAATAATTACTAATCACTCAAAACGTTGAATTTCATTATAATTCTTAAGAGGTTCTTTAACATGCTGCTGTAGAAGTTATATTTATTTATTATAAATTAAAGAAAAACATATTTGTTCTGAAAAATTACAAAAGTAAAACAGACTATTATTATACTGAAACATTTTACTGATTAGATTATGATTTATGAAAATCTAATCAATAAAAGTTTTCATTATTATAACAGGCTGTTTTAGTTTCGTAATTTTACAGTGAAAGCATTTATTTTCGAGTTAAAAAAATAATAAAATAATAAAATAAAATAAAGCTTACCAGTGGCAGGCTAGCTGCTGCGAAGCCGAACAAGGCAAGTACTAATACCTAAAATAAAAATATATATGCTTTAACGGTGTATTGTGCTTAACCTAGTTATTATACGCATTTTTCTTGAATTTAGATAAAAATACGTATGCACTCATAGCAGGTAAATTTGATTTGACCTACAAAGTTAGAGCTTTATACGCCCTATTAAATACATGATGGAGGATGGAGGAGGACTTAAATTCAATTTACCCTTTTAATGCTGCTTCAGGTTTTAAAGACTTATTTTCGCTACAGTCTGCTAAATACGATTGTAAAAATTATTTAAGTACTGAAGTACTTGCAGAAAATTTAACAATATGTTTTTAATTAAAATATGACCTGTAAATTAGTTATGATTGAGAGACAAGTTTTTGCAAGACGAGACAGATTTATAGCTGAGACGGGACAAACATTTTTAACATTACAATATACAATATTTAGCGGGACGAGATAAACTTTTACGCTGTTTAATAAGACGAGGTAATCGTTTTTTTTTTTTTTTTTTTTTTTTTTTTTTTTAAATGTCTCACTTCCATCGGTACTTTAAAAGGGTCTAAGGAAAAAAAAATTCTATTCCAAGATAGCTCTACAAAATTTATGATTTTATGTAAATAATGTTGAATCCTCTAAAATATATGCAGAAATATAAAATACTTTCCATTCTTACACAAAGTTTAGAGCTTTCTAAAACTATTTTCATACTTTACCTTTGCGAACATTTTTCTTGAATTTGTTTTTCACTTCAGTTGTGACTTAATGCTGAATATTGAAAACTTTCGGCTATATATACTCCTCGGAAATTAAATAGTTTTAAAACAATGGGAAATATGCAGTCACACCCCGCTGATCTCGAATTCTAGGTTAAAGTTTCCAGCCTTGTTTTACGAAACAGTCGCCACAGAAATGTGGTAATTTAATCTTGAAAAATAATAAAATGGCAATGAGTATAATGTGGAATTAATTCATTCAAGTTCAAGATCAAATTCTAAAAAACTGTTTAACTGTATCACTCGCATTCTTGAAGATAATGATGAAATATAACGAAAGTTTTTCAGACTGTTAATATTTGTCGAAAGTAATGGTGTTTATAACAGATATTTTATTTTAAAAAGGAAGTGTTAATAGTTATTTTCGAAAAGTTAGTTTTATTTTGTGTTCTACACATTAAACACTAAATTCATTAGATAAACAGTTGAAGTACACTAAAGAAATTGAGTAAAATGGAAATATTCTACTTATATAAAATAAAAAAAGCTTTGTAAAAAATAAATAAATAAATAAATAAATAAAAAGCGTAAAATGATACTTTTAGCAAGAAGTATCATTTCTTGTTATAAGTATCATTTTATGTGTATTTTTTCACAAAATTTTTTTTAAAATTTATTTTAAAGTTTAACACCAATATTTTGAGTGTTTTTTTTGGAGATTGCTTTCTTATCTCAAAAACGGTACGAGATACGTGAAATAAGTCATTTACAAAGTTGTACAGCACTACCGATTTATTAAGAAAAGACAACCTGAGCTCATAAACGTAAAAAATTGAAGGCGTAAAATGCAAAGCGTAGAAACGTATTACTGATACTTTTACCAGCGTGTCATCA
The DNA here is from genome assembly GCA_038373885.1 of Cheiracanthium punctorium. Lineage (NCBI taxonomy): Eukaryota > Metazoa > Arthropoda > Arachnida > Araneae > Cheiracanthiidae > Cheiracanthium > Cheiracanthium punctorium. The sequence goes on along the minus strand of JAWZYV010012726.1, from coordinate 68,238 downwards.
GCCATATTGTGCAACTTCCAGCGGGAATAGCAGATCAGCCTCCAGGTGTGTATTGGTACGGACGGTAAACACTTTTTGCATGAAGGATACATGAGATTAATCTCAGATAAGTGCAATTTTGGAAAATTTGACCAAACTAATCCGCCTTCTCCCCCCAAAAAAAGAAATAAATAAGAATAAAAATTAAATTAAATAAATAAATAAAAATCCTAAGTTGGCAGTTTACTTAAGAAGACGGCTTCCAGACGAGCATGAAATTCGGTTCACGTACAGTCAGGGATTGATTTATGGCAGGGCATTTGGGGCAAGCACCCGGGCTCCCAAAACTACCCCTTAGATTTAAAAATTTGCAAATTTTGATTTTAATTTAAAATAAGAGACGGAGAAACTTATTCATCGAAAATAAAAGTAATAATAATTACTTTGCTACTATTTCATACCGCTAGCATTACACCCAAAGCTTTTTTTTTTTTAGCTAAACGGTATAGTCTCAGGCAATTATTCAGCGCAAACTCATCATTTAGGCGTGGCCTATGTAGTGAAGTATGCTGATCACCAGAAAACCAGATGCATTCCACTCTCGATATCTCGAAGTCGGCGGGACCGGCAAAAATATATCAAAAATCACACATAATATGTTATTCGGGGGGGGGGGGGTATATTTTAATCGTGTGTTGAAACTATACCATCAAATCAAACTATGAAGAAATTTATTTTTTTTTTTTACATTTTTGACGACAAATGGAAATTTGATCGTTAGAATAGTGTCTGAAGAATTAACAGATAATGCACATAATCATGACAATAATTGACGAATTTTATTTAGGATTGGGTTACTAAATATTTTTTTCACACTTACTTGTATGAGTTTTGATTTTATGTTGTCTTCAGCATTAATTTTATACAAAGCATTAAAGAAATCCCCTGCGCGTTAAAATGGCTTGCAAAATTTCAAAGTAACAGTAAAAATCGAGATGTAACAGCTTTTTTTTTTATTCGAGATAGCGAGAAAAAAATTATGTTTAATTACATTACGCCATTTTGGGATTTTAAAAAAACTTCGAGACTATCGGAAAATCGAGATAAACGAAGTCGAGAGTCGACTCCATTGATTTTCAATCGGTACCTGTGAAAGGAAATAGTTTTTGAAGTGAAGCGAAGCGAAGATCTATCCCACGATCAATAATTAAATGCTCATAAATAAACATTAGGAAAATATATCGAAAATATTGTGGAACATGCTATTTGAAAAATATGGAATGAAATTAACTTTTAAAAATTAAATAATATAATTTAAATATTATTATACTACATAATATTATTAGTATCGCATTATTGCATTTCACTTTGCATCTTGATTTAATTATCTTTTTTATGCTGTTATAACATACTTTTTAGTAGGTTACGATATGAAAGTTGCTATGTAAGGGTATAAGACAGTTTTCGTAAGGGGGGGGGGCAATGAGCCCTGGGCGCCCATCTCTGCAAATCGGTCTCTGCGTACAGTCTATATTTACCGTTCATCTGTTTTAGCTGCAGAACCCTGTTCATTGGGGAAGTTTGATTATATCATCCTGTAGGTATATGTTTTTGAAATTTTCAAAATGACAGCGGGAACCCGGGAACTGTTGAAATGCAAAAGTCCTGTGTTTGTTTCTAGAGGTTGGTCACACGTATAACTTTATAAACTTTTGGTGTTCTTTTTCATCAAATCTGTTCAAAAATGTTGTAGTATTACTTTGTAGTTGCAGCCCCTCAAATGTGGGACACCTTTTATGAGGACCCTTGTAGCTCTAATCTATTATACCTCATTAAAACAGAAGGGAAAAACAGCAATTCTTGATGACGGATTCAGATGCTGTTGATTGGCCCCTTTCTCTTCATTTGCGTGGGTAAATCCGATTAACTTTTCTCTCGTACCGCCCAGGTAGTGTGGTGGCCAACGAACCGTTCCATCACAACTTGGGTACGGGTTCGATTCCCGGATTGGGCTTGGTTGTTAACTCGTCCATTCCTTCATGGGGAGGGGTGGGTATTGTTGGCTGCGCATTGGTTGCCTCTGTAATATTATATCAAATACCTTCGGGCTTTTGTAGCGACGAATGCGTAATCGGAAAAGCGTCCGACCATAATATATATTAAAAAAAAAAAAAAAAAACTTTTCTCTGTCACCCTTGATCATAAGAACTGTTAGCACTGGGGTGCTATTTCGCTGAATCCCAGAATTTTGTCTACGCGATCTTGTAGACAGGTTTTGTAGATATGAACTGTCACGGTGAAGATCTTTTCAAATGTGTTTGCTAGATAACGTGGAGGGGAAGGGGGGGGAGGTGGCGTGAGTGAAATGTTGAAAGTCGCACAAGGTTTGCAATTTTTGATAATGGATCGCTAAAGTTGGTTCCAAAACGCGACAATTTATTATAAATATATTACAAATATAGTTAGAAAACGCCTGGCGAATATTGTAAAATAGTTTTAATAAGCCATTTTCATATAGATTTCATTTCCGAAGAAGTGTTTTATGGAACAGAGACGACAAATACATTACACTCATAGATTGTGATGCACTTTCCAAGTGGTATTTATAAAGGTGAAGTGTAGTTTGACTTTGCCTGGCGAAAATTGTTCAACAGTTTTGGTGGGCGAATTTAATATAGGTTTCTATTCCGAAGAAGTATTTTATGGAACAAAGAAGGAAAACACGGTACACTCATGGATTATGATGCGCATTCCAAACGGTATTTAAAATGTCTGTGCGATATTGTTGGAATATGCCTATAGTTCGAATATGCCTAGCAAGATTGTAAAACAGTTTCAGTAGGTGATTGTAAGGTAGATTTCGATTGCAAAGATGGGTTTTATGGAATAAGGAAGAAAAATACGGCACACTGATGAATAATGATAGGCTTTCTTACTTAATAGAAAAGGAAGAAAAATAGGGACGACGCATAAATTATGATACGCTTTTAATACATAGCACTTTAGGGCGTATTTAAAATCTGAAAGTATTTCAGATTTTCTTACTTTTTTCTTTTCTTTCTTTCTTTCTTTTTTTGTGAAGCTGACTACCTCTCCAGCGACATTTTTGTTTATTTGTTTCTCCTGTACGTCTATCCTTTTGTGATAAAAAACAAGAAAGATGAGTCATGCCCCGAGCATCGTTTACAAAACACTTTCCATCACAGCTGTCTTTTTTGTATATCACACATGGCGATGTATCGATCTTTGGCGACGTATCATCGTCGAACTCGGCGAAAATTCTGGTCGTAAATTCGAAACATTCTGCATTACTATTGAAGTAATTTTGAAAAAAAAAAAAAAAATTCCCGTAAATTAACAACAAGGATCAACTTGTTATTATCCTTGGCTTGGAAATGAAATGAAATGTCGGATTATGGCTGATTATCTACGCGAGGTAGATCTAGGCAGGGGGTGGGGTTGCCCTCCGTGGGAGACTTTTCAAGGGGTCCTAACTCGTATTTATGCGAAGTTCCGGAAAACTCCAAACGGCTAGGTCGAAGTACGTGATCACGGTTTGAACCAGTCGCCTTCCGTCTTCCAGTTGAAAGCGCGGATGCTCTCGGCCACTGGTGGGGCTGTGCTTGACTTGGATGAAAGCTTCTAAATAGCTTGATACCGTGATGTATCTCACTCATTCTGAGTGCTCCTTTAAAAGAACTGTGAGTTAATTCTACACGCACTATTTTCGACGGAGAATGATGATTAATTTAAAATTCTCGATAACGTTTATCAAGTTTGCTTTATTTGAGATAGATGAATATCTCTAAAATACACTTTAAACAATGGCTACCGATGAAGCATAATGAATTGTAAGTAATTTGGATACTCTTGTAAAAGATCTATAAATACTATAATGGGTATATGTAGTATTACCAATATGTACGATACCATATGTCAGATACATGTGGTATCGTACATAGCAGTAATTTATATAAATTTCGTAGAAATCGATGCATATGAGAGTACGGACTGACGAACAAAAGGACAGACAGACAAACCGAAATCATAAACATTTTTCTTCTTTGTTGGAACGAGCAATTACAATAATTTTACGGTACAGTGCCTCACCATGGCCGAATGGGTATGACACTCAAAATGGTAGACAGCTGAGGTGTTCAGGTCCAGCGTTTTGGCCGAGCCTGTCGAGCGGTTGTCGATCTAACAGTCTGGAGTTTTGGTCGGTTTTCTCCAGATGAACGTGAATGCGCGTTAGAACCTCTTAAAATGTCTTCCGATTAAGCCCTCCCCCCTCCCGATCCATGACAGATAGCCAATGTGTAGCTTTGACGTAACACAACACGAACAAGCATTTACGGTACAGTTCAACAATTACAATGAGGTCAAAGAAACTTTATTGTAACTGCTCACCACGATCTCGGGGGGGATATCTTTCAAATAACTCAACTTCAAATTTTTTTTTGATCGGTTGAACGAAATGGCTGCTAAAAATTCAAATAGCGACAAAGTTGTTTTTTTTTTTGTTTGTTTGTTTTAAGTACCATGTTTACTCGTGTAATCGCCGCATAGTAATCGCACTCCCGCATTGAAGCAGAAAAAATCCTTAAAATAATTTCCCCGCATAAAAGTCGCAGTCGAGTATTCGACCTTCATCTAGAAAATGAATATTGGAAATATCTAGAAAATTCTTCCGAATTGTGAATTATATTATCAGAATGTTTTGTCAAAGATTTCACAGAGATTATTTGTGAATTTTATGACTATAAGAATGTACCATAAAGAAACCTCTTTTTGTGTGCAACTGACGAAAAGGCTATTTAATAAACAGTGCATGATCTGGAAACAAATGGCAATTTCCTAATTTCCTATAGTGTATTTTTTACATCCGTAATGTAGAGGGTAAACTATTGTGAAGTAGATTTCTCCGCATGTATAGTAGTCGCACCTAGACTTTCACCATGGAAAATTGGCAAAAAGTGTGTCACTATTACGCGAGTGAACACGGTATTACACACAGTACATGTACAACCCTGCATATCCTTGCATTGGCTATAATATTTATATGTTTATGTTACTGTAAACTGAGCAGTGGTGTAGCGTAGGTTTCTTCCGTTCGGGACAGATGAAAAATATCCCCCCCCCACACACACACAAACACATACACACGGTAATAATATATTATAAACTTTTATATAGAGCGAGGAAAATACTCCGCTGCAGGCACACTTTTTTCTCCAAAATTTAATATTCTTACTAAATTAATCACAGTATTACGGGTTGAATTGAGTACATGAAATGTTTTTTTCACGCTTGTTCTAACAAAAGAAGTTTTTTAATGCAGTCTCGATTGCGTGTTTGAAGGAAGGTTGTTAAAAATATATCAATCCTCACATCCTTTATTAGAAAATCTAAGAAAAATGTCGCCCTAAATAAGAAAATAATGACTGAGAAGAAAAATTTCAAAACTTAGGAAGGTTAAAAACGACCGAAAGTTAATTATGGCCGAAATTGTGCGTCTTATGAACGAAGCATTTTTGTACTAAAATGAATAGGAATGCAGCGGGACTTCATAAAAAACGATGTAAAAAGTCGTATAAATGAGAAACGTATAAACGGAGCTTTACTGTATATTTAAATTAAGTGATTAGTCTAACGAGGTATTTTATAAAGCGTAACAAAAATTTAAATGAAAACATGAGGTCATAAAAATGTATATTCGTGACGTCTTCAAATTTTACTGGAGTGAGCAATGTGATTTTTTTAATCTGTTATCATAAACTATTATTATAATTCATTTTTGTGTTATAGCTATTGTAAAAATTCAAAAGATTGAGCTAAAATATTTAATAAGTAAAAACAGTTCTCACCAGATTTCATAAACAAATTTGAAATTGAACAAAACTGGAGAATTACCTAAGCTGTTATTTACAGACAGACGCCTTCTTTTATAATTTATACTTTCTCCCAAAGAAAACCCTTTCAAAATCTAGCATGGACTTGAAACGAAAGTGACAAGAAATCTAACAGGCGCAGATAATTTTAAACAGGGGCGGCCCGAAACGGTAAGAATGGTAAGCATATTATCGGGGTGCCATTTCGAACTCCAAAATCAAGAAAAACTTATTTAGAGCATAAAAAGGGGCGCACTTTTTACCTTTTGCAGGGAGGGCCAAGTATATTCGGGTCGCCCCTGATTTTAGAATAGAAAAGTAGCTTCAAAGTGAAATGGCGAAAAAAAATATATATATATACGTTTTGAAAGCCGAAGGAAGGGAAAGGATGATAATATAAACGAAAAGGGAAACAGTTCCTTAAAAAAATTGCTTGAATTTCCGTCTGTCCGATATAGAAATATAAAAAGACTAAAAATGTCATTTTAATCTCTTTAAAATCAGTCAACGATAGGGATTTTGCCGCATTTAGAAATTTGCCGCCCGGGGCTGCTGGACCCTCTGCCCCCTATCGCCCCCCCCCCCTACGCTACGCCACAGAAACTGAGCTTAGGCTGAACCAGTACCCAATAAAGTTTACTGCAATTAGAGATGGACGCGAGACGAAAAATAAGCGTCTCGCGTCTCGCAAAATAGCCTAAAAGCTTGTCTCGTCTCGCAAAAATCCCTATATCGTAATGTTAAAAATGTGTGTCTCGTCTCGCAAAAAAGCTGTAAATCTCTGTCTCGTCTCGCAAAAAAGTCGTCTCGCGTCCATCCCTAACTGCAATGCTGCATACTGTCTGTGCTAACTAATAAACGCACTAAACGTTCAGAACATCGCGCGGGCCAGTTCATTAGGTGGATCACTGAGGCGTGAATAAGAGGATTTGCACGCTTGCTTACTGTCTCATTGCGTTATTCGACGGAATTACATAACATCATCTTTAGTCAGAAGAAAGTACTCAGAAACCTTTTGACATAAGAAACAACGTGAGAATCAAGTAGCGTATAGGAAGAGAGTGAGTTAGCTTTTAAAATAATTGAATTCAATCAGCACAGAGTAAACCTATTACAGATCGAATTGAGAGCTAGGCATATTTTAATTTTTTTTCATATTTTGTATTCTAATGCGTTAGTTAAAGTATATTAGTTATTTAAAGGGGGGGGGGATATTGTATGCAATTTTCAGTATGTTCCCAGGAACATGGATCATTTCTGACTCTTACTTTTACATTGGTTTCAAAAACGGAATGAACTGATGGGAAGTTTAAATAATAAATGAAATATATTAAGAATTAATAAAAGCTTTATTTTTATCAATAAAAGCTTAATTTTTATCCAAGCCAATATTGGTCAAATTTCATTTTTGAATAAATTTTTAGTTTGATGTTACCAAATGGGGAACATTAGTCCTGTAAAAAGTTAAGGCTAACTTCATTTCGGTCTTGACGCTTTTGACCGGTTGAACCGCATTCATTTCCCAATGCAGAAAAAAGGGCAACCATTGCCATCGCTCGATTTAACTACCAGCAAATGACTTTCCAACAAGCTTGTAAAGCGTGTATGATTTCGGTTTGTCTGTCTCTTCGTCTGTGGTCTAATTGCCGTAAATATGCGTCGATTTACGAAATTTATATATGTTATTCCTATGTACTGAACTATGTAAAATATTGGAAATGGTGCATGAAGCATTTATAGTTCTTTGGCAGGAACGCCCAAAGGAATTCTCAATTTAAATTCTCAAGATATTCTCAATTTAAAACAAACCAAAATTAGTATATGTTATTAAGAATCCCATGATAATGCTCTTCGTAGAAAATCGTATCTGTAGCATTTATAGTTCTTCTACAGGAGCATTCAAAAGAATTCCAGAACATGACGATCTATGGCAGTTTAGACATTCATCCATTTCAAAATACAATAAGTGTATAAACGTTTATGACAGTTTATCTTTCAGTTGATATATGGAAATAACTTTTAAAGTTCTACAGGGTGTTGCAAAATTATATTTCAAAAAAAGAATACAGTGCGCACCGATTATAACGGACCTGGGATATAACGTACTATCGGTTATAACGTACCTAGAAGCTAGGTCCTGAATGAAGTCCTATATTTATAATATTATTTAACATCGGTTAAAACGTATTTAACAAAAGTACGTACTTCGGCTATAACATACTTTTTATACCAAAGCCAAACAAAAAATTTTGCTTAAGCATTTTATTTTCTTTTTCGCGGAACTATTTTCAAAAACACTCACTGTCAGTTTTGAGATTTTCTAGCGAGATGAATTGTGTATAAATGAAGAGAGCGATCATTTATCTTTTTCCTGTGTTGAGTACGGCTAAGAACAAGACCATGTTTTTTCTTTGTCATTCATCAATGTAAATGCCTTATAAAAAGCCCCATCTATAATGATTCTGATCATAGTGGAGAAGAAACAGAGGAATCTATACCAAGCATACCCGACGCATTAAATGCTGCAAAAAAATTATGACGATTTTTTTTAATGCCCCAGTGATGATTTAGAGACTCTACAAAAGTCTCATATGGGTATCCAAAACGGTATTTTTAAAGTAGCATCTGCTCATTTAAAACAAAAGAAAATTACAGATTATTTATCTCATTAAAAATTGAAAGTAATAAAGAATTTTCTGTTTTTTAATTTGATTTTTAAAACATCAGACCTCTTTAAAACGCAGCTTACAGTGAAATTATGAGCCCACTTTCTTTTTTTTTTTGTGTGTGTAATATTGAATCTTAGCTGCGGTATTGCTTATAGAGCAAGAGCCAGCGACCGCCAGACCTTCGTCATAGTATAAAAGCTGAAACTTTCTCTGCGCATACCCCCCAACAGAGGTAGGAACAATCGGCCACTATAAAGTTTGGATGATCGTGGCCTTGTCAGGTAACAGGTGGCAAAGGTGCATAAAATTGCCGAAAATTTTGTCATTTCATAAAGCTTAATTTTTTTATAGGTTCTTCTTCGCAGTACTAGAAATCACTTTATCCCTTGCCAGACACTTTTCCATAGTGGCAAACCCCCGCCAGACAACCTCAAAGTCTTGAAGAACGTAATTCTATTACGAGCGCGCTGCAAGAAAGTTCGTACGTAAGAAAGTTCAGAAGTAGCAGTATAAAATGTGCTTGGCACTTTGTGACAGCTTGACGTACTTCGTCGCGGGAGTTTACGAACACAACAGTTTTCCATGACTTTGAGGTTGTCTGGCGGGGGGTTGCCACGATGGAAAAGTGTCTGGCAAGGGATAAAGTGATTTCTAGTACTGCGAAGGAGAACCTATAAAAACCTTTATGAAATGACGAACATTTTCTGCAATTTTATATACCTTTGCCACCTGTTACCTGCCAAAGCCACTATCATCCAAACTTTATAGTGGCCGATTGTTCCTACCTCTGTTGGGGGGTATGCGCAGAGAAAGTTTCAGCTTTTATACTATGACGAAGGTCTGGCGGTCGCTGGCTCTTAGACTATTATAACGTACTACTTTTTTAGGTCCCGTGAGAGTACGTTATAACCGGCGTCTACTGTACCTCCAAAAACTCGATAGATCTGAGGACGATACTTCGTCATACTTGACGTAGAAATATTGTTGTTTTGGAATGTGTTTCACAACCGATGGGTTCGGCATTATCCACTTTTCTCATTCTCTTTAAATTAAATTGCTTTTTTTTTCCATTGAGAAAGTTCGGATATGAACCGGCACAACTAACATATTAATTCGTTCTTAACTTCGCTTTAAAAACACTGTCTAAATTTGTTAATATGATACAAAAAGTATCCTATGTTAAGTTTAACGTCTGTCAATTTTTCTTCTTCTAAATATTAAGTAGCGAAACCTAGTATTGCATTTAAGAAGACTTCATATAATTTTTATTTGTTGAATCTTAAATTTTCATGAAACACATTGATAAAGAACGACACATTTAAGCAGAAAATAGTTTATTGTACAACAGTTTGTCCAAGAGAAAGGCAATACACATCCATTATTTCAAAATAAGCGAAACAAAATAGCGTGTATCTCAGAAATAGGAAAAAAAAAAAAAAAAACACTCAGAGACATAAAGTATGAACATTGGCAATGGCGTTTAGAAACACGAGAGAAAAGCTCAGTTCAAAGTAAAAGTGTGAAAGGTCTTTGGCATAGAAAACATTTTACGCTACCAAGGTGAAGTGTAACATCTTAGAATCCGTATCTGGCATAACCTAGACCTCCCAGTCCATGTCCTCCATACCCCTGAGAGTAAGCGTAACCGGGGGCAGCCACTCCGTAGCCTAGGTTGCCGTATCCAAGACCAGCACCGCCGAGCCCGTAACCTCCGATGCCGTATCCAAGACCAGCACCGCCGAGTCCGTAACCACCATGCCGTATCCACGACCAGCACCGCCGAGTCCGTAACCTCCGATGCCGTATCCAAGACCAGCACCGCCGAGTCCGTAACCACCAATGCCGTATCCAAGACCACCATGGGCGACACCTCCGGCGTAGGGAGCATTGGAGACCATCAGGACGGCTGCTGGGTTCTGGTTGGCGGTGCCTGGTTCGTTGGTCTTGACCTGTGCCCTGAATCCTGCGTGGTCAGCGACGTAGTCCACCTGCCTCTTGATTCCCCGGGCGTCCGTGAATCCGTAGCTTCCCTTCACGGCGTGACCACCGTTGCCTTCCTCCTGCCTGTACTGCTCGCCGTGGTGGTCCTTGATGTCGTAGCCGAATTTGTAAGGCTGGGGAGCATGGTGGTGAACAGGCTGGTAAAAGTAATTAACAGTTATTGAAAAATCAAAACCTACATCTTAAAGAGTTTATTTTGAAAGTATTCTCAAACACACGCACATAAAAAGAAACGATAGATTTTTCCATTCTACGCAAGTCACCATTTCAGGCTACGAAAAGCGTCTTTAAACCACCTTCCTACTTCAATAACCATCCGATTTAAACATCTTTGTCTTTTATAAGAAAATTTTTACATTAATACGTGTTTGAAACTTTTATTAATAATTTTTCGTAACAGATGTAATCTTTTTCTTTGAATTAAAAAGAAATAATAATGAAATATTTTTAAAAAGAATTTTATTTATCAATCTTTAAGTTTGAATCGTTATCCGAGTGTATGACAGTGCACATACCTTGCTTATAACTCTAGATAATTATTTTTGCTTGTACTTACTTTTTACAGATCTGTGTTTTCTCACAATTGGATAACGAACGTATATTATTTCGCATTATTTTTATTATTTTGATAGTTGAGTAACAGTGTATTAAAATTATTTTGAAATTACATTTTTCCTGCTGTTGTTTTAAAAGTTCGATTGCTTTTATCATTTTTTCAATACTCTATTGTTTTAACTTTTTTTTAATAGGAAAAATTAACAAAATATTTTTTTTAACTTTTATACGTCTCCTTTATTAGTTACATGCAGTGAAAGTTAGAAACAGGCTAAAATAAGACGAAAATACTTTAAAAAGACAATTCACGTTTTTATGATATTCCAATACGCAGCTTTGAATGGACGTCTGCACATAGTTTGCTTGAATGAAAGAAATTTAATATGATTTGCTTATTCAAACTTTCTGCACTTACTCCGTGAAGTAAGAAATGACTCTAAAAAATTGATTGAACTGAGTATTAGCATGAAATTACACAATTTAAACCCTCGTAATTTTTAAGTATGTATAAGTATGTATAATTGACTGTTAGTTTAAATTAAAAAAATAAGAATATTCGTGCACTTTCTTCTTTTACACTAACACTCTTTATTTCTTTTCAAGCACTGTAAAAAGATAAATTGATAAGTATATTTACCAATTTAAATTATTGCCTTTTCAACCAATTTTATGAATTCTTCAGGACTATTCTTCATTGCGACTTCCATTCAATGGCAGATTATACAATTAAATAATAAGTAAGACGGTCTTTACCACTATATTTTCCTTATTTTGTCACCCATCTTATTAATTTATATTTATATTCTACTAATTCATGTATTTTAAAACATAAATAAATTATAGGCACATTTATCATATAGATTTTTCTATTGGAATTTCGCATTTTGAATTTCGTTTTAAGTTTAGTATAAGCTCAAGCAAGAAATCACTCCGTTTAATATGTCACTTTTAAGTGGAATCGAGACTGATGTAACGAGGTTTGACTGAAATTTAGAGCAATAAATTTGAAAAGCACATTATTGTGAAACCAGAATCACTTCTGTGTATTGAAAATACATTGATGTATAATTTTAATATAAATTTTTCCTGAAATCAGTAAGAGATTTCCCGCAAATATAATTTTTAATAAAGCAGACACAAATATCGATGAGAGGAGAACAATTTAGTGTATGAAACTTTTGTTTTCAGTTAAATATTATTTTATAATTCAATATTTCTAAGATATGAACGACATTTATTGAAAACTTACTATAATAGAAGCTGCAGACAAAGAAGCTACTGCAACCAAGAATATAACCTGAAAGAGAGAAAAACAAGTGTCAGTACAATTTTATATTTCATACAAGCTTATATATGTACAAACTGAATATGAGCTAATAATGAAAGAAATAAGAACTTATATTTTAACTTTAAACCTTAGAGTTTGACGATGGTTTATGAATAATTATCGAATAGTCTAAGAGTAAAAAGTTTTGAAATTAAAATATTTGTAATAGAAATGATTAATATATAATTAATCCGGAATAAAAAATAGGTGATAATTGAAAAGGTTTAGATAAATAATAATAAGATAGTAATTTCTTGTTTATTAAAATAATTATTTTCCATGCGTTGAATTACTGAAGTTTTATTTTCAGTTAAAAAAATAATTAAAACTTAACTTATGAATAATTTAGAGTAAGGAGAAAAACATTATTGATGCATGAAAAGCATTTTCTCTTAAACCTTCATTAAAAATGCCCCAATATAGTGAATCCTTTATTAAAAGGGTAATGTGTTAAAAAAATCTACCACGAAAACTTTAGTTACGGGGATTTCTTCCTCAAAGCAATGCTTTATTAGCCAAAACTTCTTTATGTGCAAGAGTTGGAAAGATTTTAAACTGAGTACACCTTCAAAATAGAAAATTTCAAAATAAATGAAAATTTTCATGTGTACGAGGGAAAATTTATTGATGCATTAAAAATGAGTTTCTCTTAATACATACCTTTATTTACCTTACCTAATATCGAAATATTTTCTCAAATATGTAATTTCCTTAGTGATCTAGAAAAGCTCATTTATTGTGTATATGGTTATACTATTATGGCATATATTTCTATGAGGTATCTTATAAGACAGCATTTCACAGCGAATTCGAAAGTAGCTGTAACCTGGATTAAATTTTACAGAGTAATATTTTTTTCATTCCTTAAAAAAAGAAAAGTGTCTTTAACGTGCTAAGACATTAAAAAAAGAAAGAAAGAAACTACCCGATTTTTAGACCTGTATTACCACGTAAAAACTGAATAATTCATTTTTCCAAACTTATAACTTTATTAAGCGAATACTTCAGAAAATAATACAGTTAAAAACCTCACCTGGGAAATCATTTTTCAAGTCGTTTGCTTGGATATTCAGAGGCAAATTGTGGTCATTCAAAATTTTGCTCGCCTTTATATAGTTACGAACCACATAAAGTGAAAATAGATTTCGATCTCCTGAATTAATCTCTCCATGCTTGAATGAGCACACTTTTAGTATGGAAATAAGGCAGCTACTAGATCAATTGACCTTCTGGGGGAAAGCGAGTGGAATTTATTTCTTCATATTCTCAGTGTCAAAATGTTAATAAGAGCAGCACAAATGAATTCTTGAAAAATTCCCGCAAAACCAATTAAATTGTTTACGTTGTATTGCTTAGCCGTAACCACATTGTTCAAAGTGCTAATTAAAAACCCATTTAAAATAAGTTTTTTTTTGTTTGTTTGTTTCAATTCACTTATGAAAAATTAATTTTATTGGGATTACAGTGAAGCACCGTTTATACGTTTCTCATTTATACGACGTTTTCGTGAAGTCCCGATTTATTCCTATTCACTTTAATGCAAAAATGCTCAGTTCATAAGACTTCGGTTATACGTCGTTTTTCACTTCCCTAACTTTGAAAATTTTCTGTCTTTGTCGGTATTTTCCTATTTAGGGAGAAATTTTCCTAGATAGAACGTCTAATAAAAGATGCAAGGAGGGATGTGCCTTTAACCACCTTCCTTTGAACACGCAATCGGCTACATTGAAAAACTTTGTCAGAACACGGGTGAAAAAAAACCACATTTCATGAATTTCATTCAATCCGTTAAAATATAGTACAATAAAGGTATAGCTTGATTCACTTTTATGATAAGTAATTTATATTTTAAAATTTAGTTATTGTTTTCAAATGTACTAGTACATCTCCAAAAAAAGTATTCGAGCAAGAGAGAAATTTCCTACGTTTGTTTCGTATATTAAAATTTATTTATCATAGAATATGAATTAGGCTATGTATAAATATGGCTTTCCATATTTCTATCAAGTTGTGTGTTTTTCAAAAATTCAATTATTATTCGCAAATCTAAAGTAGGAAATTTCTCTCTTGCTCGAATACTTTTTTTGTAGGGTGTACCCGAAAAAACTAAAAATTTTTATATTTACATGAATTTAAATTAGTAGAGTTAAACCTGCGATGTAAGTTGTTTATTACTGTTTTAGTTATGCGTATTTTTGTTTATACATCGTTTCAGTTCGGTCCCTTGGAAGATGTATAAAAGGTGCTTTACCGCATTTGCTGTTTTAAGTTTTCGATTTTCAATTATTACAGAGGGTGTCCCATAATGACTGGGGCAGTTTTTAAGCGGAGATAGGTATTGCACATAATAATCAGAATCGCATTACAATATGAGATCGAAAACGCCGACTTCACTTACCTGTTTATAATTACTTCGAGAAAAGTCTTGGAGTATTCGTCTAATTTCTTAACCAAGTTTCATAAACAATGGGCTCCCGAAAATCTCGCCAATGAAAGAAAATAGAAGCTTTAAAACTATCCATTTTATAGTCAAGTGTTTTCTGTGGAAAATGCATTAGACTTTCACGAAGTATTGGTCAGAAAGTTCTCTATTGTTTCAGTACCTGTTCCAGAGTGTTTATACTAATGTTGTTGTGTGTGATTATGGGAACACTACTCTAGGGTGATCTGCCAAAGATGGGGGGGGGTGCCTTGGTAGGAGGATTTTCTAAGGGGTTGCAACGCGTATTCACGTTACATCTGGAGAAAACCTGCATAAACTCCAGAGCGTTAGATCGACAGCCGTGCGATGGAACCCGAACCCGGGACCTTCACACTTCGGCCGTCTACCATTTTCAGTGTCAAAACCACTGTGCCAATGATTATACTAAAGCCAGCTTAAGAAGTTTCACAAAGGAATGAAAAAGAAAAAATCTTCTTAGGCGGGAAATTTTTTTATTGATTTTCTTTTGAAAAACAAAGTAACTTCAGTATAAAAATCCAGAAAATATTTTTTGACATTATTTAAATGTTACATAAATAATACAAAGTTTAGATTTACTTCAAATTTATATTGTTTTGCACACTTAAAAAATTAATTAATAAAGGAAAGTAATATAATTACCTAAGATTCTCTTTATTAAATGTTTAAAAAAGTTTGCTTTAAGTATCATTAGAATCGATTTTACTAAAAAAAAGAAAAGAAAATCCGTTGTGTCTTTTTGTTCTTTTTACCAGCAATCTTTAATCGATAACAATTAAGATGCCTTTCGCTTTTAAAAACATTTCCAGGCACATATTCGACGCTTTTAATTAAACGAAGAAAAGTTTCTAGTCCTTTTACAGCATCCGAAAAGTTAAGAATTTCTTCAGCCTCTTCCTCAGTTTCACTCATTTCTTCATGTTCTGTAACACCACAAATTCTTCCACTGTAAGCGCTTCACCCAGCAATGAAATCGTTTTCAGTCCTAGATATTTTTCCTAACAGCAAAGAAAGAGATGTTTTAAAGTAAACTGAGAAGTGAAAGAAAACTTTTTAAGCGGGAAAGTGTTTGGAACAAAATGTTTTAAACGGGATATTTTAACATTGTAAGTTTAGGGGGGGGGTAAAAATAGGAACTGAAAATATCAACTTTTTAAGCGGGAAAACTTCTTAAGCGGAAACTAGGTTTTACTGTATTAACCCTTTGGAGCGCAACCCTTTTCCAATGCTGAAAAAAGGGCAGCCTTTGCCATCGCTCGACTTGACTACCAGCAAGATGGCGGACGATCGAAACGTTCATCGACTGCCACACATCTTGTGACCCTCTTTTTGACGACAGCCAGCTGCGTCAAAAAAGGGTCTCTAGATCTGTGGCACGCGATGAACGTTTCGATTGTCCGCCATCTTGGTGGTAGTCAAATCGAGCGATGGCAACGGCTGCCCTTTTTTCAGCATTGGGCCAGCTATCCAGCTGTTCTCGCATTCTTCTATTTTTCAGCAGATGCCAGTGCTGTTAAAAAGAATCGTGACTACTTTTTAACGGGAAATGACGTGCTGAAAAGTAAAGGATTCTCGTGGAGCTATGTCACCCGCAACTAATTTTATAGAAATCCAATCTATTCTTCGTGACTGGCAACAGTCAAAACGTCAGAGTTTGGTGTTCCCAGAACGGGAACACTGCGCGTTAAAGGGTTAACACAGTTACATAACGATGACGGCTCCAACCCCACATTGCTCTGTGATTCTGAATCCTTATCATGTGCCCCCCCCCACTCCCTTAAATTTTGTTCCAGCCATCATGGGACACCCTGTAACTTCACATTAATATGCATTTCAGACAAGGTCGGACCCAGAAACTTTTTACGGAGAGGGCGCAATACTCATTTTATCTAGTATACAGAACACTCAATATTGGTGAAAGCTCCATTTATCTAGTGTAAATATACTTTTCTCGGAGGGGGCGCGCGCCCCCTGCGCCCTCCCCCTGGATCCGCCTTTGATTTCAGAACCATACCGGGTGATTCGTAACTCCTGGGAAAACAATGACAAGCGTGGTAGAGAGTACCATAAAAGTAATGTGCCATTCGAATGAATTATATAATCGATTGCTGCTATTCAAATAGAATCGATAATCAATTAATCAAAGTGAGTTTTCGCGATTTCTTTTCGAATACTATTCGCGATTTCTTTTCGAATACTATTGGAGGTTTCTATCCGAATGCTGTTCGAGTAGTATCTGTAAACTCCGTTCGACTATTAATGGAGTTTTTGACTGCCATGTGGTGTTTGAAATGCTGCCTACTGAGCGTTTGCTTGGTTTTTTTCAAAATCGATTCGCTCTAAATGAATTTAATAATCGATTAATTTGAATAGTTTTATTCATTCATATGCCCATCACTAGTACCGACACAGTTCAGAATCACAAAACAATGTGGGGTAGGAAACGTCCTTTTCAATTAACTGTTAGTAATCCCTTTAACGTTACGAACGTCTTTTTTTTAATTTTTGGCCAAAAATTATGAATTTTTGTATATGTATGCTTTGAAGTATGACAAAATGAAATACTTAAAAAAATTTAAAAAATTACTTTCTTAAAATTAAAATTTAAAAAATTTAATTTCTAAAAAATGTCTCTTGTGCGACAATTTTTAATTTTTTCCTTCAACTTTACCTTGTTATTATTCAAAAATGTATTCCGAACAAATTTTCTTATTAGAGATTCGTTGTAAAATAAAATTTTAAGAAGTATTTTTATACGTTAACACTGAGTTTTCCCAAAATTTTCATGTTTTTATAAACTTATATTGAATTTTTATAATCTTAATGACCGCCAAAATTAAAACGGATAAGAAAATTTATTTTTATATGTATGTTGAGTCTCTGTAATGAATTTATAAGATTTCTTCAAAAATTGTGTCGCAAGGGACATTTTAAAAACACAGACCTGCGAAAAATATTCATTTTGCACAAAAGGCATTTTTTCGGACTTTTAAAGGACCATTTATGAGATACTTACATTTTTTAAACGCTTATAACTTTTTTACTAATTAAGTTAGAGACATGCGGTTTTTTGTCTGAGATACAGTAAAAGTCATAGAATATTAATACATTAAAGAAAAATTCTGCTCTTTTGGTGGATTTGGTAATATCGTAGCCCACCATCCCCTTAAGAATCAAGATATAATTAAGACTTGAATAATCAATTCTTTTAATAATCAGTCTTAATCATGTTAGTTTTTGGCGAATCATGGTAAAAAAGTTCACTGTTATTTCAAAGTGATTATTAACGAGTATATGAAGACGACGCATCCGACCACATATTGCTGTGTGATTTCAAACTCTTTGGTTCCCTCTACCCCCCATCCCTTACGTTTTTTTTTTTTTTTTTTTTTTTTTACACGAGGGTCAATGGAGTTCACGTTAAGCAAGTTTGCAAGTTTTGTGATTGGATAAATTTTAATGGTTCTAAAACATTTTTTGCTCTTTTTTTGGCCGCCCCTCGTGATAAAATTTGAACCTTTTTTTTAAATGAGAAACATTATCCTCGTGGTTCATATAACCTATATACCGAGTTTCGTCACAATCCAGTAGTCAGAACAGGTTCTAGAGGGACCTGAATAGGCCTACTTTAATAATAACCACCCTTGTATTTGAAGTTCATTGCGTTGCATAACATGGTCAAAAACTAATAAATCATTCTCATTTAAAAAAAAAAAAAAAGAAGAATTTGCGAATTCATATGGTAACATTGATAACCTTCATATGATTGACTGTGACATAATTGACACAGAATTACAGTCACAAGATACAGACTTGGTAAGATACTCCTATCTCTGACAGATAAAAAGAGTGCAAGCAAAGATGGGGGAAGTTTTAACCACAGAAATTGAAGAACAGGCTAGGAACGCAAAAAATAAAATAAAAAGAGGCAAAAGAAGGACAAACAGTAAAAATAAACGAAGCTGATGAAACAGAAGTTAATCCAGTAGTTTTCCCTACAGTAAATCTAGTGATTGATAACTGGACCGTTGTAAAATTTGTGCCAAAATCTGTTCAAAAATTTATAGGTCTTATTTATCAGGGGTTTCAAAAACGTGAATACATGTGAAGTTTGCAACAAAGTAATCTGGCAGATTATATTTTTTAGTTCAGCAGTTAACAAAATAATCTTTTTTGATTAAAAATTTATTTTCAATTGTTTTAGATTACTGAATTTCTCATTTTCTCCATTAATTATAGTGCAATTCAACTTGAACCAGCATATACGCATTTTACGCCGAACCACGGGATAAAATAGGTATAACCCTTTACACAAAATTTAAAGCAAAAAGGAAAAACAAATTATATTCAATTTCGACCTAAAATGCACAATGCTAAGAGAATATACTACAAGAACACGATTACATTCTTCATAACATTTCTGTTATGGAACATTAAAGAAAAAAAAAAAAAAAAAGCTGATTTTTATACCCGTTTTACCGCGAGTGACACCAGCTTCTATTTGCAACACGCTTCATATGCATGTATATAATATGTTAAAAAAAATACGAAATCTTGCTAGGAATTTTTCATGCTTGAATGATTTCCTGTTTGGCGAAAAAAATGTAATATGCGATAACAGAACACCACAATCTTTGAGTGTTTAAAATGTCTTTCTTTTCTATTAGGTCAAATTACTCGAAATGTCTATATGATATTAAAAATTCTGTTATCGGATTAACCCATTTGTGCCTGGATATTTTTGCGACTTTCTTCGATTTTTACTGATAACAGAAATAATAGATAAATTTCTGATGTCAACTTCTTGAACAAGGGATGATTTCTTTTAAAATCATTATGCATAAAAATCGTAATATCAACATCCTACTGGGTCATGTTAAAATATTTTTTTAGAGTTGAGGCTCAATACTCATGAATAAAGGCTAGGAAAAATAAATAACGTTTTCGACTAATAGCGAAAATGCCGTCCCAAAAAAGGGACACTAGGCATAAATGGGTTAAGTTACACCCTCACATAAAAGTATTCGAGTAAAAGCAAAATTTACTATTTTAGCTATATGAATAATTACTAGTTCTTGAAAAATTCACAAATTATAACTATACATAACTAATTCATATTTTATGATGAATAATTTTGAATATTCAAAACAAACGTCCGAAGTTTGACTTTTACTCGAATACTTTTTTGAGAGGGTGTACATTGAAATATCATAACATATAAGAAGGTCACCGGAATAGAATTTAATTTAAATTAAGTAGTTACATTGAAATATAATTAGCATGTAACTAAAAGAAACCCAAGTAGGATTTACTTTTAGTTAAACACATACCGGGGCATATCATCTTATCAAATCACAGTACGTTTTAACCCATTTATGCCTAGTGTCCCTTTTTTGGGACGGCATTTTCGCTATTAGTCGAAAACGTTATTTATTTTTCCTAGCCTTTATTCATGAGTATTGAGCCTCAACTCTAAAAAAATATTTTAACATGACCCAGTAGGATGTTGATATTACGATTTTTATGCATAATGATTTTAAAAGAAATCATCCCTTGTTCAAGAAGTTGACATCAGAAATTTATCTATTATTTCTGTTATCAGTAAAAATCGAAGAAAGTCGCAAAAATATCCAGGCACAAATGGGTTAATATTATGTTGATACAAACGTATGCCCCCCCCCTCCTAATGGGTGGGCATTTCTCATCAAACATTCAAGCCACGACAAAGGCCCGAATGACTGGCCATTCTATTATGGGTTGGGGGGCATTCTATTACGGGGGGACGGCCAGCATTACCTCCTACGAAGGGACGGACAATTTAACACTCCAAAGCCATAGCAGGGAATCGAGCCCGGACTTAAAGTGATAAGAGTTACTTCAGCCACTAATCCTATTGCCACACGGAGGCATTTTAATTTTAATTTTAATAGTCTAAGAGCCAGCGACCGCCAGACCTTCGTCATAGTATAAAAGCTGAAACTTTCTCTGCGCATACCCCCCAACAGAGGTAGGAACCATCGGCCACTATAAAGTTTGGAGGATCGTGGCTTTGGCAGGTAACAGGTGGCAAAGGTGTCTAAAATTGCCGAAAATTTCGTCATTTCATAAAGCTTCATTTTTTTATAGGTTCTTCTTCGCAGTACTAGAAATCACTTTATCCCTTGCCAGACACTTTTCCATCGTGGCAAACCCCCGCCAGACAATCTCAAAGTCGTGGAAAACTATTGTGTTCGTAAACTCCCGCGACGAAGTACGTCAAGCTGTCACAAAGTGCCAAGCATATTTTATACTGCTACTTCTGAACTTTCTTACGCGCGAACTTTCTTGCAGCGCGCTCGTAATAGAATTACGTTTTTAACCGATGATTTAACCGATTAATTTAACCGATGACTTTAACAAGCGTAATTCCGTTATTTCTTGTGTCAAGTATCTGGTCAATAAGTCTATGAAAGTTTTTATTAGCACACAGAGAAAGGGAATTTAAACAACCAGGGTGAATGGGAATCAAACCCACGATCGTACGCGTTGGCGATTGGAGTGGAGTAGGACAGTTTCTTAACCTCCACTGGCCCCTCCACTCCAATAATCACTTAAGTGTATGGTCTTGGTTCGATTCCCATTCACTCGTAGTTTGTGTTAGGTCTTGTAAAATGGAAAATTCCTTTCCCCGTTCTAGTAAAATCTATTTCGGTCTTGTCCACTTTATATGACTAAGCGATTTATTAGCGGTTTCTTGGAACCAAGCACAAATCCAAAAATAAATATTCTAGATACAACAACAGCAACAGATAATAGAAGACTAAGTGAACACGGTTATTTCGCCATTAATACAACTGGTTGGATTTTTTGAACGCTATATGGTCATAACCGGTTACAACTGGTACTGGTTCGAACGGGCGCCAAGTTTCCCTTCCATATCAGCGAGTCATTCAAATGTAGGGGCCTGACGATTGTGCGGGTCTGCGCTAGAGATGAGTTCGGGCTCATTTTTTGAAGCCCGAGCCCGAAGACTTTTAATCCGAGCCCGCCCGAGCCCGAGCAATATTATTAAAGTTGGAGCCCGAGCCCGCCCGAGCCCGAAATTTCAGATAAAGACAAATAAAATTAACTACTTCATTAAGATGATACAATACATTTTGGAGCTTCACACACCTTCTAGTCCTCCGTGCCGCTATTTTTTGAAATAAGTACGTCTATTTATCCCATGAATCACTTTTTAAAATCTGTTTCAAGGAGTATGTTCAACAAAGGAGAAATTTTTCACGAGCCCGAGCCCGCCCGAGCCCGAGTCGGGCCCGGGCTCGGGCTTTCGGGCTCGGGCTGAGCCCGTCTTATCTCTAGTCTGCGCACCTGTCGCTGTCGGCCACTATGCGAGTAGTTTGTTCTCGGGTTCGAATCCCATCACCCCTTGGATGTATGTGTCTGAAAATTTTGTAACGTAAACAAGGGCATAGCCAGGATTTTCATTAGGGGGGGGGGCAGGACATGGAGTCTAACCGGAGAATGCCCGGTTTGTCATAATCAGACACTATGACTAGCTCATTTTAGGGGGGCAGCTGCCCCACCCTGCCCCTCGCTGGCTATGCCCATGAACGTAAAATTGTTCTTTGAAATAAAGAGTTCCAACAACTAAGATGAAGGCCTGAAAATGTAGTCGTAGAACTCGAAAAGCTCCCTTTCATTAATCGCAAATGTGCACGGACTTAAATGTAGGACGATCATCGACTAGCGGCAGACTGGCGAAATAGCGTCAGCCTCTCAAAGGAAAGTACTCGAACCCTTTTTAATGATTCACTACATAAGCGCCCTCTAGCAAAGCCTGGCGACGAATCATGATGTAATCTACTATTAACACCCATGCGCACAACGAGAAATTAATGATTATGACTCTCAGCACTATCTTTATCACAGCACTTCTCACTTTATGACTCACAGCACGAAAACGAAAGGTTAATTTCGTTTTCGTTTTTCGTAAAATGTGGCATCTTCTTGTTGTTGTATTTGGAACATTTTATTTTCGCACTTACGTGCTTGGTCCAAAAAGCCACTTATAGATCCTAGTCGAGTAAAGTGGACAATACAGTTTTTACCAGTATAGAAAAAATTTTTACAACTTGGGTAAGAGTGGGAATCGAGCCCATAACCTCATACGCTTAGGCGATTGGCGTGGAGTAGGACACATCCTAAACCTTCTAGCCACCGGTCCCCGTGTGGCACCTCGAATATGGGACTCTATTCTGCCCCGTTCGTTTAAGCGACGTATGATATCAAACCGACGTTATTCGGAACCTGCTAACGTTATGTTGGTATTCTGCAAGGTGCGGTAGAGCTTTAGGTGCAAATTCTCCCTACCGAAGGTTTACAGTCTAGCATACGTTTCCAATTACGCCACTAATCCGAACGTTCCCTTAAACGAATGTAGCAGAATAGACATCATGCACAGTAGTCAACGTGCTTTTCCCCCTTCAACTTAACTTACGCAGTACTACTTTATAGAAATATCAGAACGCATACTTTTCCTGTGATTTGCAGTTGCCTGTGCTAGTAGGTGAAAGGTCTTAACACAAACGAGTCAATTGGTGAATGGTTGTTGCGAACTTATTTTATTATAGTCATGTATATAAACCAATGCCTTTCAATTAGGTTGTGATTTGACTTAAAAAATCTCACAAAGTTATTACATAAGATACATTTTATTTTTGCATTCCAAGCTAAATACATTTCGAAAGTAATTTGTGTGTAGTGTAATGCTTGGGACACCAACGTGTAAACCCATAATGCAGCTTCTATTTGTCTAAGAAGTGTCTGACATTGTTTTTGTGAATTTTTCGAAAGTATTTTATGTGTTTTTGCTGCACTTACGTATTTATTTAATAAGCCTTGAAAAAGGATAAATTAATGTTACATTTAACTTGAAAAATGCTATGCTGATAAAAAGCGCAAGGTACCTGTTTAATATTAGACTCTACATTTTACAAAGAAAAATGCAATACTCTAAAAGTGTGTGACTTCTTTTGATCAACGTTTCTTAATATGAAAGTTCTTGGACATATTTTAAAATGCATTTGATGAGTGAAAAAAAAATTCTAGCTATATTCCTTAATTTCATGAAATGTTACTGTACCTCATAGCCCAATCCTAGTTATTTGGGGTTTTAAGTAAATCGTATATGAATTTATATATTTGATTGTAAAAATGTTATTTAATATTTTTAAAAACATAACTTTATAAAATAAATTAGTTAGTAGAAACTATTTCTAACTTAACGGGAAAATGTAATGGCACTTAATTATGCCTTTTTAAGATTCCTGTCTAAAACAAAGAATTTAAGTTCGTTATATGCATTTAAAAGTGTATCATGTAAAACACAAACTAAGTATTTAAACAAATTAGGATTTAATTCACCATTACTAAGTTAAATCTGTTACTTTACAAGGTTGTTTCCTCTAAAGTTAAAATTTTGAAAGCTGTAAATCGGCAATTTAAAAATTTTTTTTGAATAATGCTTTGTATTATTAACATACTTTTCTATTCTTACGAGATGTCAATGAATGTCTGATAATTTACATTTTTTGTATTTTTTAGATAAAATACTGTATTTTTTCCCCAGCATTTGAATACTTGGAAATGGCTTCTCTCTTTTCTTTTTTTTTTAAATGTTAAAATGCCGAGTTCGTGAGATTTGTTGTGTTTCAGTTGGTATATGTTCTGTTAGTCAATTTCCCTAAAACTCGCTAAGAAGCAGGTTACTTTCTGTTGTCTACTGCTGTTATCTTCGATTGTGTTTCGGAGACACTGGCGTTGATATAAATAAAAGATTACTGATTTAAGATCTTCAATAAGCTAATTGGGAAAGTTACTTGATCCAGTGAAGTTTTTGTTATGTAACCATAGGTTCATGCTTTTAAATTGATTGTGCAGAAAATTTCGAATCTGAGGAGGTTTTGTGTTAGTCTCTTGGGGGAGGGGGGGGGATTTAGTGCCTTGGGAGATATTGCATTCACTGAAATGTATTAGAAAAAGGCTACCGGTTGTGGATTTTCTAGTTGCTGTACAGCGAATTGACAGATCGACTAAGATTTTTTAACGGCTTTAGTATAATAATGGCTGAATGTATGGTGAATGTTTAGCTTAATGACGGCTGAAGTATAAAAGTCCAAGGATCTGGCTTCTCAAGCAGCTATCGATTTAATACTCTGGAGATTTGGGTGTTTTTCTCCAGATGTAACCTGAATACGCGTTAGAACCCGTTCCGTCCTCCGCCTTCCTCAGTAAAATAGCTTTCGGGCAGCTTTGCCTTAACGGAAAGTTTATTGATTAAGGGGACAAACGATAAATCTGAAATTACTCATCAGGAATACTGATTGTTTTCTGTATATCCTTACTTCTGTTCAGGTTTATTCTGTTCAACATTCCCATTTAAGTGCACGTAATGTTCTACAATGGACGATTGAATTTTTAAACTTATTCATCCTGATATAATCGCTAATATTTGTTTTTACCCGGACTTTTTCTTGGTATCTATTTCAACACGTTGAAGCATTTTTGTGTGCTAAGAGTTGAGTATTATCTTCGGTCTATTTTGTAAATCTCTGCAAATCGTCAATTTACACTTCTGGGATTTCACTTGCACGCTGAAACTTTCTTATTGTGCGTACACATAGTACAGAGCATTGCAAAAGTGTCCGAGCGAAACACGCGTTACAAAGGCAATGTAGTGCACTGAATTACAAAAGGGCCTTTCTACCTCAATTTAGTATTCCTTTAAAGTAGGTATGTATGACAGAATTTATAGCAGTTTTTGTTGGAATGATTGAAAAGTTTCAGAGTGAGCTTAATAAAGTTCATATTCGTAGAGGTTTCAGTTGGATGATGTACCATTGTGACACAAGTAAAGGAGAACATAAGGTTTAATGCTGGTATAATTAATACTGGTTCTTACTCTAAATTCATTTAAGAAAATATTTCTTTTGTAGCGATTGGGTTACGAATTTCAAAAATCTGATGTGGACAACACAGGATTTCCTTGCACGTCTATTAAATCAAAACTAGTTTCGGCGCACTTCATCTTAACTTATTTTGTTTGAAAAAGATAAAATACTGCAGTAATAGTTGGCGATTTCTAGCCAAATATTTCCGATATCGCCAAGCAGGGTTCAATTTGAACGATTTCCTTCTGACACTTTATTTGGCGATATTTCACCAAAAGCCGACAAGCTTGAGATAGTTTGCGAAATTCTGGAGATGGACAAAGTAGTCACTGACCAGACTTTCAATGAATTGAATGTATCCCTACACCTTAATGTATTTAAAGTTATATGTCTGACTATGTAAATAAATTACCCAGTCGATTGTAATCAAAAAAGAGATACACTGTTAGATGTTACAATAGTTCTAAATACAAAATTTCAACTTTCTACGGTAAAAAATTTTAGTTGCGAAGATATGCGAAATTATTTTTTGCGCCAAACTTGGCGACATTTCGGCAAAACTCGCCAAGGTCGACGACAGAGGCGAGATTTGGAGCATGGACCAAACAATGACTATCACCAAATTTAGCGATATTTAGGCAAAACTCGACAAGGTCGATGACAAATGGCGATATTTTGGGCATGGATCAAACGATGACTGATTACAGATGTAATATATTGAAGATGTCTATAGACAATGTATTTAAATTCTTTTGGGTGGTCCTGTAAATAAACTCTCCAGTAGTTTGGAACCAAAAATCGAGATGCACAACTAGATGTTACAACAACCTTAAATATGAAATTTCAACATTCTACGATTAAAGTTTTTTGAGATTTGAGAGTTAAATATATACGCACGTACACCAAAAGTAACCAAGCTTGGCGACTTTTAGCGTAATTCTTGAGGGAGGCACGTGACCGTGGTCGGACCATTACCTAACTATAGGGTAGGAAGGTACTGTGCTTGAAATGGATGCGTGACCCTAAAATTGCCATTGACCGTCATGTATTGGAAATCTTTTGAGTGTTCCTGTAGCAGAACTATAAATGATAAAGACACTTTTTTCGATGGAGAAATTAATTTTGTAACCCTTAACAGCATATATCACCTGCCCATAGAGAGTAATGTATTTAAAATTTTTAAGCGGCCCTGTAGATGAACGATCCAGTCGATTGAGACCAAAAGGGGAGGTGCACAACTAGATGTTACAACAATACTAAACATAAAGTTTCAACATTCTAAAAACAATAGTTTTTAAGATATGCGAGTGACGTACGTACGTACGGACAGACGGTTTGGAAAAACTGGTCAAAATAGACTCGCGGTTGGTGAAAATGGGTTGCTTTGCACATGCATTTATATAAACGTGCATGCCAGCGTACGATGATATGCATCGGAAAAACTCAAAGTAAATTTAGAGGTAGTCAAAATCGGTTTTTTCCGTCAAAAATCTGATTTTTTGGTATGACATTAGATCCACAAAGAAGTGATAAAAAAATGGACATGAAGTAGCAATAATTCTAGAGCTTCAGCAAGTCTAATATTCGTAATTTATCAGTGAACAAATACTATAAGAGATTTTTAGAATTAAAGTTTTAATGTTGCAACACTAAACTATCTCATTGGGGAGAAATATGTCGAAGTCTTTATGGCTTAATTTACTTCGGTTATTAAATATCTATTAAAGGGTGGGGGACTAACCGTGTGGGAATACAGGTGACGACCTGTAATTCCATGTTGCAATAGCTGGGTGACGACTCGGAATATTACAACACCTCCAATAGCCCCCTCCCCTCCTGCCTTCGGAGTATAACTCATAACAAAATTTTCTAAATTTTATAGTCAGGGTTTTTGCAGCTATAACTGACTTTATTTCTTTCCATAGGTAGTTTGAAAGATATCGCAGTAATGTGTGCCGTTCTCAAAAGTAAGATTTAATGTGCTTTATTCCGTACAAACTTGTGTGGTTTGGAAAAGTGCAAAAATTTGTCGCATTTTAAAAACGTCCATTGGTATTGGGCAAATTTTACTTCCTTGTACGGAGTATAAGGAAGTTGTGATCAAGGAAAATTTCGGGGGCCAGATTTCGACGAGAAAAACGATTTTGACTATCTCTAAATTTACTTTTAAGAATTTTTGCGATGCATCTCATCGTACGCTAGAATGCGTGTTCATATAAATGCTTGTGCAACACATTTTCACCGACCACGAGTCTATTTTGATCAGTTTTTTCCATTCCGTCTTGTACGTACGTATGTAACTCGCCTATCTCATAAACTATTGGTCGTAGAATGTTGGAACTTCATATTTAGAATTGTAACATGCAGTTCAGCACCTCCCCTTTTGGTCCCAATCGACTGGATAGTTTATTTAGAATCTTTTGGGCGGTTCTGTAGATATATTACGGTTTATGGGCCGAAATTCATTAAACTCGCATATCTCTAAAACTATTAGATGTAGAATGTTGAAACGTCACATTTATGATTGTTGTAGCATCTAGTTGTGCACCTTTTCTTTCGGTATTTTTCGACTGGATAGTTTATCTGCAGACCGCCCAAAAGATTTTAAATATATTACGCTCTATGGGCAGAAATTCATTAAAGCGTATTTTATAGGCACTGAGCTATTTCAAACGACTCAGAAGTGATATATGCTGTGAAGAGTTACAAAATGAATTTCTCCATCGAAAATTGTGTCTTTATCATTTATAGTTCTGCTACAGGAACACTCAAAAGATTTCCAAAACAAATGATATTTTAGGGACATCCATCCATTTCAAGCACAGTACCGCCCTACCCTATAGTTTGGTAATGGTCTGACAATGGTCACGTGCCTCCCTCAAAAATTACGCCAAAAGTCGCCAAGCTTGGTCAGATTTGGTGTACGTGCGTAAATATTTAACTCTCAAATCTCAAACTATTAGTCGTGGAATGTTGAAATTTCATACATAAGATTGTTCTAACATCTAGTTTTGCATCTCGATTTTTGGTTCCAATTTACTGGAGAGTTATTTACAGGACCACCCAAAAGAATTTTATATTGTCTATGCTCATCTTCAATATATTACATCTGTAGTCATTGTTTGGTCCATGCCCAAAATCTCGCCATTTGTCGTCGTCCTTGGCGAGTGTTGCCGAAATATTGCCAAATTTGGCGTCAAAAATAATTTCGCATTTCGCATAACTAAATTTTTTAACAGTAGAATGTTGAAATTTTGTATTTAGAACTATTGTATCATCTAAATTTGCAACTATTTTTCGATTGCAATCGACTGGCTAATTTATTTATAAGGTCAGACAAATGACTTTAAATACGTTAAGGTAGGTGTATGGACACATTCAATTCATTGAAAGTCTGTGGTAAATTACTACTTTGGCTATCCCCAAAATCTCACAAACTATCTCAAGCCTGTCGGCTTTTGGTGAAATATCGCCAAATTAAGCGTCAGAAGAAAAATCTTTCAAATTGAACCCAGCTAGGTGATATCGAAATATTTGGGTGGAAATTGCTGAAACTTAGTATTACTGCAGTATTTTGTCTCTTTCAAGCGACATACTTTTAGATGAAGTGTGATGTAAGTGTTTTTGATTTAATAGACGAGCAAGGAAGTCATGCGTCCACATTAGATTTGAATTTTATAATCAAAGTGCTGCTATTGGATAAATCGCACAACATCCATAAGGTTTGAATATTATGCATTCCTAAATGTCATCAACGTGCATTCCGAATCACCTAAATATGAAAAACAAAACGCAAAAATAAATTTAATACTTTCCCTTTCAACTTTATTGCCCAAAATCCTGTGGCAGGTGTGAATGTTTCTACTAATGCATGTAAACATGGACTCGTGAGCCATCAGTTGAATATGCTCACCAGTTTTTGTTGTCATGTCCAGGGTTAGAATATTGCACTATCCCCGGAAATAGGTGACATTGCTCCCAAGGGGTTGGACTTCTGCTCGTTGGTCCCTAATTTTGAACCAATTCCAAATGAGGGACCAACCACCACCTGAAATCGGCGCCCCCAGAGGTAGCGTTAAACATGGAGGACATTGGAGACAAGGCAGATTTAGGGAGCAGTCGAGCCGAGAGGGAGTTGACCCTCTCAAGCACTGGCCAAGCCGGATGCTGCTTCACTCTGCTGGGTTCTTATGGGAACACAGCGCCCAGTTTAGTTTAGTGCCCAGATCACTGCGGGACCAGGCTTACCAGTGACTCGTGGATAAGACACTGAACAGTGGTAGATGGCTGAAGTGTAAACGTCCAGGGTTCTGGCCCAGCGTCAGCTGTCGATCTAGGGGTCAACAGATTTGGGAGGTTCTCTCCAGATGTAACGTGAATGTGTCTTAGAACCCCGTAAAGTCTTCGCCCAAGACATACCTACTCTTCAGATAATCCTCGTGGAGCTTTGCGTTGAACACACAACCAATAACCATAAATTACATATAAGCAGTATACACACAAATATTTAAAATGTATAATCTGTCTCCTATAAGATAATAAGGTATGTTTGCCTCTAATGAAATTTTGAATTTTTGTGAAAGTCGAGAGAAACTATTTTGCTTACTGCAGGAAGTTCGAACTTAAATATATGTGAACTAGCCAGTCCTGACTTAAGCGATAAATATGCTGTATGCATGGTAGAAGTTTCAGGTTCACGCATATGTGAGCCTGTTTAGAATTGCTCGTAGTAAAAATATGTTAAATTGAACGGCGTGCTTTAGTTTTTCAGATATATGACGTACTGACAACGCACAGCTGAAGAAGTCTAACCAGGAACCAAAGTCGTTTGGATAGCATTTGTTGAGGAATCTAAGTAACATTTAAATCACTCCAGTGAAAAGGTATGTGTTGATATTTTAACTTAACTATATTTCAACAAATGCAAATTCAAAATGGACGCTCTAAAGTAATCACATTAGTCTGAAGATATGTTGGCAACAGCACCAATAAATGAACAAGCAATAAAAAAAATAAACTGTGGTGATTTTGACTGTGGGAAAAAATTTAAATACTACTGAAATACTCTAGAACGAAATTATTTTAAGTAATCTTAATGTACTCTATTCACACCTTTCCTCGCCATGGCCAAGTGGATAAGACATTGAACATGGTAGACAGCTGAATTGTGAATGTCCCCGGGATCGGTCCTATCGCGCGGCTAACGATCTAAAGGTCAGGAATTTCAGTCGGTTTTCTTCAGATGTGACGTGAATACGCGTTAGAACCCCTTAAAAAGTATCCCGATCAAGGCACCCCTGTACGCAGGTACCTCGCGTGTAAGCTCGCCATAACTCATTCAGATACCAACTGCTGTACTAACATTCGTGCGAGATTTCAAGGACTTAACAATGACTGTGACAAAACTTCTAATACATTTTTAATTAAATAGTTTATCATACGAAAAACTAGCTTACTAATTAATCTGGTAGGAGACTTCTGTTGAACCGACCGAAACTGACGAGTGGTTAAATTTATTGGCTTATGCCGAAAATTTGCATTAAGAAAAATTTTAAAGTTCTAAGCTCCTCTTGAGTGAGGTTCCTCTTGTAAAATCGGGTCGACCTGTGGCAGAGTGGATGAAACAACTGTTCATTGAGAGATAAGTTAAGTGGGCAGGACAAGGATTCTGGTCTGTCGCTTGAACGGTATGGAGTTCAGGGCCGTTTTCTCCAGTTTAATGTGCATACGCGTTAGTGCTCCTTTAACCCTTCGAGGCGAAACCCTTTCCCAATGCTGAAAAAAGGGCAGCCGTTGCCATCGCTCGACTTAACTACCAGCAAGATGGCAGACGATCGAAACGTTCATCGCGTGCCACAGATCTAGACCCTTTTTTGACGCAGCTGGCTGTGCGCGTACAGCCAGCTGCGTCAAAAAAGGGTCTCTAGATCTGTGGCACGCGATGAACGTTTCGATCGTCCGCCATCTTGCTGGTAGTTAAGTCGAGCGATGGCAACGGCTGCCCTTTTTTCAGCATTGGGCAATCTATCCAGCTGTTCTCGCATTCTTCCATTTTTCAGCAGATGTCAGTGCTTTTAAAAATAATCGTGACAGTTTTTTTACGGGAAATGACGTGCTAAAAAATAAAAGATTCTCGTGGAGCTATGTAACCCGCAACCATTTTTACAGAAATCAAATCTATTCTTCGTGACTGGCAACAGTCAAAACGTCAGAGTTTGGTGTTCCCAGAGCGGGAACACTGCGCGTTAAAGGGTTAAAAAGTACCTCTTACGGATAGTGCTCGTGTAGCTTTCTGTTATAAAATATCCAAATTTATGCTAGAAAAACATTTAAGCACATCCAATTACTTATTTTAATCAACGAAGTTTTTATGTGAACACGTTAGTGCTCCTTTAAAAGTCCTTGGCCAAGATCCCAAGGGGTACGGTTAAATGCACACATTCCACAAATAAATAATAAAACATCGAAGTTCTTTATTTTCAGCCTTTTTCTTAACCATTAGGTAAATCTATATTTGAAGTTTGATTTAAAGTCAATTTAGCTATTCTTAATGTAGGATATCGACATGCGTACATCTGGGATGTTTAGCGTACAAATATTCAGTATTTGAGATTTCTTGGTCCATAAAGTTGAATATGCTCAACTTTAAGTGTGTAATGTAAATTAAAACTTGAAATATAAAGATATTAATTACCAAATCAAAGTCTAGCATTGTTATGATTAAATATACTGTAAAGAGAATGCTTTTTAATTTACGTCTTTTGAGGTTTTATTTTTAGGAAAACAATTTTTTTTCCAAAATTTGGATTAGCTTCAAAATACAAATCTGTAAAAGGAACTAACATTCTCAATATTCCTTAATACTAGGCCACAATATTTGACGTTTGAAAGCAAGTTAATGGGTGGAAAAATTGGTGGCTTTTCATAATTTAGTGTCGTAATGGAGGCTTTCTAAAACAAGTGATCATACTTATTTATATTTTAATAGTTCAATTAGGGAGAGACGCGAGAATTCTCGCATTGTCTCGCGAGACGAGACAGGCATTTTTTTGCGAGACGAAACGCGAGACGAGAAAGAAAATATTTTGCGGGACGAGACGCGATACGATACAGTCTTGTCTCGCGCGAGAACTCTCGCATTTTTTTCCGTCTCGCAAAAATACGATCTGAAAAGCGACAATTTGCCTGAAGCCTCTACCGT
The DNA here is from genome assembly GCA_038373885.1 of Cheiracanthium punctorium. Taxonomy (NCBI): domain Eukaryota; kingdom Metazoa; phylum Arthropoda; class Arachnida; order Araneae; family Cheiracanthiidae; genus Cheiracanthium; species Cheiracanthium punctorium. The sequence goes on along the minus strand of JAWZYV010012726.1, from coordinate 35,223 downwards.
TTAACTTGCGTCTCCTTCGTTTTCGGTCCTGGTATACTATCAGCACTCTACAATACGCACAAACACGTAACATTTAAAATTAGAACAGACGAGAGATATACAAAACACACAAAGGAGAGGATAAAGAAAGAGGCGGAAAAAAAAAGAAAACAGAGAAGAGTTGAAAGAAAAATAATAAGTAAATAGGAAAGGCGGTACGGTATGTTCAAATCTGACCACGTTTAGACGGGGCCCGGGGCATTAAGTTTGGGGGCCCCCTTACTATCCCCTTTTTTACGCATTAAGCCCCTTTACTGAGCCCCCCTTTTTTAAGCATTTTAACCCAGTTTTGACCGCTGTTGTACTCGAAAATTGCATTTCAGTTAACTGTAGTTTTTGTACTTTAATCAAATCGTATTTATCACCCCCAAAAAATATCTCTAACTTGATCTAGTGATGGAAAATTAGGTAATGCCTATATTATAGAGGAAATTCAATTTTTCCCCCACAATTACTATTTCAGTACATATGAATTTATAATTTAGATAATCGGGATATATATGGGCCCCCTTTTCCTTCAGGGGCACCGGACTACCGCCCCCCCTTGCCCCTGTGATAATCGGGTTTCAGGTATATCAGAGATTAGAAGTAGAGCAACTTGCATTCGCATTGATGCTTAGTCTGAGAAGGTTGAAATATGGTTGAATATCCTTGGTTGAAATATCCTTGTACCGATCTTATCCTCAAACTTTAAGCACATCCAATTACTTATTTTAATCAACGAAGTTTTTATGTGAAAACACGTTAGTACTCCTTTAAAAGTCCTTGGCCAAGGTATCTCAAGGGGTACGGATAAATGCACACCTTCCACAAATAAATAATAAAACATCGAAGTTCTTTATTTTCAGCCTTTTTCTTAACCATTAGGTAAATCTATATTTGAAGTTTGATTTAAAGTCAATTTAGCTATTCTTAATGTAGGATATCGACATGCGTACATCTGGGATGTTTAGCGTACAAATATTCAGTATTTGAGATTTCTTGGTCCATAAAGTTGAATATGCTCAACTTTAAGTGTGTAACGTAAATTAAAACTTGAAATATAAAGATATTAATTACCAAATCAAAGTCTAGCATTCTTATGATTAATTTACGCCTTTTGAGGTTTTATTTTTAGGAAAACAACTTTTTTTTCCAATATTTGGATTAGCTTCAAGATACAAATCTGTAAAAGGAACTAACATTCTAGATATTCCTTAATACTAGGCCACAATATTTGACGTTTGAAAGCAAGTTAATGGGTGGAAAAATTGGTGGCTTTTCATAATTTAGTGTCGTAATGGAGGCTTTCTAAAACAAGTGATCATACTTATTTATATTTTAATAGTTCAATCATGCAGTAAAATGTCGAAGGAACGCTTTTTTTTTATACTTAACTTTTCTAGACTTCGCTTTTAATTATCTGCATCAAGGGAATATGAGAGCAAAGTTTTCTTTTGCCATTTTTGCATCTAATATCAATCGTTATCTACGATTGGGGTTAGGCTATTAGCCTGTTCAGTCTCCATTAGTTAATTTGTTGGATTAACTAATGAAGTAAATTAGTTAATCCACGTACAGGTCTTCTGCGGTTGCGGTGTCCCCTAAGTTTTATTTTAACAACTATCACTTATTTCATTATAATATTTTGTTTTCTACTATTCAAAGCAGATCTCAGCCATTTTCTGTCTATTATTCTGTCAGTTTATTCCATTTTTGCCCGCCGGTTGATTGTTCTTTCGGAGCTTACGAATAGTGGCTTGTTACATGGTAAAGATACCAATCTTAACTCAAAACCCCCAACCCTGGAGGGCCAGAGTAACACCTATACTATGACCTGTTCGGCTTGGGTGGCCCTTCTAATAGTAAACTATTGCCGATATAGCTCTCCTGATCTAGTGTCAATATGATGACTTTTATATTGATTCTTACTTAGTCAGTTCTTTTTCCTATGTTGTATAGAATTTCCTTTCTTGGGTCCCGTAACTATTAGAATTACTCAAATTTTAGTGCTTTAAGTGAATGCTGTGACTTGGCAGTTGTGGAGCCCAAGTGCGAAAATCGGGAGGAAGGGGAGGGGGAACTCCTTACCATGGTGAGTAAAATACCCGTCACACATCCATCTCGATTGATCAGATCAATGCGTTTTTTAAGGCTTGATTGCGATTTTTAAGGAACTTGCGTTGGCTTGTGTAGACATTTTCCTTCAAGAAGCGCTTTCTGTTGTTCAGCAGCAGAAGAGACCTTGTGCTAAACTACTGAGTACTGCCCAAGAGTACAAACTCCTGTTGCACTTTTGGGCAGTCATTGACTCTAAAAGTATTTCCTAACACAGCAAGTCACTTTTGAACAATGTGGCATATTCAGATTTGTCTTCCCGGTTATGAGCGAGAACGGCCCTACGGTACGTGGCGCCCCCCTGCAAACGTAAAAAAAGGCGCCCCCCCCTTTGTGCTCCAGATAGTTTTCCCCTTTTTTTTTTTTTTTTTTTTTTTGAGTTCGAAATGGCGTCCCTTTGAACACGGAACCCTGATGCGATGCTTACCGAGTCGAGCCGCCCCTGGTTATGAGGTAGAAAATGTTGCTGAAAAGCATAGTTGCATTAGCAACAAATTCTTCAATCCAGCAGATCGGAGTGTTATGGGGGAAGAGAGAGGTCAAAAACGTTAAGCATGAGAAAATTTGAGTAGTTTCCTTTGCGTAGCACTTAAATTTTTCAAATTTTTCGTCAAAATTTTTGCGATGGTCTGAATTTTTACCAGCATTTAAAATCTTTCTTAACATGAAATTTAATTTTGGGCATTAACACTGTTTTTAACACTAACCAGTATTTAGGTTTATTTTTAAGAATAATTTAAAAGTGGAATGGAGGTGGCCACCCCGTTGTGTCAAACTTGGCCTAAATTTATGATAGTAAAATTAGTTTAGTATTGTATATAAAATAGTTTATGTAGTATAGCTAGCTATAAATTAGTTTGTGTAGTTCGAAGAATGTTGAGAGTATATTTAACTAGCAGCATATTAATAACCTCTAACGTTTATTAACAAACACTTTAACCAATTCTAACTACAAGAATTAAATTTGATGTTAAGAAGATTCATGTTGCTTGCCAATACCGCGGCAAAATTATTTCCAGTAATAAAATGATTTAAGTGTCCTCGCAAGGGAAACTCGTATCAAAGTTTAATTAGCTCAGGACTTTTTAAAGATCTGTTGGAATTAGTTACCTCAAACAGAGAATACTAAAATATTTTATTTAGTACTAAGTCAGCAGATTGATTGCTATAATCTTCAAAACCCGGGAATGTTAACATTTTGAATAACTGTAATAATCGTTTGTACAATCAATCACAGTAATTTAAAAATATGAAAGTGCGAAGAATGCCTAACATAACCATCCCCGTTTCCCTCTCAAAGGTAAATCTAAATTTTCTTTTTTGAAGTAAGAGATTTATTGTAATCTCGAGAAATTTTGGTGTTAAGAATTTTTTGATTGAAAATATGGTTTTAGCATTTCTAAAGTTGTTTTTACGTATTTCTTTCCGTGACGTTTCCATGTACATATGTATTCATTTTCGTACTTACGCAATTGTTCCATTCCTTGTTCTCTTGCACTTGTCCCATCTGCTGATTTATGGCAAGGTCTCGCGCGCATACTTCTTGCGCATCTAACTCGCCTTCGTTTTCTATGGAGCATTGGCGACCAACGAGCTCATTTTAGTATTCCTCGTTCCATTTTTAAGAAAGAATGGTACATAGCTGCTCTGCGTACGGATGAAAATCATGATTTGTGAAAGGTTGTGGAATAACCTTTCACTAGTGATTGTCTTTTGTCATAATTTTTTTTTCTGGTGTATCCACATCCCCTAAACACTGGAGATGTGTCAACAGGGTTTCTAATACGTAGGTTGACCGTAAATTTGTCTTGTAGTTTACTTGCCATTTGCCCAAATGTAGAGATAAAGAACAAGTTTAGTCTCTTTCTTCATTTCCGAGCCACAAGTCACAGGTTTATTCTTTCCTCACTTTTCCAGGGGGTTTTGAATGGCGATACACTATTATATTTCTACTCTCAGGAGTCGATGGGTTTTATCCTTCAGTGTTGCTGTGAACACCATGCGTATGTAGGGAATTGGTCCCGCTCATTGGCGTGTTATTAACGTAGTCTTGACATCCATTTTAAAATGAAATAACTTCAACATTAATGTTTCGGAAGTAACTTTTTCCGAAATAATATTTTACTACAGTCTCTCAAAGCGATCTAATCAGTTTCTTGGTGTAGATATGTTTTGATAATCGCAACTCCCAGCTCAATTCTGACCCGGATACACAAAAATAAGCAGATGGAGTTGGGAGAAACTGAAAAAATGTTACAAATTAAGTGACAAAGATAAATCGATCGAAGATAAATATATGCGTACCATTAAATATAACGCTTCGTTTCTTAAATTTTCGGACAGCCACCAAATTCTCCAGCTCTTAAATTATGAATAGTAAATATTGCTTTCATCACATACATTTTGAAAACTTCTAAATTCGTTTATCATAATGCATGAATAAATTAAAGTATGCGGCTCCTTGAATACGCATATTTTCAGCTTGTGCGACTTCGATATAAATACGAGGTACTGCTGAACGAAGGGAAATTTTAGCAGTATCATTGTTAATAAAAAAAAAAGAACCCTCGGCTTTTCGAGCCTCGTCAGGGGGAGATGTTAATTGACTATGTAATATTATCTCCCGTCTTTCGTGTATTTCGCCTGGTTACCCTATGTTGAAATTTTTATGATTGTAACCTATTTACAAAAATATACATGTGATGCATATTCTACAGCTTACGAAATATTGTAACAATAGATTAAAGCTGTTGTGAATAATAGTATTTAAATATAAATGCAACCTTACGGAGCTTATAGATATCGGTGGTTTACGTAACACATATTAGCATTTTATTTTATCTACACATTGTTGCCACATTCTCATATAACATTTACAAAACGGATGAAAATTTTAAACAATCATTTTATCAAATAAATGCAAACTTACGGAGCTTATAGAAATCGGTGGTTTACGTAACACATGCTTACATTTTCAGCGGACATTTATTCTTACTTTTATGTCGCATTTTCGTGTCTCATTTTTATGTCACTTTTCAATAAAGGGGGTGAGATATAAAATGACATAGTCATTAAAAAATCTCTATTTCCAATTTGTATACATATGAAATGCCACAGTTAATTATTTCACTTAGTTTTTAAAGTAATACATGTGAAGTACTAAATTACTTTCTTCAGTTTTACTCTATCCATTTTTTAATACAGAGATCTCAAATTTGCACGTTTTGGGGACATAGCAATGTTGCGTATGAATTGTTGGGAAAATTTCTCCCTATTAAAATATATTTGCAAATTCTTCGTCTTAAGACATTGAAATAGCAAGTTTTTAGTAATTTTAGGAATTTCCAGTTTTTATACAAATCGGAGGAAAAAAAAGTTTTCAAACACTATGATTTTTTGAGATTTCTTAGTTTTTTTTTAAATTTTCCATTTTTGTATGGAACAAATTTAAATTGAAATATATCTCATTTTAAATCCGAGAAAGAAAGTCAACAAAGCTTATTTGGTTATATTGGAGTTGAAGTGTTAATAGTTTAAGCTAATAGTTTAAAGACTTACGCAAATTCAACTACTGGAATTTCATCAAAACAAAATTCTCCTGAACAAAGATTAAACTTCAAAGACCTTTTAGTGTCCACTTTTCATCTATAAACCCAAAATTCTCTAAGATTATCATTTGAAATTTCCTTGTTCATAATAATTCTGCAGTTACGTTGAGCTGCAAAATTAGTAAGAACAGTTGTAGCGACAAATTATCATTGAACATTTCTTATCAAAGTTAATAAACAACAAACCGGTTCGGATTAAGTTTGCTTTACTCTCAATTCATCACTTTCTTGATTATTAGTCTTGTTGTGAAAAGGCTAGGTAGAAGATTGTAAACGAATTTTGACGTTTCTTGAAGATTTCCATCTCTGATCTTTTTATAATTTCAGGTTGGTGTAAACGGTTAAAAACTAGTCATTTTTATTACGCACTAAGACGCGATTTCAAGATAGGAAAATGAAAGGCTAATGTGTTGGCAAACTTACACAAGAATCTTAACCATTTAACGAGCAGTGTTCCCGCTCTAGGAACACCAAACTCTGACGTTTTGACTGTTGCCAGTCACGAAGAATATATTTGATTTCTATAAAAATAGTTGCGGGTGACATGGCTCCACAAGAATCCTTTACTTTTTAGCACGTCATTTCGCGTCAAAAATTTGTCACGATTATTTTTAACAGCACTGACATCTGCTAAAAAATGGAAGAATGCGAGAACAGACGGATAGATGGCCCAATGCTGAAAAAAGGGCAGCCGTTGCCATCTCTTGACTTAACTACCAGCAAGATGGCGGACGATCGAAACGTTCATCGCGTGCCACAGATCTAGAGACACTTTTTAGCGATGGCAACGGCTGCCCCTTTTTCACATTGGGAGAGGGTTGCGCCTCAAAGGGTTAAAGAAATGGCAGGATCCAGAACATTCTCAAAATCGGGGGTGGGTGAATAGTGACCCGATAAAAGAATTTTTTGGTCCATCAATACGGTCAGAAAAAAGCCGCTTGAACTGAAATTTCCGAAAAAAATTATCACCCGTACTAAAAGATTAATTTAAGCTACGTGCTAGGAAAAGTGTTTCTGTTAAAATTGCGGGTTATCTGCAGAGGTTAGAAGACGTGCTCACGGAAAGATCTCAAGGCTAAGAAAAATGATCCTAAATTCAATTTGCCATCTCATCCCATCACTGCTAAATTGACATGGAATTAGATCATACTGTGAAGGAAATGTTTAATGCTGTGCCATTAGTTAAATTTTACAAATCATAGTCTGCTGAAAAATTTGCATGTGTGAAGAAATTAGCTTCAAAAATGCTTTCTATATTTATATAGAGTAAAATACAGATGCTCTTTGACAAACTTGAAACCTGTGATGAGTGTCTGAACCACCTCATTCTAGATTTTTTTTTAAATATAGAGAAGTGATAGATTGCTTTTATCTCATTAGTGTGAATTTAAAATTCAATTTGCTTGCAGATATATTTATTGATTTTAATCTCTGTATAATATAAACGAATCGTTCCCAAAATATAAAATTTACTTATGAATGCAATAATTTTAAAAGGTGCGGCCCTCCTTAAACTTTTGCTTCTACATGGTGGGCCCCCGAGATAAAACAATTGCCCACTTCTGCTTTAAATACTCAAGAAGTAAAGCAGCACGTAATGTAACCAACGTATTAAAATTGCATTTAAATAAATGTATTAGCACAACACCTTAAGCTCTTAAAGGTCATTTTTTTCTATATATCTGTTAACTGGCCTAGTAACTGAATGCTAGCATGACATCCTCAGGCTACGATCAAACTTAAACATTTGTCATGAGAATGTCGTAATGTTCTGATACAGAAGCTCTTGTAGAGTTTTTTCTAGGGATGCCTAAGCCTTCCTGTGCAAAACTGCGAATAAATATCGGAACCCAAGGTTAAATATTCTGACATTGATTTGTTACTGGTTTCTTATAATTATAGACAGTATGGTGCAATTATTGCTGAAGGAATTAGTCCAGAGCCAACGAATTTCCAAAACCATTTCTGAAATTCAAGATTTTTGAATTAACCCTTTCTTTTAGATTATTATCCTGCTGTTGCTATTCTCATTTAGTGCCAGTATGGCTGGTTTAATTTTAACTACGTAAAAAAAAAAAAAAAAGATATGCAGGCAGTAGTGACATTTTGTGCAAGATTATTTCAGTTTGTCAGTCCGTTACATTGTGCGTACGTTTGCCATCTTTAAGATAAATTTTGTTAAAAATAGTCAGTGTTACAGGTTCATTAAGTTAGTTTCATTCATTTGTATAATGTTAAAATGGTTTGTCATTTGTATAATATTAAAATGAACATCACGCATCCTGGTGGAAAAGCACAGGATTTAAAATTCAGTTGCGTGATTGCAAGAGCTGTCCATTTTGAAACGTGCAACTTTTAATCCCAACAGGTATTAGTTACCGTTACAATTTGCATTTAGCAGTAAACTTTTTTTGTAAAATGATCTTTTTTATACTTTCATATTTAATGGTCTACCGACCGGATTGTATGGTGGGTAAAGCACCGTACTAAGGTTTCGGGTTCAACTCCTGGCGGTCGGGGTTCGATCCACGACTGGGCATGGTTGTCGTTTGTCCGTCCCTTCGTAGGGGGCGACGTTGGTCTACCTACTAGGTGCCCCCATAGTAAAGTGGCCAAGAATTCCAGCCCGTTGTGGCCAAAGCCTTCCAAGGCAGCGACCGGCCATTGAAAAAAAATATTTAATGGTCTTTTGAAGTTTTTATACAATGCAGTTTAGTTTCATTGTTTGCGTAAATGGTTATGCTAGTACATATTTGGGAAATGATAGATGTTTGTTTCTTGAAAAAGTTTTAACAGTTCCAACTAGATTGGTCCTAAAGGTAGTTGAACCGATCATTACATTGACAGTTCAGTTCATCGTAAGTTGATTTAGAGTGGGTGTCTAAATTTTGTAGGTGGCATGCGGTCTGTTTGAAATGGTGATCGTGGTATACGAGGGGACTATCTTCTTGTCTATTGAAAATGTGATAACTCTGCTTAAGAAATTTAAATCTTCAAAGGCATATGAATTATCGAAAAAGCGCTTTGGAAATTAATGCGTTGCAGTGGGAAGCTTCAAAAGTGAGAGGACTGAGTAGGTGGTATTATACTTGAATGACTTTTGAAATATGGAATACTATTTTACCACTGACGGATCTTGGATGTCACTGTATGAATTGAAATTGAATGTTTTAGTAATTCTAAGAATAGTTGATCATACATAGAAATAGTCCTTAAAATTCGGTTTTTTCTACAGCCCTAGATGGAATTTTTGAATCTGCTAAATTATTGAGATTGAGAGGCAAATTATGTTTGGGTCTAAAACAATGCTGCACTTTAGAATCTTCTCTCACCTTCCAAAAAAAAAAAAAAAATATATGATAGCCCACAAGGTATGTTTATTAATGAAGAGTCTTGTAAAGTAGCTTTTGGAAAAAATTGTTTCGTAGAAATTTTTTGGTTAGTGGGATGGTATTAATATTTTGAAATTCTGAGTATTTTTTTTAATTTAGTCGATGTTTAAGATTAGTGGAAATGAGGCTGTTCTGGTGTAAAATGGTTGCTTCTGAAGGAACTGTTGAGAAATTGAAAATTGAAGAATAGATAGAAACTTAAAAGCTATCATAGTTAACTGAATACAGGTACGGCTTTTTCGAAATTTGAATTAAAAATGATACAGATTCTACTAAAAGATGGTTCTCGTTAGTCATTAGTTAAACAACGAATGTAATAAATGATTTTGTTCTGGACAAGAAAAAATGTATTCAAAAAGGATGGAGGTCTGTATGAAATGTCTCTTCTTTCTCCAATTAATTCCGGTATCGTGTATGCGTTGTACAACCTTGTGAGGAAAAAGTGCTCTATAAAAAGTATGTGTGCCAACTGGAACATAAGGAATAAGGCAACGTTGCACAGTACCCCCTGCTCCCCCCCTCCCTTTTTTATAAGTAATGTCAATCTAAATCGTTCAGCTGATTTCATATTGGATTTTGTTATAGCTTAATATAAGTATTGTTAATTTCTGTAAAAGAAGAGTTATGCAATTAACTTGTATGTATTTGCTCATTGGTTTGTTTTTATTTCAAACAAGCTTTAATAGATTTAAACACACCATAATGTTGCGCGATTTCCATGCTAGAGAAGTATTTTATTTCATAAAATAAATGGTAGTAAGAAATTGATTCTTTTGACTTAATTTGTGCTATGAAAATATCAACTCAGTGTCGACCAATGGCCGAGAGGAAAAGACGCTGATCATTGGTAAATTGCTGAAGTTTGAAGGACTAGAGTTCTGGCCTACTGCACGGCTGTCGATCTGACGGTCTGGAGTTTTTCCTCAGAATGACGTGAATCAATTAAGTTCTCCACCCAATGTATTCCTCTTTGAAAAACAGCCCCAGCGTGCGTTGCGTTAACAAATTAACATGAAAGCACTTTTAAAAATACGTTGAAGAAATTTCTTACCAGAATAAAAACAGCCATTCAAAAATATTAATTTTATTAGAGATATATTTTAAAAGGAAATGTAAGTATCTAGCCATTTAAATGAATACTAATTAAGGAAAAATTTGGAAAATAAATCAAGAATACGTGGGGTTTTACTTTCTTTAATCATGATTTAAAATATTATTGTTTATATTCAGGTTAATTACAATAGGTGAAAGATAAAAAACAATGGAATAAAATTTTTATGTTCATTTTCCCCCACGAATTTATTGTGCATTCTTTAATAATGAAGAAAGGTGAAATTAAAGCAGTAACTAGCTACATTTGGAGCCAAGATATTTCACAATTATGATTGATAATTTTCTATTTCAATATACATGCATTAAATTTGAAGATTATTCTTTAGAAATTACTGTTTTAAAAATGTGCTTCTTGTAACAATTAAAGTGCTTTTAATGTTTTGTTGTTGTTGTTCTGAACAAGAAAAATAAAGTTTCTAGCTACTATACAGAAAAAGTTTAAATTATTTAAACTTTGTACCACTTTCCTTCCATTGGATTTTTTTTTATGAAATTTTTCAGTTTATGTTTAATTTATGGAGGTGTAAAATACGTCCCTTAGCGATATCCAACACAAAATGTAATAACGCTCCACCATGGCCGAGGGAATGAGACGCTCAGAATGGTAGTCGGCTGAAGTGTGAAGGTCCAGCGTTCTGGCACTTCACACTTGCACGGCTGTTACTCTGTCTGGAATTCTGGTTTTCTTTTCCCCCTCATAGATGCAGCATGAATGCGCATTCGTAATAAGCTCTGACCTTAATAAGCTTTGACCAAGGACCCCCGCCATCCTTGACAAATTACCCTTCCGTAGCTTTGCTGTTACATCACACAAAAACAAAGTGTAATAAAACATATGTTTATCTGTTTTAGACATTGCTATTGCAATATTGTATATGATTATATAGTATTTATGCTGTGTTACTGCTGAAGAAAAAATGCAAATTACTACATTAAGTAAGTTGATATAGTAAATTACATTAAAATTTAATTTGTTACATTAACTTTATTTTTCAATCAACTCATCTCTAATGCCTAATTTTATGAATCACTATTTTTAAATTCAGTAATACATATTTGTTTTGTATTTAACCAATTCTTACAGAAGAAATTTTAATTTTGTGCGAGTTGAAGCTTTGGAATTCAATTAAAAAAATTCATCGTTTCAGAGAGAATGTATCCAGTTATACAGCTTGAGTCTAGCTTGATGCAATTTTTTATGTATGTGTGTAGTTTTCATGTATAGATATATTATGTATAGATATGTATAGATATGTCGAGTATTGGATAGTTGAAAAAAAAAGTGTTTAGAAATGTGCTTTTATAAATGATCTTGCGTTAGTATTTATGCATGGGTGTTTTCTTAATGAGATTCTTGACAAATTGAAACTCAGTGAATCTATAATGAAATGAGAACATTTTTTTTTCACATTAGTGTACGTACATTTACTTGTAACGTTTAACTTCATAAAACAGGATTTGACTTTATGTAGCAGTGTTAAACTTATTACTTGTTTGATCGCTGTCTGGATCAACTGATAGTTGTTTACAATTATTTCATTGTGTAAAAACTGTTGTACGAAATACGTTTTGGTTTTCTACCCCGATGTTTTTAAAGTATACTGTTAATGCAACGAATTTCATATAAAGTATGTGAACTATTTAAAGTACTTCAAATGTTATATAATTTTAAATATAAATTACCGTGTATTTACTCGTGCATAGAGCGTATCCGTGTATAACGCCCACTCCTTGCGTCACAAGAGAAACAGGCGATTTTATTTTATTTTATTTTTTTTTTTTTTTCGCATACAACTCTTATTTGACATGTAAGTTAATTTGAAAGTGATAGCAAATTTCAATTAAATTGATGGAACTGAAGACAACACCATTTAAGAGGTCAATAGGGAGTTTGTGCATTACGTTTTTTTCCCTACGCTAACGCTATCCATTACTAAGAAATTTCGAACTAATCATAAACTTACTTTATATGTGCGCATGCGCTATACTGTATAATGGCGTTTAACGTTAGCGTTACTGTGAGTGAAACCGTTATGTACAAACTCTCTATTGACTGTAGCGGCAATAATTGCTAATTAGTGTTAAATAATATTACTAGTGATTTTATATAAGAGTAATGAGTGGAATAAAGATGATGTAGTATTTTTATACAGAAAGATTTTTTCCGTTTTATTATCTAATAAATTTTTAGATTTATACGTACACCCTAGATTACATGCAGCAGTAAAAAATTATATTCTGTGATAGCACGCACTCTTTTAAAGTGCGCGTTATATACATGAGTAAATACAGTACTTATTGTTGTGGCCACAACTTTTAATATAATTCTTTTTCTTGTATTTTTGTACCGTAGTAATGTGTAAGAACATGTGAAACGATGATTTAACCTAAAATTGAATAATTTTGGAGACAAAATTTTAGTATGTAGGGTGGTATTGTATTTGTTATAGTTAAAGAGCCTTGATGTTTATTGTATGCCTGAATTCTTAGTTGTGTGATAAATTATTCCGTGTTAGAAAAGCCTTGCATATATTTGTAATCAAATTGCTTATTCATAATAAATTTTCCTAAATGTAAAATTTTCAAATGTTAAATACTGTATAGATGTTTATATAATCAATTCGCCACTTCGTAATTAATCGAATATTTAGTATGATTGTAATCAGCGTTTATTGTTTGAGTATTGGTTTTTTTCACAATGTATTATTGTAAAACTTTGAAGTATTGAGAAGTATTGAGAGTATATAAAAATATGTCTATTTATAATTCAATGTTTGTCAAGCAGTTTTATGTTAAATGTTTATCGTAATCTCGTATTTGAAAGAGTATATGTTGAAATATTTCTGAAAAAAAAAATTTTAGGACGGACATGTAATTACGAAGAAGTGTAATCCATTTACGAAGTATTTATATGAATTTTTATAATCAAATAGCCTATGTAAAATGGCTTGACTAAATGAGGGACTCAAGACGACTTGGAATAGCCATGCAGGTTCAGAAACGTAATTATCTTAAACTCGTTAATTTACAAAAGCTATTTAAGTAAAATTTAAGGTATATTTCTTACTTAAATTAAGCCTACTATAGTTATCAAAGTTAGCCTTAAATTGTTAAAATGAGTAATAGTATAGTATAAGTTAGACGTTGCTATAGTAGTCGTTATTATAGTATAATTTAGTCATGGGTGTAGTATAAGTTAGTCGTTAGCATAGCTAGTAAGTATAATTCATGAGTATAGTTGTAGTTATGGTGAGTTAGTGCTTAGTAGTTAGCTAATTTAAGTAAGAAGATTTCCTAACTGATTGGAGTTAAAAAAAATTTCTAAAATGTTAAAAAAAATGTTATAAAAGTGATTTTCGAAGAATGTTATTGAAAACAAAACTTCATGGGGAAACTCACTAACTCTAAAGACATTTTGTGAAAGGATTAACGTTTAAAGTATAAAAACTTTTAACCCTGCATTACCTTATAATTCTGATTCCTCTTGGTTTTCTCTACCACCCTTTTCAACTACGTTATGTGTCTGAATCAACCTGTAATAATTTAAAGCGGATTCATGTGAAGATATTATGAATTTTTTAATAAACATAAATGTATTGATTTGAGTCTCAATTTATTTATTTCTGAACATATGGAGTTTAATGGTTATTTTGCAGAATTTGTTAACATTATTTAAACAAATGCAATACAGTTCTGAAGTCTTTAAGCAATTCTGTTAAACCTTTGACGCGCGGTCGTTGCGTGTGCTTCAAAGTATTAACAAAGTCATTTCTGAATCATTAAGTATTCCGTTTCTGCAGAAATCGAATTTAAATGTTTGAAAATTTTTTGACAAAAACTTTTTGAAAACTAAAACTGTTTGAAAACTTTTCACATGAAATAAATCGCATTTTGGCGACCCCATTATCTAATTGTGGGGGCAAGGGTAATTACAGCCTCTAAATTTTCATTTACTCACGATTTTCACATCTTAACCTTTTACAGGACAATGTTCCCAATTGCCTCAAATTAAAATTTATTAAAAAATGAAATTTTATCAATATTGACTTGAAAAAATTAGCAGATAAAGTTAAGATTGACTTGATTTTTTTGAAATAGCAAGTTGTTTTTCTACCACTAGTGGGAAACTGGATAGAAAAAATCATGAAAATATCCATATTCATAAATTTTTACAGAGCTATATTGATGCACCCCCCCCCCCAACCATTTCAAATTGAATTCATATTTTTACTTAAATTCAAAAATAAATCTTTCATTAATTCTTAACATTTTCCTTTCTTAAACTCACCCATCACTATATTGTTTTTGAAGCTAGTGGAAATATATAATCAGTAATGACCCATGCTAGGAATTGTAAACCCAGTTAAAATTGTGTAATTCCCCCCTCCCCTGTATCATGGCCAATACCTTTTTAAAGAATTAGAACACAAAATATCCGAACAATTAATTCAAAATATGCCTGGATATGAATTAAGTTAAGATTTGACTTGATTTTTTTGAAATAGCAAGTTGTTTTTCTACCACTAGTGGGAAACTGGATAGAAAAAATCATGAAAATATCCATATTCATAAATTTTTACAGAGCTATATTGATGCACCCCCCCCCCACCACCCATTTCAAATTGAATTCATATTTTTACTTAAATTCAAAAATAAATCTTTCATTAATTCTTAACATTTTCCTTTCTTAAACTCACCCATCACTATATTGTTTTTGAAGCTAGTGTAAATATATAATGAGTAATGACCCACGCTCCGAATTGTAAACACAGTTAAAATTGTGTAATTCCCCTCTCCCCTGTATCATGGCCAATACCTTTTTAAAGAATTAGAACACAAAATATCCGAACAATTAATTCAAAATATGCCTGGATATGAATTGGGTATGTAAAAGTTGAACACTTCTGTGTATTTCATAGCAACTTTGGTTTGGCAAATTTTGTAATTTCTGATCGAATGTTGAAATCATCATTGCAGGCTATTTTTTACCCTGTATAATTGATACCAAAGAGGCCAGCTTCGCCGCCCCATACCTGAACTCATTTCAATGAAAATCATGTTTCTTTGTTTTCAGTATTTGTCATTTAATTTATTTAGGTTAGGGTTGCCATACACATTTTGGTGTCCTCATAAAAGCCGATGTTGAAACAGCCAATGGCTAAAAGCATGGCGACATTTTTTAGATGGGCGATTAATGCGCCAAGTATTGTCAATTCCGTATTTTAAAGTTGTGAAAAATTCCCTAAGATCTTGCATTTTTGTGTATCCATTATTGTTATATTGTAATCTAGCTACTGCGTGACATATGCTTAGCCATTTGGACGTCATTGAACTGTTAATTTGGATTTTTGCACATGCGTCATTGTTATTGCACTCATGTTTACATCTAGGGGTTGCCTTTCGCAGCGTGGAAATAGCGTCGATATCAGTACCGCATACGTTAGCGTATTTTATAAGTAGACTTTCGTACAAGCGGCTGTTAAACATTCTTTTTCAGGTAAGTGATGCATGATTCAAATCAAGTGTGGCCAAATCGTGACGCACGCACGAAGTGGTGCATTGCATCCGTGTGCCAGCTTGTCATTTCGAGATAGACTGAAGACTTGAAATAATTTTGTGCTTGAAAATATTTTTATTTTTTTATTTGTAATGCTAAATCAAAAGGAATAATTTGTACATTCCAGAAGTCTAATCATCTCTGATTCCCTATATCGACTATCTGCAAATTAATTCTAAAATCATTACCGAGGACAGTTTGAATTTTATATATGTTACGGTAAAAGCCCGAAGTCTGGTAAATCCTAAGTTTTACCGGTAAAACCTAGCTTCTTTCGAAATGGCTTGATGAAAGTACTAAGTGCGCTTTAATATCATTCCATTTCGGGCTTTTACCAAGTCATCGCGGCAAAACCTAGGAGTTAGCAATGTCTTCCGGTAAAAGCCCGAAACGGCGGATTACTCATGATTAGGATTTTTCCCTTCGCAGATATATTACATACAGTTAGTCCTGTTGTACACAAGAAACCATTTAATCTTTTACAAAGAAATTTTTTTAAATATCTAAAAAGTAGAATACAGAAGGAATAAGTGTACGATAGCTAGTTAAACAATTTCCTTTAGCAGGGGGACAATGACTATGAAGTGCAATTCCTCAAAGACGTGCACTACGAAGATGTGTTTGCACAAATCAGCAAATCGACTTTTAATTCAAAATGCTAACAACAAATAGTAGTCAATATTTTTGTGACAAGTAGTAAGAAGTTTTAATGTAATAGCATTAAAAAAAAAATCTGATGTGTCCAACACATGACTTCCTTGCACGTCCATTAGATCAAAAATATTTTCGATGCACTTCCTCTAAATTTATTTGTTTGAAAGAGATAAAATATCAATAATAGTAAGGTTTAGCGATTTCTAGCCAAATATTTCGATATCGCCAAGCTCAGTTCAATTTGAAAGATTTCCTTCTGACACTTTATTTGGCGATATTTCACCAAAAGCCGACAAACTTGAGATAGTCAGCGAGATTTTGGGGATAGCCAAAGTAGTCATTGACCACAGACTTTCAATGAATTGAATGCATCTATACACCTCAATGTATTCAAAATCATTTGGCTCACCATGTAAATAAATTCTCAGTCGATTGCTGTCAAAAAAGATATTGAAAACAGTTAGATATTACAATAGTTCTAAATACAAAGTTAAAAAATCTACGGGTTAAAGTTTTAGAGTTATACAAAATAGGAAATAATTTTTGGCGCCAAATTTGGCGATATTTCGGCGAAACTCGTCAATGTCGACGACATTTGGCGAGATTTTAAGCATGAACCAAACAATGACAGATTATCGCCAAATTTGGCGATATTCCGCCAAAACTCGCCAAAAACGATAACAAATGGCGATACATTGGGCATGGACCAAATGACTGACTATCGCCAAATTTGGCGATATTTCGCCAAAACTCGCCAAGGTCGAGGACAGACGGCGAGATTTTGGGCATGTACCAAACAATGACTGTCTACAGTTGTATTATATTGAAGATGTCCATAGACATTAAGGTACTGAAATTCTTTTCGGTGGTCCTGTAAATAAACTCTCCAGTAGATTGGAACCAAAAATCGAGATGCACAACTAGATGTTACAACATTTTTATATATGAAATTTCATAATAGTTTTTTGAGATTTGAGAGTTAAATATGCACACACATACACCAAAAGTCGCCAAGCTTGGCGACTTTTGGCATAGTTCTTGAGGGAGGCACGTGACCGTGGTCGGACCATTACCTAACTTATGTGGTAGGACGGTATTGTGCTTGAAATGGATGAATGCCCCTAAAATTGCTATTGACCGTAATGTATTGGAAATCTTTTGAGTGTTCCTGTAGCAGAACTATAAATGAAAAAGACACTTTTTTTAATGGAGAAATTAATTTTCTAACTCTTTACAGCATATATCACTTATGAGTCGTTTGAAATAGCCCAATACCTCTAAAAAACGCTTTGATGAATTTCGGCCTATAGAGCGTAATGTTTTTCGAATCTTTTGGGCGGTCCTGTAGATAAACTATTCAGTCGAATGGAACCGAAAGGGAAGGTGCACAACTAGATGTTACAACAATCCTAAATATAAAGTTTCAACATTCAACGCCTAACAGTTTTTGAGATATGCGAGTTTAATGAATTTCGGCCCATTGAGTGTAATGTATTTCGAATGTTTTGGGCAGTCCTGTAGATAAACTATCCAGTCGAATGGAACCAAAAGGGGAGGTGCACAACTAGATGTTACAACTATCCAAAATATGAAGTTTCGACATTCTACGCCTAATAGCTTTTGAGTTAGGCGAGTTTAATGAATTTCGGCCCATAGAGCGTAATGTATTTCGAATCTTTTGGGCGGTCCTGTACATAAACTATCCATTCGATTGCCACCAAAAGGGGAGGTGCACAACTAGATCATAGAACAATCCTAAATATCAAATCTCAACATTCTACGACCATTAGTTTTTGAGATATGCGAGTTACATACGTACGTACGTACGTACGTACGTACAGACGGCATGGAAAAACTGGCCACAGTAGACTCGCCACTGGTCAAAATGAGTTGCAGACGCGTTAATATGATCGTGCATGCTAGCCTACGATGAGATGCATCGAAAATTTTTTTTAAATTAAATTTAGAGGTAGTCAAAATCGGTTTTTATGTCGAAATTTGGCCCCCAAAATTTTTCGGGATCACATTACTTCCTTATACTACGTACAAGGAAGTAAAAAAACCGTATATATATATTTTTCTTATATTTAACTTCCATAATTTTTATTTTTTCTGAGCTATGAATTGTTTTTATTTTTAACTATTGCAAAATTAATTTTAAAAACTATTGATATCTACAGTATATATCGAGAGAATTGTGTATTAATTTAGTTTTACGCATGGGATCTGATTTGTGAAATGGCATAAATATTTCATTTTTATTTCCTGTAACTTTTCGAAAAATAATGGTAAGACGGCTCCATCGACATGCTATTAAACCATACCTCATTTTCATTCCTTTTACAGTTTATATTATAAATTAAAATAATTTGTTTTAATCTTTTTGCGATACACTTTATACAATACATCTGCAAATGAAATATCCTTTCATCATTGACTCCACTAGGTCGAGTTAATAAGACTTAAACATAGTGGATGACTATTGTGTGAAGGCCTCGGGTTCATCTCGATCGCGCGAATCTCAATCTAACGATCCGAAATTTTGGGTGGTTTTCTCCAGATATAACGTGGATACGATTTAAAACCCCTTAAAAAGTAATCTGGCCAAGCATCTTACCCCTAGGCTGATTCCCCTCTTGCAGACTTGCCATAACACACAAATATTATCGCATTTTTACTTCCTTGTAAGTAGTATAAGGAAGTAATGTGATCCCGAAAAATTTTGGGGGCCAAATTTCGACAAAAAAACCGATTTTGACTACCTCTAAATTTAATTTTAAAATTTTTTTCGATGCATCTCATCGTAGGCTAGCATGCACGATCCTATTAACGCGTCTGCAACTCATTTTGACCAGCGGCGAGTCTATTGTGGCCAGTTTTTCCATGCCGTCTGTACGTACGTACGTACGTATGTATGTAACTCGCATATCTCAAAAACTATTGGTCGTAGAATGTTTAGATTTGATATTTAGGATTGTTCTATGATCTAGTTGTGCACCTCCCCTTTTGGTGTCAATCGAATGGATAGTTTATGTACAGGACCGCCCAAAAGATTCGAAATACATTACGCTCTATGAGCCGAAATTCATTAAACTCGCCTAACTCAAAAGCTATTAGGCATAGAATTTCGAAACTTCATATTTTGGATAGTTGTAACATCTAGTTGTGCACCTCCCCTTTTGGTTCCATTCGACTGGATAGTTTATCTACAGGACTGCCCAAAACATTCGAAATACATTAGGCTCAATGGGCCGAAATTCATTAAACTCGCATATCTCAAAAACTATTAGGCGTAGAATGTTGAAACTTTATGTTTAGGATTGTTGTAACATCTAGTTGTGCAACTCCCCTCTCGGTTCCATTCGACTGGATAGTTTATCTACAGAACCGCCCAAAAGATTCGAAATACATTACGCTCTATGGGCCGAAATTCATCAAAGCGTTTTTTAGAGGTATTGGGCTATTTCAAACGACTCAGAAGTGATATATGCTGTAAAGAGTTAGAAAATGAATTTCTCCATTAAAAAAAGTGTCTTTATCATTTATAGTTCTGCTACAGGAACACTCAAAAGATTTCCAATACATTACGGTCAATGGCAATTTTAGGGGCATTCATCCATTTCAAGCACAATACCGTCCTACCACATAAGTTAGGTAATGGTCCGACCACGGTCACGTGCCTCCCTCAAGAACTATGCCAAAAGTCGCCAAGCTTGGCGACTTTTGGTGTACGTGTGTGCATCCCAGGTAGTACAAAGATATTGACGAATGTCCACCGATATCGGGCATTATTTTGAAAGTATCTGAATGTCATACATTGAATTTACGACATCTGCCGATATTGGCAGATATTAATTAAAAGTATTCCTTTTTAAAAACATTTAAGAGAATTTCTTCAATTATTTTATAACCTTATCACTCAGAAATAACATCCTAATGTTTGTTTTTTTCATTTAGTCCAATTTTTTAGCGATATACTCATTTCAATATACTATTTTAAACATTGGTGAATATCAGGGAATATCTCAGAAATGATATTCTGTTTACAACATTGGTGAATATCAGGGAATATCGCAGAAATGATATTCAGTTTACAACATTGGTGAATATCAGGGAATATCGCAGAAATGATATTATGTTTGCAACATTCAACTCGCGCATGCGTACTAATCGTTATTCTTAGCGAGCGGGAGGAATTGGGAATTCCCAAACATCAACAACGTGGGAAGTCGGAGGCGCCATTGAACTAATTTCAGGATACATTGCTGATCATCATGGCAAAGGATATAGAATTATCTTCTAAAATGTAAGTACATCTTTTATGTTATTTAACTGTCATTTACATTGTTTTTTTATATATTGATTTATGTATTGTTTGTTTATATGACGATGCAACAAAGAATATGCTGCACATCAAATCAGTATTTTTTTTCTACAATTGTGTAAATATTTCGTGAAAGGTGTTTTTGTCTGCACTTTCTATGTTATATTTTGAAAGAGAACGTAAACCTATTTGCCGTTGCGGCCATTATGTGAAATATTCTTGTACATTTTTATTGTGATTGTTATACTGCACAAAAAATACTGAGTTATTTTTGATATAGTGCACACTAAAAAATAATATCGAAGCTTGGGGGGGGGGTGGTGATTTCAGCTTCTTAGAAGCAAAGAAGTTTATCTTCATCGCAGTTTATATCAGAAGTTCTAATTTAGTCTCGGAACATACTTCTAATTTTTTGGGGGGGTGGGGTGGGGGTGAGTGTAGAGCTTTTGAAACGTTTAAAGCTCATGTGTTTAAAATTAATGTGAAGAAACACAAGAATTATATTCAATATTAAGTAGCTAAGAAAATAGGAGGAAATACAAATTATTTTTTTATTGTTTAGTGGTTAGTCTAGTAGTTCGCAGCGTACTTTGCATGTGATATACCATCATTTCAGGGTTGGGTTTTAGACTTCAAAAAATTGTTTTTCGACATGACAAGCATCAAAAACTGGTTTAAACCGTCAAAAACTAATCCATAAAAGAAAGAGAACAATATGCAAACTAATTATGCAGTGTATTTACATTTTGCATTAAACTAAATGCCCAATTAAAATTAATTATATTAAAATATAACAATTATACTAGCACATAAGTTGTGCTCGCTAAGAATAATTAGTTTAATACCATTTATATAATACAAATTTATAAATTTAATGTATACAATATTATATATATAAAAATTGTATATATCAGTGGCACAGTCAGAAATTTATTGTGTGTGTGTGTGTGGGGGGGGTTACGATTACTGTACTCACAAATATGTATACGTGTGTGTGTGATACAGGAGTGAAGAATATACTTTTTGTATGACGAAGAATATACTTCTTGTATGACAAAAAATATTCCTCATTGGAGGGGGTTGTGACTCCCATATCCTCCTTGGCTACGCCACTGATATATGTAATTAATGAATAATATTCTGCAGTTTTTCAAAAATTTCAAACTAAAGTATGGGTAAACATTTCCTAGAAGAAACATCAAGTTTATTTTGGGTTTAATCTAAATATCTAAATTGAAAAGGCTTTAAGGAATAGCCAATAGCATAGCAATTTCACTCATTTAGACTAAAGAGATAAAGATCAGGTCGTTTTAACTATCACTATACTAAAGTTTTCTATTCAAAATAGAATTAGTAAAAAATTTTGGGACTTGAATGCTATGAGTAAGCACATCCTTACAAAGTACATAATGGTCTACTTCTTAAAAATAAATAAAACCTGATAGATGTAAACAAAGTAAGCATTTTTTACTGATTATAGTGCTTTATTTTTCTAAATATTAATTGATTAATTCATTGCAGATATTAAAGTACAAGCTATTTTGCAATAAAGTAAAACACTTAAAAGTATTGTTTATTTTTTCCACTCAATATTTGAGGTTTTTGACATGATGGTTTAAACCATGGTTAAAACTGTCAAAAACTAGCCAACCCTGCATCATTTGTTTTCATCGCATAACTTTTACTACTTTAAAAATCTTAATTTTTTTTTCTGCTGGAGCCCAATCATGACCTACAGCAAATTTTAGTTAATGAAATTTGTAACACATATCTTGTATCTTGATTATCAAATTTATAATTTTAGAAAGGTTGGTCACGAGATATTTTGATATGTAGTGCCATACCTAAGATTTTATTTTGTTGAGGACTGTGTATCAAATTGTAACCTAAGTTTCGTCTGTAAGCTAAGTAAACAGTCAGATATTCGGGGGGGGGCTGGCTTACAGTTGCCTTAACCACCAGCCTGAATACGTGCCTTAGTTCGTTATATACTGGGTTTGCTATAAGTGTTCGACTGTATAGGAGAGATGAGAAACGATGATCTATCACATAATGAAATATAGTTATTTTTCCCGTGGTTTTCTCCAGTTGTTGTAATGTGAATATTCCTTTAAAGTTCTCGGCCCAAAGGCATTCTCCCTACCCCTCAGGGGTTGCATTTCAGTTTTTCATTTGGTTGTGCAACTGCACCCCCTATTTGCCACCCCTGATCCCCCCATTACGCAGATAACCTTTGTAGTTTTGCTGTAATTAAAAGCAGCCTTGTGGACACTATTAACAGAGATTTGCATAATCTAAAATTATTCGAACTCGGTTACAGACAGCGCTCAAAAGTTGCGGTTGTCTGCTTACCCAGGGCAGTCAGATTTTTAAACGGGCAAGTAAAACAAAGAATTCAGTTGCCCTTAGGGCAACCAAAAAGAAAAGAATTTTCTTTCATGGTAATTATCAAAAAGAGTAGAAAGAAAGAAACTGCTATTGTTTTATCTTCAGTGTGCTCGTTTCCTATTTGTTTACAAGCAGCCAATCACCGTCAGGATAATTCTGCCATCATAGTCAAAAATCCATTTTTCATAGTAACGACCGCAATTTAAAAAAAAATTGTATAGCAAAAGTTGCATGGGCAACAAACTGTACTTGGGGGCAGCCAAAATAATTTCAGAGATTGCCGGAGGGGCAGCACAAAAAGAAAACAAAACACGAGATTCTACCCTTGGTTACAGACATTGCGGATAAAAGTTATTTGTAAAAATATTTCATGTTAATGTGCGAGCTATTTTGCTTCAATATTGTCATTTCTAAAACTTTTTGTTTTGACTTTATACCCCCTTTTTAATTAGTTTTTCTTTCTACAGGAAAAAGAAGTCCTCCCATGTTAAGTGTGTCCTTTGTGACACAGCTACAGTGAAAGAACCTGAACGCTAATATCATAGGTTTCCGAAAGACTCAATAATGTAAGTGTTAATTTTAGTAATACCATGTGTTACTCAGTATGTAATGAAGCTATCAACAAATTCTTTATGTATGGTAATGTACAATGTAGGGATGCACCGAATATTCGGTATACTGGCAGTATACCTATTCGACAGTATACCGTGACGGTTCGGCCAAATACTTAAATATTCGACAACCGTATAGTAAACAAATTCAATTATTCCCCAATTAGTAAACAAATACATATTTTTTATATCAGGAATGAAAGATATAGTATAGTACCATAGTACTAAATTGAGTAAGTTGTTACTAATATCACATGTGAATAAGCGTTAGAAACCTGTATAAAGTCCTCCTACCAAGGCACCCCCATCCTTGGCAGATAGTCCTAACGTAGCATTCCACAATCACATAAAAAAAAAACAATATCCCAATGAAATTAGTGTTAATGTAAGAGAAAACTCTCAGATGTTAAATTTGAATTTTGTTGCTTTTCAGTTTTTCTTAAATCATGACACATTGCATTAACCTGTGCTATTACTAACTGATTTAAATTTGAAACAGTAACCAGGAAAAAAAAACTCATAACATTAAGGTAATTAACTCCTAAAGTAATCAACATGTTTATTCTTTAGGGATGAGAATTCATTTGTGGTGAATAGTCAGTTATGCCATAAAAGTGTCATTTGTTTATATTTAAATTCTAGATTTCCCTAGAAAAAATTTTTTGTGGAAATTTACCTTACATGGCCAACCTAAAATTGGTACTTACGTATTATCCGGGTGGTCATTCCAGCCAAACTATTATCCCGTCAAATGAGTTGCCAAACTGTTGCTCCAATCATATTCAAAACCATTAATAATTTCATATATCCAGCATCTCTCTTGGCAAAAAAATTGCTCGTCTTGGCAGACTGCTGGGATAATGCGTAAGTACCCTAAAATTTATCACTAACAGTCTGTTATCTGTTATTACTTTTTTTTTCTCTACCAAGTCTAAGCAAATTTTGGGTGCCACTCAGGGGCGTAGCCAAGGGGGGGTCATACCCCCCCATGAGAAATTTTGCATACAAATGATATTCTCACTACATTATCACACACGTATACATATATATGAGTTGTAGTAGTCGTAACCCCCCCCCCCAGTGAAAAATTTCTGGCTACGCCCCTGGTGCCACTAATACTTAACTCAAACTAAAACCCAATCTAATTAAAAATTATTGGATCTGGGGATCAAACTTGCTAGTTAGTATTGTTTCATTAATTAATTAAAAAACTAGTATAAAACAGCATACCATACCATTTTGATATGTTTTGAAATGAGCAATGTATTTTTTAATTAATAGTTTTTCCAATATCAATGTTTAAAATATACATCAATTTTATTTTTATTTTTTTTACTGTCAGAGTATATTATTTTAAGAGTAAAAGAGAGTAACAAAAAGTCAAATCTGATTCTTCCGCTAATTATTAATTTAAAAATGCAAAATTTCCTGATTTTGATGGGGAAACTTACTAATTTCATTCTGATAATTTAAACCTTTCAGCCAACCATGTGGTTAGAATATTTTAGCTAATTTTATCGTCTAGCAATTACATGTCTGAAAAGCTTTCTTTTTTCTTTCTTTTGTAGCTGCTGCTGCTTTGAAGTTTAAGGAGAAGGACAAGGAGGTTTTGGCAAATATGTTTGGTCGAAGTTTAGCTGAAGCATCTGATTAGAATAAAAAAAAGATTCGTGTTTCAGATTGTTCCTTAACATTTGATATTGTGGACAATTATACTGAAAACTTATAAATATAATTTTGTTTTTTAAAAATAAAATATGAAAATCTGTTTCATGTAATTTTTTGGAAAGAAAACTTAATTTGAAGTGTGTTTATAATTAGGGATATTTATAATATTAAAAATGTACAGTACTAATTTTTTACCAGTGTTAATCCTTTTCCAGTAAGCTGTTTAAAGCGCATTTTGTTTTGCATGAATTAAAACTTAAATTAGTTTTTAAAATTCACAATTGTGCAATTTTAAGCATTACTCAATTTTAATAGCATTTCCAATTTAATGAAAATCTTAGAATATAGCCCAAAAAAGATTTTAATCCATTTATTCCAAATCAAAGTTTATTTATTTTAATATTTTCTTCTTCTGTTGTTTACAACCAATAATATTTGCTTTTCGATCAAGTTACAGTAGAACCCTGATTATCCAAGGTGGTCAGAATCAAACATGCCTCGGATAACACTGACAATCATAATCACAATTACAGTTTTAAACATACTGCAGATCATGTTCAGACTTCGAAACGATTACAGTCAAATGTAATTCCCTATAAGAATGCTATTTTATAAATTCTACAGAAATAGTGTAATAAAATTGCATTACTTCAGAATTTTCGGAATAGTATTTGATTTCACTAAGATCAAGATTACTACCTTTTTGCAAATTTAACAGTAACTGGTCATAATCCTTTTAGGAATTGGCCATAGTCGTAATCCTTATCAATTCTTGTAATCAATTGCAGATGGATGTGTAATCATCCGAAGTCTGATCATGAATCTTTTACATTAACCAAGGTGTCATACATTGAATATCATGGAGCATTGCATAACCAAGGTTCTACTGTACTTTGAAACATTATAAAGAAATGTATTTAATCACTTGTAACTGGAATTATCATTCACCCCTCTTGTAATTTTTAATGAAATCCAAAGGCTTAAGAGATTAACTTTTAATACAAATATATTGAAAATGAATTCATTGTATCTAAGATACATTAGTGCTTCATTGAAATTAATATAAATTAGGGGGGGGGGAAATAACCTCCAATGGCAAATTACATTTTGTGGGATACGTTTCAAGGTAAGTGCAGAGTAAAAAAAAAAAGAAATATGAGCATATTACTGGATTTTTTTTTCCTTTAATAGCTATTATTTTACTCGAAGAAAAGCTCTATTTATACTTCCTGCCCCCTCCCTTTTCCCTTTACACATATGGCAAACATTTATTGTATACTTTGAAATTGGTCATAACTCCCACAATCTTTCTGAAAAATTCTAGATAAACTGTGTTGACCAAAGAAAAGAGTATGCAGTTTGATTTAACACTGAGGTTGTTATAGCAGAGCTGTATTAATTAAAAGTATATTGTCTTTGTGGATTTTATGAGTAGTGGCTACTATAAAATCCAAAGTAAATTTTATATTCTATAGGTGATTATAAAATAGCTTTCTATAGTAAAAGTTTCAACTATATTTGTTCAAGCTTTTAATTGTACTCTACAATATAAATTGCTGCACAATTTCAGTATTAAAGGCCTTTACGTTCTCCAAAAGGTGAGTCAGAATCTGTGTGAAGAATGATCTTTTAGCACCATCAAATGAAAACTCATGTACAAAATTTTTTTTCCCAGTCATTTAAAAAAAAAAGACATGTTTCAGCTAACCTATTAAAGCATCAGCCATCAGGTCGATATTGTATGTTTGGACTCCTACTTGTGAGGGAAAATATTGATTGTAAAAGAAATTGGGGGGGGGGGGAACTTGACTAATTAATATTTCACATGTAGACATTTTTTTTTATTTGAAATTATAACTCAAAAGAGAATTTTTTAGTGCTTTAAAATGAAATGAAAAATTTTCTGTAGTTAACTACAGAAAAAATTTTCATTTCATTTTAAAGCACTAAAAAATTCTCTTTTGAGTTACAATTTCAAACCAAAAAAAAATGTCTACATGTGAAATATTAATTAGTCAAGTCCCCCCCCTACCAATTTCTTTTACAATCAATATTTTCCCTGATGGGAGAAACATGAAAACAATATTCAGAAATGTTGGAAACCAATATTGCTCAATGTCAAAAAATAATATTTAGGAATATCAGAAAAAGATATTCCTGGATATCTGAAAACAATATTCAGAAATGCTGGAAACCAATATTGCTCAATGTCAAAAAATAATATTTATGAATATCAGAAAAAGATATTCCTGGATATCTGAAAAAAAAATATTCAGAAATGTTGGAAACTGATATCTCTGAATGTCAAAAAATAATATTCAGGAATATCATTTAGGGGGGGGGTCCATTTAATATTGCCCAATATTGTAATTTTGATATTGGGCAATATCTCTGTGCTACCTGGGATATTTAACTTTCAAATCTCAAAAGCTATTATGAAATTTCATATATAAGATTGCTGTAACATCTAGTTGTGCATCTCGATTTTTGGTTCCAATCTACTGGAGAGTTTATTTGCAGGACCACCGAAAAAATTTCAGTACTTTAATGTCTATGGACATCTTCAATATAATACAACTGTAGACAGTCATTGTTTGGTACATGCCCAAAATCTCGCCGTCTGTCCTCGACCTTGGCGAGTTTTGGCGAAATATCGCCAAATTTGGCGATAGTCAGTCATTTGGTCCATGCCCAAAGTATCGCCATTTGTCATCGTTCTTGGCGAGTTTTGGCGAAATGTCGCCAAATTTGGCGATAATCTGTCATTGTTTGGTTCATGCTTAAAATCTCGCCAAATGTCGTCGACATTGACGAGTTTCGCCGAAATATCGCCAAATTTGGCGCCAAAAATTATTTCGTATTTTGTATAACTCTAAAACTTTAACCCGTAGATTTTTGAACTTTGTATTTAGAACTATTGTAATATCTAACTGTTTTCAATATCTTTTTTGACAGCAATCGACTGAGAATTTATTTACAGGGTGAGCCAAATGACTTTAAATACATTGAGGTGTATGGATGCATTCAATTCATTGAAAGTCTGTGGTCAATGACTACTTTGGCTATCCCCAAAATCTCGCAGACTATCTCAAGTTTGTCGGCATTTGGTGAAATATCGCCAAATAAAGTGTCAGAAGGAAATTTTTCAAATTGAACTCAGCTTGGCGATATCGAAATATTTGGCTAGAAATCGCTAAACCTTACTATTATTGATATTTTATCTCTTTCAAATAAATAAGTTTAGAGGAAGTGCGTCGAAAATATTTTTGATCTAATAGACGTGCAAGGAAGTCATGTGTTGGACACATCAGAATTTTAACTCTTATTTTTCCTACAACTTTTCGAAAAATAATGCTAAAACAATTCCATCCAGATTTCATGTAATCCTAATAGATTATAATCGATTACTTTTTTGAGTAATAGTAATCTAGTTATAATCTAGAAATTTAGTTTTAAGGTTACGATTATGTCAGATTATTTGTAAAACTTCAAATCCCGTGATATCGTACTCTAGCAAATTTTCTAGATTATGATTAAATAATTGTTAGTCATAATCTAAGCATCATGTATTCGTAATCGCTCATTGCATAGGCGCACCCATGGTATAGGGGCTAAAGCCCCCCTAAAGGTTAAGAAATCTTAATGAAAATAGATTTGTCACTTAATCAATTAAAGTAATTTATTTTTAAAAATTGTCTTACAAATATCTCGAAAGTATATTTTATAAAATAGTCGGCAGATTAAATTATTATGTACAAATAGTGCAGTACATAAAGTTGAACTCGATTATAACGTCAATGAAAAGACCAGATATCATTTATGACGCTATAACAGAGTTAACTCAATGGTGAGCTAGTATTCCATGGGGCAGTGAAAGAGTATATTTAGACATTTTATGAGTTTTCATTTAAAAACGAAGTCACTATAACGAGTTCAACATTCGTACAAAAAAAAAAAAAAAAAAAAAAAAAACTGGGTACGCCACTGGACGATTTATTGAGACGATTGCAGGATTACATTCACTCAGTTTTAGTTTTTACATCAAATGAAGACAACAGAAAAAACTCATTAAACTGTGTGTAGAGTCTTCGTTAAATTTATCGGGGCTCCTGCTTTTGACAGTCGATTGAAAATGCTTGAACACCGGCTTAACACGTTTATTCATATTGTTACAAAGATGTAAATCCAAAGAAGTAAAGCCAAAAATGAATCTTTCTGTGCACTGAGTTGCTTCCTCTCATCGGTCCTCTCTGTACCCAGCAAAGTATTCCGAGATGTGTGGGAGGGGAAGCAACGCTGGAGACAGAAAGGTGAAAATCTCAGCTGTTGTATTATTGCAGAACATTGTTTAAACCGTTTAAGCTGTATTCAAGAGTTAAAACAAACCCCTTCCGCTTCCCTTTGCCGCTAGTGTCAAGCTAAAATGGGAAAGGTCATGTTTAAACTAAAATTGGGACGTATATATATATATATATATATAAACTGACCTCCTAGTAGTTCCAGGTTCGCTTTACAGCAAAACCGACCCTAGTGTTGGATATTTAAAATATTAGTTTACCGTACATTAATATTTATTTAGACGAAAAGTCCAGCATTCTAGGAATTTGAAGTTGGCATTTGCATTTTCCTCTATTCGGTGTTTTCTTGTTAACCCTTTGAGGCGCAGCCCTTTCCCAATGCTGAAAAAAGGGCAACCGTTGCCATCGCTCGATTTAACTACCAGCAAGATGGCGGACGATCGAAACGTTCATCGCGTGCCACAGATCTAGAGACCCTTTTTCACGGCAGCTGGCTGTGCCGCACAGCCAGCTGCCGTCAAAAAAAGATGGCCGTTTTGTCCGCCATCTTCCTGGTAGTTAAGTCGAGCGATGACAACGGTGGCCCTTTTTTCAGCATTGGGCAATCTATCCAGCTGTTCTCGCATTCTTCCATTTTTCAGCAGATTTCAGTGCTGTAAAAAATAATCGTGACAATTTTTTTTACGGGAAATGACGTGCTAAAAATAAAGGATTCTCGTGGAGCTATGTCACTCGCAACTATTTTTATAGAAATGAAATCTATTCTTCGTGACTGGCAACAGTCAAAACGTCAGAGTTTGGTGTTTTCAGAGCGGGAACACTGCGCGTTAAAGGGTTAATAACTTTCGCTGACAGAGGAGCCATTTGCTCACTAATAATGAGGTCTCTCCTCAGCTTTTTAATTGTGCAATTTTTACGCAATGGATGCACACAAAAAATATTTTGCAATCGTAATTTAATAGTTATCTCACTATGCGTAATCGAAGGTTTTTTTCATTGGTTGGATTATTGTAATCCAGTCGTAATCGACAAAATTAATATTTGGGATATAGTCGTAGTGTCCACCTGAAAAAGAAAGCAATCGCAATAGATTGCACAAACACATCAGCGTGATTGTTTCAAAGTCTGGTTCAAAAATTATAATCTTCAATCATACTTAATTTTTACATCACTTTCTATAATTTATGGTTTCAAATAAAAATATTATAGAGTGTTTTAACCTTTTTGAGAAACACTGTATACAATACAGTTGAGAATGGAAAATCCTATCATACGTAGTCCCTCGTTTCCGGTTTATACCGGAAGGCGTTTATAACTCCTAGGTTGGACCGCAAAGACTTCCGCAAAGCCCGAAATGGAATGATATTAAAGCGCACTTTAGGACTTATTGTTTGTGTGATAATGGCAGCGGTACGCTAGGCGGATCTGCAAAAGGATGGGGGGGTGCCTTGTTAGGTGGACTTTCTAAGGGGTTCTAACGCGTATCCACGTTACATCTGGAGAAAACCTACCAAAACTCCAGACCGTTAGATCAACAGCCGAACAATGGGACCCGAACCCGGAACATTCACACTTCGGCCGTTTACTATTTTCAGTGACATAACCACTGTGCCATGGTGGGGCTGTTCGGACTACTGATGGGCATGAATGAATGAATGAAATTAATCGATTATTAAATCCAATCGAATAAATCGATTTCGAAAAACTCATTCGAACATCCAGCACATAGCATTTGAATAGCATATGTGAAACGATTAATCGTGAATACAACTCGAATAGTGAAACGAGTAATCGCGATTAATCGCGAATACAATTCGAATTGCAAAATCGCGATTAATCGTGAATACTATTCGAATAGTAAAATCACGAAAATTCACTATTCGATTAATCGATTATTGGCAATAATCGAAATCGATTATGGAAATCATTCGAATGGCACATCACTAGTTCGGACACTTACCCATCCACTCACCACCAAGTAAAACCTAGGATTTAGCAGACTTCGGGCTTTTACTGTAAAAATGTGTTATTGTTTTCCACTCATGTTATTATTATAGAAAATCCAATTTTTTTAAGGTCCAAGTGACTTGATTTATTAATGAAAAACAGTTTTTGATATTGTTCAGAATGTTTTACATTTACATGTTGTGCCAATAAGGTGGTAATAGGCTTTAATTCTTTATCTATGACAGCTGTTCTCAACCTTTTTAACGTCGCGCCCCCAAACAAAGGCTAACTTACGGTGGCGCCCCCCCCTCTCACATTTTTCAGCATATTTTAAGTTTTTTAATCTTTCACAATGAACATTTAGTCGAATTTTCTACAAAATAATGCTCTCCGTAAAGTTTGAATAAACATTTTTGAGTAAAAATGAGAATAAATAAGATGATTTTTTTAAAGACATGCATCACTACTTGCTCTTTGGTTTTTCTCGCGCCCCACAGGTCGAGAAACGCTGATGTATGAGATAAGCGGGCAATGTAAATTGAAAAAAAAAAATGCTCAAAATAAGGTCCCGTTAAGAAAAAAATCTCTCTCCTTCATTTACAAAAAGTTATACTTTTTAAATTTGTGTAAAATCCCTGTAAAAAAAAAAAAAAATCCCTATTAGCAGAATGTGCCCCTAATGAGATGATGTACTGAATTTCAGCCTTTCATAATACTACGTCTCGGAGATATCGTTAAAGGTGATCGGGGGCTGAATATGATTTTGAATGCAAACGTTTATTGCAAGATGAGAAAGAAAATATTTTCTTTCTTTATTTCTGTACGACCCCCTAAAATGAGAATATTCGACGTTTTTTTACCCACTTAGAGAGCCATTGGAAAGTGATTTGAGTCAGCGTTGTATTTATATTCATATCTCTGACACTCTTTTAAGGAAGTAATTCTCAAATTTTGTATGTCACCCCATTAGTGTATGGGTCACATTTTACTAATTGAGAATTTTTTTTTGTGTGTAAGTGGGGGGGGGGGGTCGTACACAAATTAAAAACGTCTAACTTTTTGAAAATTAACGAGAGTTTTTTTTTTAGCACTTGAGAGTGCTATTTCTTTCAATCACGGGTTTTTTGTCTACGCGAGTTTTTCTACGCGCCGTATCACTTTTCAATTTTTGTTGATTTTAGGGACTTGGGTAGGGTTTTCTTTCGTTTTCAATCTATATTCTTGCATTTTGTGTGGTTTTTTCTTTGTACGTTATTTTTTTACCCTACTTTTTTTTCTTCCTACATAGCGTCGTATCACTTTTTAAGGGTTGGCTGCCCTCCGTGGGGTCTTTCTAAGGTGACAGAAAGAACCACTGTGCCATGGTGATCCATACTTCATACTTTGAACCGACATATAAAATCTTAAGGTCTTGAGAGAGTTTTCCTGGTGGCATAGGCGTAATCTCGGGGGGGCAAGGGGGGCAATTGCCCCTGCAGTTGTAAAAATTGCCCCCCTAGTCTAAAAAGTCAGGGGCAAAGTTAGCAAAGTTATGATTTTCAACACAAATCATGCATTTATAACCTAAATATACTATCAGATTCTAAAAAAAAAAAAAATAAATAAAATAAATAAATAAAAAATAAAATTCCCCTGCAAAAATCAACAAAAGAATAGAGTCACAGAAGCTTCTTCAACCCAACAAGAACGATGGCAGATTCTACTAAATGGCCAAGCTAGATAATTTCTCAGGAAAGCAAAAATCAAGGGGCAGCGATTTTAAACTTGTCTGAAATCAATTGTTCAGCGTTAGAAAAAAAGACCTGTTGCTGTAAATAGTGAGCAAAAAGAGGTCATTTTCACAGGCAATGCCGCAATTAGAGTTTATGTCATCCGGGGCAAACCATAATTAGTGTGGTGTGCATGGGCGCCCATAGTAATTTTCCTAGGGGGGGGGGCAAACTTCAAAAATTTTTTCTAGAAGGGGGCAAATTTCAAACTTTTAACAAGTTTAGTTCTGTTTTTGTCATTTGTAAACATCATGAGACATTAAGTTAAAACTTTACGGGGGGCAAGTTCCCTGCCTTGCCCCACCCTTTATGGGCGCCCATGGTCGTGTGTCCCCTCGCATGGAGCCGCGCCCCATCCCAAAAAACTATAACTGATTTTGGAATTCCTTTTAGAATGTCTCCCGGTGCTTGTCCCCGCTTATCCCCCCTTTAGTTGCCGCCCTGTCACAGATTGGGGCCAGTTTCTCATTTATATTTTAGTGAACCTAATTTTGGTATTTGTAGGTCAGTAGCAGAGAGACAACACACTTTTATGATCGTGCACAACTTACTTGACTTGACAGACGACTAATTGCGAATTCAAATGCGACGCAGTTTAAGAGAATAAGAAACGATCTGCGATTTTATAATTTATATCTGCTGCCAGGGGCAACTAGGGGCACGTGCCCCAGACTTGGTAGGGGCTCTAAAATAAGTTATGGTTCCATGGGAGGGGGCCGTTCTAGTTGGTTCTTCGTGAGGGATATACTCTAGTACTATCTAAGTCAGTATTTCGATACCTTTAACCCTTTTAGATTTTCATGCATTAGAAAAATATAGCAACAAATCACCTCATTACTTCCTACTAACAGCGTTGCTCCCAGCAATACGGAGAAGTAACGTTCGACACTGAAGGGGAACCTTCACAGCTATTGTTTATAACAATCTGCTGATGTGCATACATGGGCGCCCATAGTAATTTTCCTGGGGGGGGGGGAAACTTCAAAAAATTATTCTAGAGGGGACAAATTTCAAACTTTTAACAAATTTAGTTCTGTTTTTGCCATTGTTAACATCATGTTAACCTCACATTAACCTAAAACATTAGGGGGGCAAGTTCCCTACCTTGCCCCCCCTTATGGGCGCCCATGTGTGCATATAATTCTATTTTCTAGCATTTCAAAAAATTCGTTTAGAAGTCTAGCTAAGATAATTTTTCAGAATATTAGTTTTCTTTAGTACATAGTATATGTACATTTACCTAATTTATATACCCCCCCCCTTTTTTTTTCGTGAAACGTCTTCAACTCAAAACCTTACATAATTTATCAGGGGTCGGTCCAGGAATATTTTCCAGGGTCCCATATTTGTAAAAACTGCATATTTTTGTGAATTTCAATGCTTAATTTTGTGAATTTCAGCACTTATTTTTGGGAATTTTCGAACCAAATTTTAATAATAGTCACTTTTTTTTGTTTGTTAATTGATGAAACACATTAAAATCTAGGGTAAAATGCCAATGAAGGACAGTTTTAATCGACTGTATTTTTGTGAAGGGGTTCCATTTAAATCGACTGCAATTTTGTGAAAGGGCCACAAAACGGATAATAAATAAATAAATGAAAATAAAAGATAAAAAAAATAACGTACTGGACTCTTAAAAATTTTTAATTTTCTGACAAAGAAAAACACGATCATTGAGCTCAGAATGCTGTAAATTTAACAGGTCGCTAACATTAAAGAAAGTGCTGCGGTAAGAGAGGTTACAGAAAATAGAAA